>JAFIDM010012231.1:34779318-34809524 GCA_023159025.1 Thereuonema tuberculata
AATTCACAAAGCCCGTTGAATTCACGAATCGCTTTATGCTTCTTTTAATGAATATGTCCGTTTTTCTTTCTCATGTGCATTACTCCTCTTTAATGGATTCGTCCAATTTACGTCTCCCATAAAGAAATACATAATTAATAAGGAATTCCTGAAAAAAGAACTTAAAACCTACTTTCCTTAATATTTCTGCTTAAGTTTCTTTTTTTTTCTGAAGTCGTGCAAACGGCACAATTTACTCATAAGACTTAATTCTTCAACAGTAGAAATTTTAATTTTTTGAAAAAAAAAAATTAATCAAATTTGCTTTGTTGTCGAAACTGAATTCGTTTTAAACATATCAAATGATGCGCTGATGACCACTTTTTTTTTTAGTTTCCAATGCTTTTCAATGGGAATTTTGTTGCCTTCTGTCTTCTCGCGATTTTTACATATTAAAACTGTGATAAATAGTTTTTTTTTTTGTGATAAACAAAATAATATGATATAAGGCGAGATTTAAGAAAAGAATTTATCAAATGCAATTTGCATCAACAAAAGAGACTCAACGATTTGGATCAATATAACGTAAAAAGTATGGAATGGATAAATCTTAAGAGACAGATAATTATGATGAAGATATTGCTACCGGCATGTGGGGCTCGGGGATGTACTTCCACACACACAGCTAGGGGGGACTTTACTGCGATGATCGAGACAACGGCTTCACCTGTGTGAATGGAGAACAGAATGGAATTAAATCAAATTTTATTTCTTTATTGTTCAACTTAAATGCGGCACGAAGTACTATTTGTCCGGCTCTTCGGCTCAGGGTTGCCCTCTTCACACACTGCACGTTGATTGCAGAACTACAGTTGACTTTCCTGTAGACGCCCGGTCGACGCAGGGTCTTGGCGGCGCAAGGTGACTCTGATGCGGCTGGGGAACTGCTTCTCCCGTAGTCGCGTCTTCCTGAGTTCGGTCGCCTCGGTAATGCTGCGGACTCCGGTGGATGTATTGCGGCAACGAATGGCTTCTCCGTGGTCGCACTCCTTTTAGGCCTGGCCGACTCGGTAATGCTGCGGGCTCCGGTGCACTTTCTGCGGCAACGAATGGCTTCTTCATAACCGTACTCTTTAGGCCTGGTCGACTCGGTAAGACTGCGGACTGCGGTGCACTTACGAATGACGAACGAATGGCTTCTTCTTAACCGTAGGTATCCCTCTCCTTCCTGGCTGGAAGTATTCTCTATTAGTTGGGGAGAACGGTGTAGTCCTTCGTCCAACCAAAACGCTTCTCAGCCTCTCGGGCTAACTATCCTTTACTTTTGAGTGAACTTCTCAATTGCGACGGACTGTCGCCAAAACGAACTTCTTGCTCCTTCGTAGCTGGAGACTCGGCTGTGGCGGTTGCCACTCGTCCAACTTCCAAACGATCTCCTCTTATCTCCGAAGCTGGAGTCTTTTGTTGTGGCTGTTGCCACCCGACCAACTGTCAAACGTACTTCTTGTTTCTCCGGGACTGGAGACTGAGCTGTGGCTAATGCCACCCGACCAACTTCCAAACGATCTCCTCTTATCTCCATGACTGGAGAATGTTCTGTGGCTTTTGCCACCGACCAACTGACTCTCCACGGCTCTGCTCCTCGTTTTAAGGCCGCTGGCTGCCTCGTTCCAACCTCCGGACTGGTCAACTTCGAATAGGGACTGGTCAACTTCGAATAGGGAAGCCGGGTTGGAAGAGGCGATTTCGAATGCGGGGGGGGGGGCGGGTGTCCAAATCATAAGGTAACAATATCAGTGAAAGATGTGTACAGTTTTCAAAAGAAAAAGCAGTTATAAACTAAACGTTTTCAGATGAAGTTCTGGTGGTGAAGAGGTGATTTCATGCAAAGAGGCGAGGTCATCGTGTGTTAAGTCGTTCAGTTCATGGATCGAAAGGGTGTGTGTGTTTTCAGCTATAGATCTGCAGCCTTGCTTTGAACTCTAGAAAGGAATTCACTTGACTCAAACTATTGAGTTCGAAAGCCATATTGAGTATCAAGCATTTCTAATTTGAACAGAAGATATCTGTTCAAATTTACATGCTCACCAAAGAAATTTTGGACTGTGTTTCTACAACGTTCTCTGCCATCAGATAAACCTTTCTTTTAGTGGTCTAACGCTAATACTATACTCATTGAATACACTCTTTAATATGGTGGAGATTATTTGAAACAATGAAAATTTGGTTTTCAAATATCTGCAACTTACAGTTCTGTTTCAAGTTCTTGTGTCAACCTTTCAATTATTTAAGTCTTTAATCGTTATAGAAATAACATGGTTTGTAAAAAAAGTATTTATTTATTTATTTATTTAATTTATTTTATAGACATTTCATTGAAAGAATTTCATTACTACCGATTTTACCTTCTCCACCCATATTTATGAAAATTGCAACAACATAAAGGAACCATCAAAATGAAAGGAAATTTATTACACACTTTACTAATAGTGATACAAACAAATGATTAAAGTTTCAGAACAATGCAACAACAGTATACTTGCAAAAAATCAGTATTGTATAAAGCCTCCACGAGCTGTAATAACAGCTGCTATATGCCGTGGCATCGAATCAAACAGGCCATACATATGATCCTAGGGTATCGCCTGCCAGGCTGCTTCTATCCGAGTCCACAGTTCATCGGTATTGGCTGCTGGATGACAATGAGGGGCTAGTTGCCGAGTGACCATATCCTAGACATATTCAATAGGTGACATATCTGGCGAACATCAAGGCCAGGGAAGAAGGGGTATCTGCTTTGCTTCGAAGCTGGTCTGGATATTTCTGGTAATATTTGGTCGTGCGTTGTCTGGTTGGAATATGGCTCCAGTAGTGTACTGAAGGGAGGGTACGACTTCAGCCTCCACAACTTCCCTGATGTATAACAGCGGTTGCTGTTGAGACTGTCCACAATTCGCAGCAGCCGAGATCGCCTATATTCCCAATTGCTCCTTAAACCATCACGCCTATCGTTCGTTCAGTATGACGCTGGACAATGCAGTCTGGAAGATGGCGCTTCCCTTGATATCGTCTAATGCGTATGCGACTATCATTGTAATCTATGTTGAAGCGGAAGTCGTCCGAAAACACGTCATAGTGCTAATCTTCACGCCAGTGGGTGTGTTCGTAAGCCCATTGTAGTCACGGGCGTCGATGGTTCAGGCCCGAGGGAAACCTCCACAAAAGAATGCATGCACGCAGTCCTGTGCGCAGCAAACGCCATCGAACCGTGAAACCAGACAATGTTAATCCTGTTGCAGTGTTCCAACGTTGTGTTAACACTCGAGAAGAAGCTGAACGGTGCATCACTGCCATGCCGATGAAGTGCTATTATCCCGTGGTGTCGTCATATTTTCTGGTCCATTTCCGGAATTTCCACTCGTCCTGTTCTCGTCAGTCCACTGCTTCCACAATTGCATCGCTGTCATGGCATTATGCCTCGTACAAGTAGTAATTTCGTGGTATGAAAATTCTCCTTCGCACAAGCCGATCATTCGGCCCCGTTCAAACTCCGTAGCTTGGTTATAAAGTACCCTTTGACGTCGACGAGGCATACTGACTCCAGTAGTCATATTTAAAGCTCACTGACAATACAAAACTACTTGTCTGAATCCACTACTTATATGGTTTTAGACGATAGTTCGGAGGGCACAACAGAGTCTAGGCAAGTGCAATCATTCCCAAATTTTAATCATTTGCATATCATACCTTGCTTTTCATTTCCTGTAAGTTTCACTTCATTTGCATAATTCCTTCATGGTGTTGCATTTTTCACAAACATGAGTGTATTTTGCAGTTATCATCTAAAGATAAGGTCAGATAAGGTTTGTTCCAAGGCTCATAGCCTGGGGACGCTAAAGAAGAAAAAGATAAATTCAATTGAAAAATATTAAGTTGAATTTTAAGATGCCAACTTTTGGCAGCTTTCTTCTGCCATAAATTTCAGAAAACAACTGCTTGACAATATATATTTTTCGAGAAATCAAATTCGGTGTAAATACTTCCAAAGGAAATTTATATTTATTTACTTTTTGAAGGTATTTAAATTATATTTATTATGATTTTAATATTTCCAAGTAGCATTTATGTGATAGTCCTATTGATCTAGGCGCTGGCCTGCCATGAAGCCAATGTGTTGGAACGCGATTTGTAATCCTTGCGTCGGTGTAGATGTAACTTTCTGCTTCTGGATTTAGACCGTTTCTGCGGGTAGAACGTGAGCTGCCTCCTATGGCGTAACGTAGGCAACGATCGTTTGGGTAAAAACTCAGTTTTCATCACTTGTCGAGACCAATGGCAAAAACATCAAGAGCCTGGGCATTGGAAAAAGATATATTTCCAAGTTAAAAGGAAACTTCCATTTAACGTATTTTAACGATACTTCCATACTTTTTTTTACATAAACGTTTCGGGAATACTCTTTCCAAAAACAATCTATTATAATATCATAATAATTATATCATTAAATTTGCTACAAAAGACGCTCCATAACAAGTGAGATCATTTACTTTTCTTTGAATTAACTTATTGGATAATGTAAGTCAGTTACAAAGTTTTAATGTTTCATTTTGGTTTTACTTACAGATTTTAGATATAAATATTACCATATGTTCAGAAAAAAGCCCAAATAAACTGCGAGGAAGATCCATTGTATCCTTGACTCAAAAGGAACTTTGTCCACTGGCTGTTACCGTTTTCATTGTATCTTTCTCTGCACTGGGAGGACTGTTATTTGTTGCACTGACATCAATCACTTATATGAAATATAATCATCATATTAAAGTATGGATGTATGCACGAGGAATTTGTGCTTGTCTCACAGCGGTTAAAGAAGAAGAAGCCGATAGAAATAAGAGATTTGATGCATTTCTATCTTACAGCAGCAAGGATGAGACATTTGTTGCTGATCATCTTCTACCAGGGTAAGACATTACTTTAGCAGTAAACCATTTTATAGTACAGTTCGGTCCCAAAAAATATCCCCAGTATGCATTTTGACACAATTTTAGCTTATGTTAAGTTCATTAATTAATTATTGATCTTTTTTTGCTTCAGCACTTGAACTTTGATGGAAACATTAACACATTTACGAACTTTTGAAGTGGTTTTACAGATCATGGGAAAGAGAAAAGATATTTCTCCAAGGAATAAAGGGATGATTTTGGGATCAAAGCTGAAGGAATCTCGAATAGGAAAGTTGCTAGTAAATTATCAATTGACCACAAAACTATGGGAAATATATTGAAAAAACAAGCTGAAACTGGAAAATCAAGTTTGAGGCACAAATTTGGTCGGAAGAAAATCTTCAGTCCCAGATTGTGTAGGGCAATGAAAATAATGGCAAAGCAAGACAGAAAACTGAGTTCAAGGCAGATTGCTTTTAAGATTGAGCAGGAATTTGAGACCTCAATTTCCTATCAAACAGTGCTAAGATGCCTTTCTGATCTCAACCTTAAGAAGAAAAAACCTGCAAAGAAAACCCTCCGAACAAAAAAGCATGTTGAAGAAAAAAAAGGTTCCTCGATCTGTATCAACACTGGACATCCGAGGACTGGAAGAGTGATTTTCTCGAATGAAAAGAAATTTAGTGTTTAAAAAACTAAGTAAATATTGTTATACCAGTAGAGCAGAGTAAATTGAGAAAATTATTCACATGTGATACCATGAAATGCGTTTCTACTGATCTTGAGGTTTGAGTTGTTGCACCATGGGGTCTTGTAAAATGGATCGCAGAACTTTTCGAACAGTGAACCGGGGATGGACAATCCAAGTGCCACAACTCGAGCACTGGACGAAGCATTTTGCGCATATGGTGCATGGTCAGCCATGGTCAACCATAGCCACAGCAATTTCATCATCAACGCCCATTGGAATGGACTTCCGCTGCCATTCCCTTACTGGTGCCGTACATTTGAGTTTCTTCATTTGAGTTTCTTCAGTTTCTTCATGTTCTAATCATGTTCTTTAACCCATTTTTTTACCATGGGTCCTCTTTCCTAGCACATTATCATTAGACTGAGATTCCTAGTATATTAAAACCTAGCATATTAACAAAATACATATATTCCTAACGTATCACCATAATACTGAGATTGCTAGCATATTACTATAATAATAGCGTTTAGACTAACTAAATTGCTCTAACCTTAAAAGCAATGTAACATTCCAATGAAAGTTTTAACCTTCCATAACAGGATATTTACCTATTTACTTTACTAAATAAAGTAACAAAAATATAAAAAACAAAATTTTAATAAAATTTTAATTTATTATATATAAAATTAATATTAGATTGTTCAGAAAATACTGGCCGATTTCAGAAACAAACATTTATTCCTGAAAAATTTAACACTACGTATGTTAAAATTAGTATAATCCTTGAACATCTATGCATCTCTGCCATCGATGAACAAGATCATTTATGCCTCGTCGATAAAAAATCCACTGGCTTTGATGCTAAGAAATCTTGAATCCAACTTCCAACTCAGTTTTATTCTTGAAAGTTTTGTTGCTTAAAAAAGTGTCTATATGCGTGAAAAGAATGTCACTATTCGATCAAGAAATGGATCATTAGTTTTTCGCAGAGAGAGCATCGAACACACTTCAAAACTCCGAACTCTGATTTTCATTGAGCTTATGTGGAACCCATTTATCGATCTTTTTGACCTTACCAATTTGTATCAGATGGTCGGACACCGTTGAAATAGTGACATCAAGTGCCTCAGACATTTCTTTCGGGTTTCCTTCAACCATTGCTTTCAAAAGTTCATTGTCAAGAGTGCCTGGCCGTCCTCTATCTTCTTCATCTTCAAGGCTCTCATTGCCACTACGGAATTTCTGAAGCCCTTCGTACTTGTGGACCCTTCTCCCCATGCTCTGTTGGTATTGGTGGCCGTTTGGGAAGCATTATGACCAAGTTTGAACACAAGCAAGAAAAGTAAACGCGTTTCTTCTTTTTTGATCTTCGTTATTAAGGGCGTTTATGCTTCAAAATTACACTCTGAAAGAAATTATAGGAGAATTATTAAAAAGTACACATAAATTTCTAACCATGTGAAATTTTGTAAAAAAATTACTTTCAATTGTTAAAAACGAGTCGAAAAATCGGCCAGTATTTTCCGAACAGCCTAATAAATATGTAAATTCAAAAATAACTATAAGAATTATTAAGTTTAATAATATAAACATAAGTTTTGATAATAGACATAATTTATGCTATAAATACTGTACATCTAAATGAAATATATTTTATTCAGTTACCAACATCAATCAAATGAACTGGATAAGATCTTTTCTCATAAGATGTACTCAAGATTCTCAATACTTTATGAAAATGAAAATAAATTAAATGAAAGTAAAAATAAGACAAATAATCACACATTTTTATGTATTATATTTTAATATTTTATTATTTATGCTGAATGATTTTGTTTTTTATTTTCCGACATGATAGACATAAGTAAGGCTCTACTTATAAACTAGACCGTTAAAAATTTCCGTCCAAAACCATAGTTTTAAGATACAATATCCTGAGGTTTTCCTCTTCAGAATTTGTTAATATTATCTTTTCTTTCTTTTGTAAATAGATTGGAAGACGGACCAATGAAATTCAATATTTGTTTGCATGATAGACATTTTGTAGCTGGTGAATTCATACAAACACAAATTATGACAGCAATAGAAATGAGTAAAAGGACTATTGTTGTTCTCAGCAGGTTAAAAAAATTTGGAAATTATTGTTTTTTGAGAAATTGCACATTCAACTTAAGTAGAATAAAATGGTTAAATGAAAGTGAGCCGTATTTAAACATTGTGAAATAGATAAATACAGAATTTCATAACATTGAAGAAGAGCTTTTGTATACTTTTATATACATTCATGTCAAGCTATCTGGGGTAGTTTTGCCTCATCCAGCTGTGGGAAACAAGAGGACGGAGATAACATATAAAATACAAAATGAAGTAAAAACAAATGAGTATCCGGCATGGCACCGCGTGTCATCAATGCTATACTGGTGTTCGATGAAATGTTTTGTATTGTGTATAGTTACCACGAACGGCTATATATGTTGTACAGCAGTTCAGCACATGGTTGTCCAGCATTTCCTGAGGTAAGGAATCCCATTCTTGGACAAGCACTCTTCTAAGTCGTTCAATGATCCATCATGGAGTGTTATGTGTTGCAAACCTGGTTGCCAAGGGCGCCCCTTACATGCTCAAGTAGGTTTAAATCTTGTGAGCGGGCTGTTCAATCCATATGCATTATGTGCTTGGAATCCAGGTATTCCTGAACCAAATTAGCTCTATGAGGACGTGCATTGTTGTCTATTAAGTGGAACCCAGAACGAAAATTGCACCACGAAAAATCCTCACATATTTATGCTATAAAACCATGACTGTTACAGCAACGCTGCGGAACACACGCAGAGGTGTACGCGATTTTGACATGATTCCATCACAAATAAGGTTTCCACTCCTCCATAACGATCTCTTTCGACGATATGGCATAGTTATAACTGTCCTCGGGACTCGACAAGCGCCGAGAATTAGTCTCCAGGCTGAAACGTGACTCGTCGGTAAACAGCACACTGCCCCATTGTTGTGGGTCCAAGCAAGGTGTTCAGTACACCATGATAGACGGACTGCATGTGTTGTACAGTTAAAGGAATGGAGACAATGAGCTGTCTTGCATACAGGGTACCCATACAGGGCGTCGTGTAGCCAACAATAAGCCGTTTGTATGGAAACTGTGACCCCTGCGACCGTTTTAAGGGCTCTAGCCAGAGCATTTGTGTAGCGTCAGCCATTTATGACCATATCTTGTCCATGGTGTTGTGCAGGTGTGACCTGTGGGCGATCATGTCCATATTGCTTTAGAACATTCTCGCCATATTACAATCTTCTCCAAAGCCTAGCAATGACAGTCAGTGGGTTATTGGGATATTTATCTTTAAGTGTGGCCAGCCTCTTTTCTTCATATGATCCTACCACGTATAATGTCATCGATATGGCTTCTCTGTACCATATTTATTGGCTGCAGATCATCTATTCTGATAAAAAAAACAACAATAACGCTTTCAGATGCACAACACGAACTACCCGAATAGGTTTGAAACAGGTTTCAAAGTTGGTGGCAAAGGAAACCTTTGCCGTCAACTTTGCAGGAACTCCAACTTTCCATTAATCCTCTCAGAGGTGCCAGTTAGCATTGCCATTACCTCTCTGTTTCAATGTAGCAATGATATATAATTGTACTGGCAATTCCGTTAACTTATAGACATGAGTGTAGTTGCCAGAGCAGATTTCTATTCCTGACAATTCAAAAAGATATTGAATATATAAATTAAAAATTAAGTACAAGTAAATGCTTCTACAGTGTTGATATTCTGTATTTACTCATGTAGATGTAACTCATGTAGAGTAACATCCAGACAATAGCTGTTGCCTCCAATTCATTTAATCCATTGAAGGAAAGAAGAAATATAGTGAATGTAATATGCATATACACAAATTAATCTTTTCAACAGTTTCTTCTTTGAGAAATTATTTCAGGGATTATCGATGGACGGAAAAATAAAAGACATGATCCCAAACAACAAATATAGAAAAATTGATGATAACGATGTTTCAACTAGTATCTAGCGTTGGTTCACTTTCGTTTAGTCTTAACATTAAGTAAAGTCGAATTTCTTAAGAAAATTGTTAGGTGGCCAACGATTTACTCTTTCTTTGTAGTAGATATTGCAACAGTAATACATTATTATTACAATGATCTAATAGTAATAAAGAATGTATCAGAATCGATATTAGCTTTCCAACAATGATTTTAGAAATCTGAGAAGTACTGTAGTTGTTAAGCAAGATTTATTTAATAATTGTTATATGATTCAATATGATAGTTTAGTTAAGATTTTTTTTAATTCATTCAAAATCAATCTAACACTCCTGCTTCTTAATAGGTTTACTTTCTTTGAATGATGTTCATTAGGAAATCATTGGAAACCTCGAATATAGAAATTGACTATCCTCGTTAATTATTGTCATAATTACCAAAAAATAGGATCATAATTCATAAAAATATCTTTATAAAAACATAATATTTTTTGTTCATCGAAGAATATTCGAAAGAATATATCCTAATTAGTATCTACACGTAATGTACATATGGGAGTTTTTCATTCAATTGTAATAAAAAACTTATGTAATTATAAAAATATAAAATACACCAAATTATTTTGAAATAATCGTCGGAATCGCAGTATAACTCAAAACAAAAAATAAACAATAAACAATTAAAAGTCAGTAATGAGTTTTTGTTTATTTTTTTTTCTTTTGAGGCGATTCCGACGGTTAATCATATTAGCCTCAGTACGAGACCTCGTCGTTTACTGGCGACTCCTCCTAGCTGATGATCGCCAAACAGATTGAAACAGCTGTTCCAGATATCACTTGGTAAACAAGTTGGTCTCATCTATTGTTGTTCATTTTAAAACATTTTGAAAGTATACTTTTTTTCTTACGACGATTTAAAATTTTAAATGTTCTAACTGAATAATTGTCATTTTTGAAATCATTCCTTTGTTTTTCTTGTAGAAACTTTATAGAGAGCGAATGGTGTCGTTTGGAATTCCGAAGTGCTCACCAGAAGGCGTTAAAAGAAAGAATGACTCGTGTTATCGTTATTATCTTAGGAGAACTGCCAGAATTAGATGATGCAGACAAAGAGCTACAGTTGTATTTGCAGACAAACACTTATCTAAAATGGGGCGAAACAAGATTCTGGGACAAATTGAGATATAGTATGCCAAGACCAAGAGAGGAAATAGAACCTAACGAAAGAACAGCATTATTACCATCAATTCATGCTTAAATTGCATTGCTGTTGTTACTCGGAAATATGTGCTGCCACACTTAAAGGTTGTATTCAATCATTGATCGAATTATTTTTTATAGAGACAACAAGTTAATTAAAATTAATAAAAATTAATGAACATCATAATAATGATATAAACACCATGGGAGTTATCTACAAATTAAAATGCAGAGACTGTGGAAAGATTTATTTTGGGAGTACGGGTAGAACATTAAAAGGAAGAGTTCTAGAACATATTGGAGCTTTAAAAAAAAAAAAACAGGCATATCGGACTGGGCAGGTCACTGCCAATTTTGTCAACATAACCCAGACCCAATTATCACTATTTATTATATCATAATATCGATGAGAGAGAAAGATTCATGATAGAATCATGCGTCATTAACTCATTTTCATAAATAAACAACGATAAATTTCTTAATGTAAGTAATTTCACATTAAATAAATTCAAAAAATATATTAAGAATGAACAACGTTTCTTGTAATTGTATTTCATGTTTTATTGTCTTTATATTTTCCACATACCATTGTTATTATAATAGATATCCCATTGATTATTAATGTTTATGGAATTTAACTTAATACCATTGTTATTATAAGAGATATTACATTAATTGTTTAATTAAGAATTATGAAATTCCTTTATATGTGAATGAATTAAAGAAGAGGGATACATTATCCCTATCTTTATCCCTTATTATCTGATGAAGTTATCTCGCTGAGAGATAACGAAATATCATGAAGAAACAGTTGTTACAGGAGTATTTACGGTGTATTATATATATTTTAAATGAAGTTATGAAAGTTTTTTCTATAACGAATAAATATCATATAAACATGGATCTGGAAGTGCGTTATTTCCAAGATATGAACAATGAAACGATACAGAGGTGTTGGCGTTATCCTGACCGTTGGATTGGAAGAGGGGGGACCAATAGCATGGCCTGCTCGTTCCCCTGATTTAAATCCTCTGGACTTTTTCGTATGGGGTTACCTTAAAGCATTAGTGTACACCACACCACTTCCTGACACACGCGCTGCATGATCGCATAGTGGATGGGTGCAACACAATTCGACGTGCACAGGGCATCTTCGACTGTGTTCGGCAGTCGATGGAACGACGTTGTGTTGCGTACATTGCGGCCGGTGGAGGATATTTCGAGCACTTTCTGGGAAACTTGAGAGACTGTATGGTCAACATCTCTGTATTGTTGCATCGTTCATATCTTGGAAATAAAGCATTTCCAAACCCATGTTTATATGACATTTATTCGTTATTTTGCATGACTGAATACAACCTTTAAGTTTGGCAGCCCATTTCAGGTAAACCCTGTATATTAAAGTATATGTGAAAAAATATGTTGATAAGTATATATGAAAGTTTTTAATATTAATTCGGTGTTGGTCTACAAATTACAATTTAACTTGTTTATAAAGTGTAAAGAAGACTCGCAATATAACATTGCTTAGTTTTCTATGTATTTACTGTGGCCAAGTAAAAACTATATTCATCATAGAAAAGAGATTTGATAACACTCTGACATATCCTATTGTGTTACAATAGCTACCTAAATACAGCTTACAGTTTAATTAGTGGCAGATATCTTAAAGAAGTCCTATTTGATATCTACTCGAGCTATACAGAAAGGCAAAGATATTCAGACCAATCAACAGAAGATGAATCTCTTGAGACAGTGAAATTATTATATTAGAGCTATTCAGATCTATTTAAGCTTCTAATAATAGTTTCAGGATAATTAGATATCTTTCAAACATGAGTGCGTGTCTTTAGTGACTGTCACATTTGTCGAGAAATTTAAAGTAAAGAAATGCCGAGATGAAGTCAGGATAGCACAGTTTTTTATTACAACATAGTATCATGAAAAGGAGAAATGAAAGAATACCTTTGAATTTGCTTTCACGCCTTGGGCTAACATCGACGGGATCCTGTGACAGCTGTTTCGCCCTAGCTGGTCCTCATCAGCCAGATTCACCCTCGATGATAAGCCAAGAAAACCGCGACAGGTTTTTCAATAAATGTTTATTTCATTAATTCCACTCCCGGATGTGGAACAGCACAAAAGCAAATAACAAATTACTGAAACCAGTACAGAATGAAAAACCTCACCCTGCTGACTGCTAGGCGCAAAAAGCAATTAATTATAAGAGACAAAACAAGACAACTAATCTTAAATAGACATTTTAACGTGCAGGAAATGTAACATGAAAAGGGAAAAATGAAAGAATACACATTCTTTTGTAGTATTCATTATGCTAACATCATACTTTTCGGTAAGAAAGCTTCAAGTTCTTTAAACAACTTCTTATTTTCGGCATTATTAAATCTGTGTTAATTCCACTTGAAATGTTATTTAAGTATTATACAGTTTTGTGATTGCCAATTAAAGTTGATTATTCATGAAATAATCTTTTCTTGGGAAATAAGAAAAATGTTTTATGAGTGAGTAATATACAGAGCGAATCTAGGATTCTCTTCCTGGGTTGTTGATAAAAGGAAGCTCACCCACTCTGTGCTGATATAGTAGAAGGAAAACGTAAGTTTTTGTTCTTGAATTTTAGTTCCTTTTCCTGCAGCATAAAATTACTATATAAAATTGAAACTTATAAATTTTAAATAAGTAAAAATTGATTTATATTTTTCAATAGTAGCATTCAATAAAACACTCAATAGTAACAGTTATTAGTTTCTTCTCATCTTATTTTTGTTGTTGTTGTTGTTTTCTTTATTTTTAATTAGAATGAAGAAAAAATACTAATTCAAATCCAAATAAAATTATATACAAATATTTTTAAAAGAAAAGAAATGAAGCCATTAATGAAAATTTGAGTCAAATCTATAGGTATTAATATGTTCTTATTTATCATATTAATAAAACAATTTTAACATGTTTCATTTCCGAATTTATGAATAATTCTGAATGAAAATAATTTACTATTTCAAATTTAACTTATTTCACTGTTTCTAATTTAAAACTCTAATTCTAAATATGAACTATTTACAGCTTTCATCAACCAATCAAAAAACAATCAAATTACCAAATTAGAAAAACTCTTCAACTTAATCAGCAGCATTAATTTATGTACCTACTTGTATATCTGAATGCAATATATAGCATTAAATACACAAGTACCTACATAATTATTATTATTCCTTATTATTTTTATATTAGTGAGGATTAATAATGTATATTAACAAAAAATGAAAAAATAAATATAAGAATAAAATACAAAATTCGAATGCCAAGAGAAAAAATAATGTATTCTTTAATAATAAACAATTTTTTACAAAATTAGAAATCAGTTTAGAAATAATAACATAGAAAACAATTCAAGAAATAAATTGATACAGATTTTATATTATGAAAATCCTAAGAACAACTTTGGATTAAGAAATAAAAATAGAATATTATTAAAGCTTTTTGTACAAATTAAAGAAGAATTAAAACAAAATAAATTTAATAAAATAAGTATACTAAAAAATAAAATATTATAAAAATAATACATGGAAAAATAAACTGGAATATTTAAGGACTTTAGATAATTTATGTTATAGATATATACATTTTGTCTATTGAAAAAAAGAAAATATATATATATATATATATATCTAATGTCCAAACTGGAAGCTCATCCTTCGAGTTTAGAAAAGCAAAGATATCAATCAATCATTTGCAATTTAAATTTAGAACGTAAACAATTCAAATAGAATTGGGAAAACTCAAAACAATAGATAATATTAAGGACTGGAATCCTGAAAATAATAAACACAATTTACTTTACTTAAATATAAGAAGTTTAAAAACAAATTTTTCATATTTAATTGCAAATATACAAAGGAAAATTAATAAATTAAACTTCATAATTTTAGTAGAAGTGAACATTAAACAAGAGGAATTATTTATGTTTGACATTCCAGGCTTCTTGAAAATTTATAAACTCCGAACAGGAAAAAGAGGAGGTGGAATTATTGTATTCTATAGGACAAATTTAAATGTAACTACAATTGAATACAATTTCACCATGTATGAAAACATTACATGCAAATATAAAGAAGACACCTCCGCAGGCTTTCAATTAATAGTTCACATAATTTACAAACCTCCTCATACAAATAAATTTCTATTTAATGAAGAATTAAAAAATAATATAAGAGAAATAAAAAATATATATTGTTCCAATACAATTTATATTGGAGATGCTAACATAGATATTTTTAAAAATACCTTAAATAACCGAACTCTAAATTACATGCAAATTTTTTATAATTTTGGTTTTATAAATCATATATACAAACCTACAAGAATTGCTAATTCTAAAACTACATACTCTGAATCATGTATAGATCACTGTTTTTCGGATATCAAAAATATTAGAACAGTGGCTACTACAATCGAATGGGATATCTCCGACCTTTTTGGGATAATACTTGAAATAAATAACTCACATGATTACCTTAATGACAGAATAATACGTAAAAGCATGATATACAATTATTCAATTGATGATGACTTCTTCAACAAAAAAGTATGTGAGCTCACTTTACAAATAAAAAGTAATTACAATCAAGATACTAATAAAATTATTAACAAATTACATAAAATTATTAAAAAAGCTAAAAGAAGAAATTGGAAAAATAGAATAAAATCTGTAGATACATTATCAAATATACAAAATACAACCTATAAACAAACATGGATGGACAAAGAGATTATGAAACATATTGATGAAAAAAATAAATTGTTCAATGAATGTAAAAAAAATAAAAAAGACAAAATTTTGGAAAGGAAATATAAGAAAAAAAGAAATTGGCTTAAAAATTTTATTAATAAAAAAAAAAAAATTATTATAGAAAATTAATTGAAGATGATCCTAAAGCAAATGTAAACATATTTTTTGAAAAACCAAGTAAATTATAAACAGAAAAATACAAATAATAATGAAATATTAAAATTACTAAAAACATATGATATAAAGACTATATTTCAAGAGCTAAAAAATGTATTCATTCAAAAAAAACCAAAAAACTATGCATATAACTACAATAAACAAGAAAAAATTAATTATGAAAGGAATACTCAAAAAGATTCTATGGTTCTATTTCCACCAACTTTAACTGAAATTTTAAACATAATATCAGATTTAAAAACACATAATTCTATGGGATGTGATTTTATTAAGGTAAAAGAAATTAAATTACATAAAGAAACTTTGGCTATGTTTATCGTTGAACTTTTTAAAAACATCATTATAACAGAAACATATCCAACTCTTTGGAAGACTGCCAATGTTATTCCTATTTATAAAGGAAACAATACAGATAATCCCTATAAGTTCGACAATTATAGACCAATTTCATTACTATCAAATATTTCAAAAATTTTTGAGGGTTATCTTTATAAGAAGATATATAATTATATCAAAAATAATAATATACTAAACAACAATCAATATGCATATCAACCCAATAAAAGTACTGGATTATTACTAAAACGTAGATAAAGAGATAAATAGCAAACTTAATGAAGGAAAAATTATTTACATTTCATTTATTGATTTTAAAAAGGCATTTGATAGTATTAATCATGATCTGCTGCTAAAAAAACTAAATGCGATAGGTTTAAGGGGAAAAATTAATGAAATATTGAAGAATTACTTAAAGAATAGGAAAATTAAAATAAAAATACAAAACTATGTAAGTAAGTTATATAGTGTTAAATCTGGTGTTCCACAAGGTTCAAATTTGGGACCGTTATTATTTAACATTTATATGAATTCTTTAAGCAATTGCATTGACCATTCAAAAATTTATATATATGCGGATGATATACTTATTTTCACTGAAGATAACGAACAATTAAACGCGTACAACAAACTGCAGATAGACATAAATAATGTGAATAAATGGGCAATGAATAATCATATGACCATAAATTTAAAAAAAACCAAGATTATGATAATGAAAAATAAAAATAAAGTTATTCAAAAAAATATATATCTTGCGTTACATAATACTACGTGTAAAAATATAGAAAATATCTATCCGATTAATAATTATCAATGTAACTGCGAAAAAATTGAATACATCATTCAACAAAAATATTTAGGAATTTATATTGATGAAAAATTTTCGTGGAATGTGCAGTATCAACATATTATTAGAAAATTAAATTCACTTACATATTTATTCTATAATTTGAAAGAAATAATTCCTTTTAAACAAAAGTTAATTATTTTTAAATCTTTAGTGGATTCAATTTTGAACTATGGTCTGGATTGCTGGATATTTATGAATAGGAAGCAAATTGAAAATATCAACAAGATTTTTTTTTAAATAATAAGTAATGTTTTTGAAGATTTTAATAAAAAAGGTAGAGATGAAAAAAATCTTATCAGAAAAAAATTTAAAATATTAACAATAAAAAAAAAATTCATATATAAAGTAATAATAAAAAATTTCTTTGAAATAAAAAATGAAAGAAATAGATGTAGAGAAGAAAAAAAAACTAGATATAACTGGCTTAGCACTATAAATAATAATAAAATCAGAAATAATTATGGATATCGATTGAATGGTTACATAATATACATATTATGTAAACAAATTAAATGGGAAAATTATGAGTTTCAAAGAATTAAAGACATAAAAGAAAGACTAATTTCTGACATTATTAATGGAAAGATTAAGCTATAAATGCTATAAGATAAATATTAAAT
The DNA here is from genome assembly GCA_023159025.1 of Thereuonema tuberculata. Classification (NCBI taxonomy): domain Eukaryota; kingdom Metazoa; phylum Arthropoda; class Chilopoda; order Scutigeromorpha; family Scutigeridae; genus Thereuonema; species Thereuonema tuberculata. The sequence goes on from JAFIDM010012231.1 coordinate 34,796,945, forward strand.
TACTTCAAATCATTATAATATTATTATAATATATTAAATGAATTACTATAATAATTATTGAATTATTTTAAAATATTAATATAATTATTAAATTTATTTCTTTGTAATTTAATTAGCATTTTCTCTCTTTTATTTTATTTAATTAAGTTATTTATTAAATATTATTAATTTTACTATTATTATTATTTATTTAATTATTTATTTTTTATATATTTAAATTAAACAATCAGTTCCTGTACTACAGATGTGCATTTGCATAAGCACACCTAATAGGACTGAGGAACATTAAAATGAAAAAAAAAAAAAAAAAGAATATAAGAATAAAAATTAACTTATATTACTAAACTATTATAGCCGGACAGTGATATGAAATTTGAAACCAATGTAAAGAACAAATCACTGTCTGAAACTGCCAATTCAAATTTGTATATTTTATGTATATACATGTTTATGTTATGTTGTATATATTAATATTATTTTCTAATTATTATTATTATGTTAATAATACAATATTATTATTACAATACAATATTATAAGTATATTAATATTAATTATCTGTACAAACTGTAAAATATATGTTCTACAGCACCTACATACATCCACCTTTAGTGATATCTCGTAGGACTGAATGTGTAAATTTATTATTATTAAAAAATTAAAAGGACTGCTAATGGATTAGTGAAGCGTAAAATACAGCCACTCCTAATCAAATGTCAACCTCGCCTCCTTGTGGTGCAGTCTGGATCTTAACGAAAGAGGCTCTGACGACCGAGTATTGGCGGTATAACCACAATTTCTGAATAGAGGAAATGCTATTCATTGGCAAGTTCAGAGGCCATAAGATAGCAGCCCTATCACTGAACTTACCCTGCGATAGAGTGGTGATCTATCCAGGGGAATTTAATATTACTCGAAAAACTCAGAAGATGAATAACAGGACAGATATAAATGGAAATGAACCGGCTAATGGAACTGGACATCTCTTTAGGAAACTGAAATTTGCAACTTGGAATGTACGTGGTATCGCAAATAAAATGGAGGAATTAAACATAGAATTAAAGATTAGAAATAAAGACATAGCTGTAATAACGGAGACAAAAAAGAAAAACAAAGGATCATTAATGTTTAGAGACTATATTATGATTTATTCTGGTGCTGATAAAGACAGATGGGCCTCATCGGGAGTTGCAATATGGATCAAAAAAGTTTGGAAAAATAAAATTTTAGACTACCAGTGGATATCAGATAGAATTATAATGATCAGGATAAAAATTATGAACAAAATTTTTAACATTTTGGGAATATATGCTCCAGTACAGGGCAAGGATGAAGAATCAGAAGAATTTTATGAAAATTTACAAAGTTGTCTCGACAAAATAAATAAAGATGAAGCAATAATTTTGATGGGAGATTTTAATGCCAGAGTAGGTAATCAACCAATTGCAAAATGTATAGGAACAGAAGGAGAACCAACAAGTAATTATAATGGAGAAATGTTAAAAGATTTTTGTGTTTTCAATAATTTAAAAAATCAGTAATACTTTTTTCAAACATAAAGAGATACATAAATATACATGGGAAGCCAGAGGAGTTAAGTCTATCATAGATTATATTATTATAAATGAAAAACTCAATAATAACATTAAAGATACGAGAGTGTATCGTGGAAGTGAAGTAGATAGTGATCATATGTTAGTGGAAAGCAGATTTGAAATTAAATACAAATCCATTTATAAAAAGAAAACAGAAAATAAGGTAATTTCTAAGAAACTCAAAATTTACCTCCTTGAACAAGAAAGTATTAGAAATTTATACAGAAATAGACTGAAAGACAAGATAACAGAATCTACAAACAATATAGAAACAGATTGGAAAAATATCAAAGAAGGAGTATTACATGCAGCAGAGGAAAGTTTAGGTTATAAATCACATAAAAACAAGAAATGGATTAGAACTTGGAACGAAGATCTACAGGAAAAGATTTGGAAAAAAAAGCAAGCTTTTAAAATTTATCTACAAAATAAAAACACAAACAATTATGTAGAATATAAAAAATTGCGAGCGGAAGTTAGGAAACTATCAAGGAAAACACGTAGAGAAGATTGGGATAAATTTGTTAAATCTTTAGAACATGACATCACAGGACCCCAAAGAATAGGCTTCAAAATTTTCAGACAACTACAATGTACAGAAAATGATAAATTAAGAATGAATTTAATACCAGAAGAAGAATGGAAAAAACATTACAAGTCAAAGAAAAATTACTCAATCTCTTTAATGAGATCTGGAAAAAACAACAAATACCAACGGAATGGGAAGCTGGAATAGTAATTAGTATACATAAAAAAGGACCAAAGGATAATTGTCAAAATTATAGAGGAATAACATTACTACAGACAGCATACAAATTATTTACGAACATTATAAAAAATAAATTAACCCAGTTTACAGATACTTATTTAGAAGAAGAACAGTGTGGATTTAGGAAAGGAAGAGGATGTACAGACGCTGTATTCACATTACAGCAATTACTTGAAAAAAGAAGAGAATTTAATTTGCCAACGTACCTACTTTTCATTGATTACGAGAAAGCTTATGATAACCTAAACAGAAATTTACTGTGGAAAATTATGGAAGAAGATAAAATTCCAACGAAATTAATTGATGTAATTAGAAGTATATATAGAGAAACAAAAATTAATATAAAATTCATGAACGGAAAAATATCAGAACCTTTAACTGTAAATAAAGGAGTGAGACAAGGATGTGGACTTTCCCCAATACTTTTCAACATATATATAAATAGAATTCTAAAAGAATGGAAATCAATATATAAAAATGGTATCCAGATCACAAAAGATAAAAAATTGAAGACATTACTGTATGCTGACGATCAAGTTTTGATAGCAAATTCAGAAGATGAACTTCAAATTGGAGCAAATCATTTAAATACTATCTCAAAAAATTATAAAATGAAAATTTCGGAATTAAAAACAAAATCCATGGCAATGTGTGGAAAACAAATACAAAGAGTGAAAATTGTAATTAATGGAAAAATAATAGAACAAGTATCAGAGTTTAAATATTTAGGAAACATAATTTCATGTTATAACGATGAGGCAAACCTGATATCAAACCTACAGACATACAACAGAATGAATGGAATAATTAGAAGAAGATTTGGAAAACAAATGACGAAAGAAACACTACTAAGATTACATAACATTACAGCCAAAGCAGCAATTAAATATGGGAGTGAAACCTGGATATTGAAACAAAGAAACAAACAAAGATTGGAAACTGCACAAATGAAATTTTTGAGACCTTTATTAGGATTTACACGCCTCGACAAAAAGAAAAATAATGATATTCGAGACCAACTTAAAACTCCAAGTTTAATTCAAGAAATCCAAAATTACCAAAAAAATTGGCTTAACCATGTTGAAAGGATGTCCAACGATAAGATTCCAAATTTAATTTTGAAATATAAACCCAAAGGAAAAAGAGCCAGAGGACGACCAAAAATAAGATGGAAAGACCAAAATCATCTTCAGAGCTAGGAACAGACAATCATTGTCTATACCTAAGATGTTCAAGACAAGACAAGACAAAAAATAAAAAAAATAAAAAATAAATAAATGATTGTAATTTTAATGAAATTTCCAAGTAAGGTACATGGGCCAAATAAGGCCCGGTCTCAAATAAGGTGCATCCTTCGTTTTATTAACAGCACGTTGACAAATTCACAAGATTAGTTACGTTTCAGATAGGTCCTAGCTTCTAGCGGCTACACCGAAAATTAGGTCCGTTGAAGTGGACTATTTCGCCATGTTTGTTTCAGTTGAACAGTAAAAGTCGTCCAAAGCTTTTCTCGTTACTATTTCGATTTAATTTGAAAAATCGTCCCCATTTTTTGGCAACATAACATACATGGACATGTTTTATGTCATTTTAAAGTATGTCAATAGCAGAATAATATACCGTATTTGTTATTTTCCAAAGGGCCCTTTCCAAATAAGGCCCTTCAGTTATATTTTCAAAACTGTGTTATTACAGAAAGAATTTCAAATGCCACTAATTCTAAATTTACTTTTTCATAACAGCACACCTTAAACTATCTTTTAAGACAGTTTTCAGAATTTTCACTATTGCAGTAGAAATATAAAAAAATCTTTAAACGTTAGGTGGGCCTTATTTGGCGCAGTTACCTTATTATTTAATTCACAGCATTGTAACAATAAATATTTATTGTTTTCTTTACTTTCTTGAAATCCTTTTGTAATTTATTAAATAGCAATGGTTCCATTACTACACTAGGGAACTGTTATAGAAAATAAAATGTTATATTTAATCATAAAGTTTGGCCTTAAGATAATGCCTCTTGATAGTAATGTTCCCAAGCCATGTCCTCATAATGTATCCTTGTTATAAGTCTAATAATGAAATATATATTAAACAATCGTTATAATTGAACAATACTATATGGCATACTTTACTTTGAACTACAGAAAGGCATTCGGCTCTTAGAAAAGTGGTAAATAATCACCAACATTTAGTGAGATTAAATAAGGCAATAAGATTAAACTATTAAATAAATTAAAATAGATTAAGATCTTAAATTTTGCTAGAAATGCATGTATTGCTCTTGAATTACTTGTGCCTTGTTTAAAAGAAGTCTTTCATTAAAATGGGCTTCAATTTTCCATAATCTACTAAGAACAATATTATTATCAAATAATAACATTTGAAATTTTGTGTAAATTGGTTAAATAATTTTCACCAACAAGATTCTAATAAGACACACACATAAACTCGTAAAACAGTCTATTTTTTTTTTTTAATGCAAAAAAGCGTTTCCCATTAAAACATTCGATGGTCCTATATAGCTAAGCACTTTAGTTTTTTAGGGAAATGGATGTTTTAAAATACTAAAATGATTAGGAATGAGGAAAAAAATATATTTTGTATTTAGATGTCGGAATTTATTGCATTTCCGTTACTATGAAATGGAGAAAGCAAACACTCGTTTTCTTCTAAAATTCAGTGATTGTATATTTTCTAATTTTTAATCTAATACCACTTCTGGAGAATATGCCCCTGGGAGAAGAATTCAGTCTATCAAAATCCTCGACCATCGAACCGGCTCCTCCAGCCCCATGATCAAATGCCTTTCGAATTGGTTACCGAGTCCCAGGAAGGCCTCCAGTGAAAACAACCCCTAAAACACCCGGCATCGATATAAGTGCATAGTAACTAGCCAAGACAGGAATTAGATCAATTGAGACGATGCCTTTACAACCCTATATTTATCCTAGTTTTGCAAATCATATGTAATGTGCTTAAGAGGAACCTGACCATTGGAATGGAGAGATACAAATCTGAGATAATGTATAAAATCCGAGTACTACAACACGAAAATAAAGATATCTAAGCCAAGTCGTGTTTTAAGTAAGACTCTCAATGGAATGAATGGAGATTGGCGGCAAAAGTAAATTTGAACCTCATTAATTGATAATTCCAACTACAGAGCTGTATTACAATGCAATAAATCTCAATTTTATATTAACTTCTGACTGTTATACTCTAATGGCTGTTCTGCACGTTCTCAATTTGCCTAACATTTGCCTAAAACGGGCCAGAAAATTTGCCATTTGCCAGTGCAGCTCGACGAAAATAACATCGCTTTACACATGCCAGTAGGAAATCTCGTTTTGCTCTCGTTGAGATGGCTATTAAAATTGCATTCGGTAGAATCAATAAAGAAGTTAATTTTACAGCTTTTGTTTAGCTACTAATTTTTTAACTATTCAGAGACAAAGAAAAAAGAAAGAAAGCTCCTGGCAGAAGAGAAGGTAGCGAATGGAAATCTGTTGATGGAAATCTCCAGTAAAGGGCATCCAGAGTTCAGCGTGAACTTAGCACTATCGTAGTTTTCCAAATAAAGGTTTCTCGCCGCTATAGGAGCTCCTATCTAATTGCTTCTAAAGCCAGCCTGAAATTACATCACGCTGTATTTAAAGCAAGTGGTAGATTTTCCGATCAACTTTGATTTTTTCGAGCAACTTGTCAGTTTGAGCCAAGTCTTCGAAAGTTTGTAAAGCAGCCATAAAATCATCAAACTTGAACTACATAAGAAGTAGAAGAAGATCTCTCAGTCATATCTTTGAATTCACCTCTCGCTATTTGTTCTTGAGAGACGCGGTCTCCCACAAAACGACAGCAATGTTCATTAAATAATTTAAAAGAGTAATTTATAAGTTGAAATGCTTAGTTTAAGCCATAAAATACCACTGGATTTTGGACTATTAATGGAACTATGATGGAAGTGAACTAATATATTATCTCTATGCTGATCATTCACTGTGAAGATGTAATTCCTACGTCATATTAATATTTTGGGACACAAAAATAGAAAGTTTTAAATGTTTTAAAGATTACATCCACATGTAATCACCCGTATATCTATCTATACATAAAGGAAGCGCCTGTAAGCCTTTTTTCTCGGGAACCGCACGAGATACAGGGATAAATGTGGTATCAAAGTGAAGGTCCTGATGTGGAGGTACGCATGAGCATGTTTTTGTTAAAAGTAATTTTTAATTGAAATACCTTCTTCATATCAGAAATACCGTCTTCATATGTTCTTATATTTATTTTTCTTAGAATCGCCGACGCTATGACAGCCAGACTATTCACCTTTCCTAAAGGAACACTCTATATTAAACTTCTGACTACAGTAAACTCCCGATTATCCGCGGAATTGGGTGGCGCGGCAATCGCGGATAAGCGAATTCCGCGGATAATCCGAAATAGGATGAAAAATCAACTCATGTTTTATTTACCTTAAAATGGCAATAATATACAGATACAGTATATACATTATAAACTATTATTTTATTTTAAATTATTTATTTATTTTTAAATTTTATTATTACGAAAGGTTCTCCCGTAATTTGGTGTAACCTGCCGCCCTAAGCTCCGCCCACAAGATCGTTCTATAAATTGCTTATCTTTAATTGTCTTCACTTACTTTGTTATCCTCTTTTATTGTTTACCTTATTCTAGATTTATTTATTTTTTAATTCCGTAATTTATTGTATAGTAAAAAAAAAGGAAACAGGAGAGGTCCGCGGATAATCGAAAGTTTACTGTAATTTAAATCAGTAAAGGTTGATAGAATATATTTTCTTTGAAGCCATAACATGACAGAACGTAACTAACAAATAAAACTACAACGAAATAAATCAAGCATTACAAAACTAATTGAATAGAGACTATTATTGTAGAATTCAAAATTCGATGTTTCTAATATATGTGTAAAAAAAAACAATAATAATATTAATATAGATTTGCAGAGTAATTACTTATATTCACTTTCATATACCAAGTAACTACACAACTCGGAAATCTTTTTATAGATTTAATTAACAACGATTGGTATATTCAACTTGATAATTTCAAGCTTACAACTATTTCAAATCTTCATAAATGTAAAAGGCAAAGTCTTTAAGTTAATGTCCTTTCCTTGACTTTATCACCAATTCTCGATGATCAACAAATCACTTCTATCAGATTATCTTGCGGGGTTTGGTTCCAGATATCGGTACTAGCCAATAGGAAGCGATCTTGACATTCACTGCATAAGGCCGATTTACTGCTTCCGCCGAAGTGTAAGCGCAATGATCCAAGATTGTTATCATTTTGGGTCACGTGACTGGTTTTCAATTTTAAAATGGCGGCATTTGGTTGTCCTCAGAATAGATCAAGGAATTTCTGTGATTTCTTCAATATTTTGAATGTTACAGACCGATCGTACAGCATAATACATGAACGAGAAAACCAAAGAGTTCTTCGTCAATCCTGATATGCATTTCAAACATTCTTGTACTCGTGAGAAAAGGAATAAAACACATGGACTGGATTTAGGCCTAAACATGAATCTGGTGAGCCTAATTCATTTCTTTTCTGATGTATTCACCGTGTTTTTATGCTTTAATAAGGTTGCGCCCTTTTAGCAAGAGAAAGATTTCAAGTTTTCGCTTTCGATCTAATTTATTCAGCGTGTTTTTATGGTTTAATAAGGTTGCGGCCTTCTAGAAACAGACAGATTCGGTTTCCATCATTGACCGGAAATTGAAACATGACGTCAACTTCCGCTTCCTCCTTGTAAAATTAGTTCCCAATCAGCCATCTTTCTCAACTCGGGAAAAAAAAAATCACCGCGGTACCGTAAACTGGAATTTTACCTCTTGCGGCAAACACATAAAAATATAGTTCACTATCCGACGTCTTCTATTAGATTTAATCTTAAAAGTTCTGCAAACGTAACTTCAGTATTTCACCGAAAACTCATGAATCATTGGTCTTCTTCAATATAGGCTCTAATAATTATTTCTCCTAATAATCTTCTTATTTCTTATTACACTCTGCCTTTAAGACCCTAATTATTATCTCGTTTCTACTTCTAACATTAAGTAAACGAATCGCTTAAGGAAAACTTTACTTACAAGTGTTTCGTTGAATTCTCTCGTCGAACAGCTTCGGTGTATCCTGAGTTTATAATCACCGATTCCCTTATTTCGCTCTTGTATCTCCGTTTCCTTTCAAAGTATCTCTGTCGCATATAGATAACTTTGCCGCTGAGTTACCCTCTATTTCCTAAGTATGATGAACTTCGATAATTTATCTCCGGACACTAACTTTCAAATGTTACTGTCGCTATATCGTGATCACCTGGTGATTCGAAACGGATCTCATAAATATGTCACTTATAACGAGCGTCGTTTTCCTTCTTCAGAACTTTGCAATGGGCTTCTTATATCATCTTTCGTCCATCTATGCGTCGGTCTTGCTATAAACTTTTGCTGCCTGAGATGAAGAGGTCCTCGTCTCCGTTGTGTCCGATTCTTCGATCTAAACTGCTTCCTTACTTTCTATCCTGGCAATTTTATGATCGGTTCTGCATCTTCGGCTCGTATTCTTCAAACGGCACAGCTAATTTGCCTCGAATCCTGGCAAGTCTTCAATCGGCACAGCTATTTCGCCTCGTATCCTGGCGAATCTTCAATCAGCACTCATCCCTCGCATCCTATCGTGGCGAGGGATCGATGTGAACTACTGCCTGACACTCAAAGAAATATCCATCTTCTCACGATTCATTGTCTAGTGTCTCATGCAACAATTAAGTCAACACTCAACCAAGCTCATAGATATCACAAAGCATCTTCGTGCCAACAATGCATTGTCTGCGCTTCTGGTAAATGCAAAAATAGCTGAACTTCGAAGATTAAACCAATTGCCCTAATTGAGAAAATTAAATTGTCTACGCAAACTTTTAGCGTTAGAAATTTAACATTACAATTTCTATAATCTGTTACGGTAAATATGATTAATCCGATAATTTCATATAAATCCCGGTTGCTATATCTAATCACCATAAAATTTGGTAAATGTGATAAATTATTGAATATTAATCAAATTCACCGACGACTTTATATAATTCCCAACTCGTAATGGCGAATATGATAGATGTGTTCACTTAGTTCTTCTTGGATGTATGAACGATGTCTTTTTCAAGAGGAAAATTGTTTTCAAAAGTTATCAACACATACATCCTGCAGCTGACGATGCCACACTTAACCTAACCTAACCTTAACTCCAAGGAGTGAATCCTGTAACCTGAAGATACCTAACTAATCTTAACTCCAAGGGGTGAATCCTGTAACCTGACGATACCTAACTTAACCTAACCTAACCTTAACTCAAAGGGTGAATCATGCAACGTGAAAATGCCTCAATCAGTGAAGATATTTATCACATTCACCATTACGAGTTCGGAATTATATAAACTCGCCGGTGAATTTGATAAATATTGAAAAATTTATCACATTTACCAACGTTACTGGTGATTATATATAATAACCGGTAAGTATTCAAAATCACCGGATTATCACATTTACCGTAGCATATGTTAAAAAAAACGCTTCTTTATTTTGGTCTCCACCTCTCTAAACTGACCCCATCACATAATCTGTCGCTAGAACGACTGAACAGAGTTCTTTAAAATTTAGTACGATGCTTACTTGTATTCCAACTTTAAATATTAGAACAATTATACTGCACAACATGAAAAATGTCCTTTAGATGAAAATATGTGTTTCTTTTATATTTATGCCTGGAAATAATGAATCTATACTCAGTTTTTGTCTAACACGTACCATTTTCCCAAAAATCCACAATTTAATGTTTTATTTATTTCCTCGCTAACATTTCTATGTTTTCTTAATTTAATTTAATTTTGGAATATCCTGCTTATTCTATTCAATATTTTCACAGCAGGGATGGATTTACACACATTTAGCAATATATATCTATATCAAACATTCACTGCCAGCTTGATCATCCCAATTCCAGCATTTAAACTGCAAATTTTGTTTCAATTCTGACGTTTCCATTCACCGTGTGATACTGCTCATTGAATTGGTGCTGTATTTCTATTGACGTTAAGTGTGAACTGCACAAGTGTTTTAAGGACTAAGAACAAGGTAAGGACAGTGCGTTATGTCTCGTCAGTGTAAAAATAAGCCGGACTTATTTTGTTACGTGTGGGGCAAACTTATATTCAAGACTCAACAATGTAGCTTGTCACAGGTTGGTTAGAAAAGTGTGTGAATTGTAATTTGGATGTAGAGTTAAGGACCAGGATAAGTCTTAAGCTCCACATCCATGCTGCAATTCATGTTCCAGGAATCTGAGAAACTGGTTACAAGGGAAACGTATTAAAATAAAATTTGGAATACCTATGGTTTGGTGTGAACCAAAAGACCACGTAACGGATTGTTACTTTTGTTTGACAGATGTGAAGGGGTTCTTGTCCAAATCCAATCATTCTATTCGGTATCCAAACCTATCCTCCGCTATGCGACCAGTTTCTCATTCTGCAGACCTTCCTATACCTACAGCTCCAAATAAATATACTGTTGATTCAGAGAAAGACACCTCCGATGTCCCAAGTGGTCAAGATCCCGAATTTCAAACCTCTACATCTATGACATGTTCACATCATGAAATCAAACAGCGAGAGCTTAACGATCTTGTACTGGACTTAAACCTCTCTGAAACACACGCAAAATTACTGAGTTCTAGACTTCAAGGATGGAATCTGTTAGATAAAGATGTAAAAATAAGTTCATTTAGAAGACGACAAAGCCATTTTATGGACTATTTTGATGAGAAAGAAGACATTGTGTATTGTTGTGATGTGAATGGCTTATTTCAGGCGTTGGAACAAGACCATAATGTAGCAGACTGGCACCTCTTTATTGATTCATCCAAACATAGTCTAAAGGCAGTGCTTCTCCATATAGGCAATGTTTATCCTTCTATTTCTATAGCGTATAATGCTGTAAATACAAACGAAACATATGAGGTAACGAGTGCTACACTGAAATTTATTGACTACACTACATTCAAATATAGTGGCGACTAAAAAAGTCATTGGGATATTAACAGGCATGCAACAAGGATACACTAAATTCTGCTGCTTCCTATGTGAATGAGATAGCCGTGACAGAAGAAATCACTATATCCGTAAACAGTGGCCTCCAAGAAAAAAAAACTATATTCCTGACACCAAGAACATAATTATAATATGAACCACTTGTGAATCCGCAATGTGTCTTTCTTCCACCATTGCACATTAAACTTGGTTTAATGAAAATTTTTGTAAAAGCGTTGGACAGAGAAGGATTGGCTTTCTTGCATCTTAGAAACAAATTCAAAAATTTAAGTGAGGCAACGGTAAAAGAAGGGGTTTTTATTGGCCAACAAATTAAAGCAATCATGCATGACGAAGATTTCGAAAACTGTCAGAAGGAAAATTTGAAGCCTGGCGGGCATTTAAATCTGTATGCTTAAGTTTCCTTGGAAATGAGAAAGCAGAAAACTATGAAGATCTTGTTTGTGACATTGTGAAATGCTTTCATGTTATAGGCTGCAATCTATATTACTAAAATCTTTTATTTCTCTGTCTGTCTGTCTGTCTGTCTGTCCGGCGCAATTTTCTGAGCGAATGGAAAATAGAAATAATTTTTACAATGAAACATCCGCGACAGGAATCGAACCTGCAGCCTTCTGATCCGAAGTCAGATGCCTTATCCATTAGGTCAAAGGGACTACAACTCTCTTCATATGGTTTTTTGACTTATATCTCCTTTCCTTACCCCCATCAATAAGGAATGTATTCAATCTTTTTTTTGAATCTCAAGATTGTTTATTTATTTCACATCAGTCAGTTTATTTGTAATTCGAAACTGACAATTAGAACGATAATTGCCGAAACGTTGCAATATTTTAAATATTCTTACTTAATCAAATCCTATGTGATATTGAAAAATATGTGGGTGTACACGCCAGATGTTGGAGTAAAGAAAACAGAGTCAAGAAAGAGAGAAGCACTCTTTTTTTGAGGTGGAATACCGAAAAAATCATTATTTGCAACTCAAAAACCATCAATAAATGTAACTCAAACGTCACTGAAAAGTGACAATTATAATTAAAATGAGTCAAAAAAGAATGAAG
>JAFIDM010012231.1:34809624-34851632 GCA_023159025.1 Thereuonema tuberculata
GAAAACCACTGAAAAGTATCAATAGGAATAAAAAAAAAGATAGTCAAGAAAGAAAGATGCACTATTTCTATTAGATAGAATACTGCTCAGAAGTTAGACGTCTTAGCCATTAGACCACTAGGCCTACATTCTAATCTCTGTAAAAAATAAAAATATATCATAGATATATGATTTACAAGGTGGTTCTAAAAGCAGTCGTAGATTGAGAGAATATAGACCTCAAAAATTAAATTACAAAAAAGCTTTTAAAAAATTTTAGTTTTAGTTTCCTTGATATAATTTGTGTGTGTTTGTGTGTAAGTGTGGTTTTTTTTTAATAAATAAAAAATTGTTTTCCGTTACATAAGGGAGGCTTCCGGAGCGAAGCGACGGGTAGCCGACTAGTATATCCTTAAAACTACACTTTTTGGTCTCGCATCTGAATTTTTTTCCTATAAACCTATGTGCAGTTAGCGATAAGGATGGAGAAAGGTTCCACCAGGACATTGCTATGTTTGAAAAGCGCTTCAGAGGACGATAAAATGGAAGTATGGTAGCTGAATATTGTTGGTCTACTCTCAGGTATACTCCAACAGATGCCTACAAGCGGAAACGGTCAAAAAAATCATTTTAGTGTAGGTGTTTTCCGTAATCAGTGTCTCTGTTACATTTCTCTCTGACCATTTTGTATAAATATGAAAAGTGGGTCTCCTAAAAAAACAGGACGTGATGGAACATTTAGGTTTTCAGATATGAATCAAGCACCCTTTGTTTATGCAGAATCACATAGTTTCATCTAAAGGACAGAAAAAAGGTTCAAATTTTTGTTGTACAGTGTTATTTTTGTTGTGTTTATTCTCCGAACCAAATCCTCAAAATGATTCAAAAGTGGATCCGTTTATTATAAAACGGTTTTAATTCCATTTTTTTAAATATCAATTACCTTGGATATATTGTTTGTTAACCTTGGATATATATATATCCAAGGTTAACAAACCTTGGATATATATATATCCAAGGTTAACAAACAATATATATATAATTGTATTGATCTGCCTAGTAAATAAAAGTATAAAGTCGTTATCAGTTTCCAAAATTGCTAATCAAATTTACGGAATTTATTTTTTTCAAATACAATTGTTATTTCCAAACTAAATGCGCTAAAGATTTTTAATATTTTTAATTTCGCGGAAAATTAAGACATGAAAATGAAACATATACAATATGTCTGTATGAAAACATACAGACACCTCTCTGCAATATTGAGGGGGCATTGCGGGTGTGCGGGTGTTTTTCATGGAATGGACTCGAATCTTTCTTATCACTGCGCGGAAATGTAAATGCGGCAGGATACAATGACATTTTAACTGCCTATAGTAGAAGACCACTTCCATGATGATCATTGGCTCTCCCAGTATGACAACAATCCGTGTTATAAAGCGAGGTCTATGACGGAAAGGTTTGTGAACAATGATGTTCCGAAATGAACTGGTCTACCTAGAGTCCCGACCTGAACCCATCGAACACCTATGGGAGGAACTAGTTCATCGATTTCGCTTCAAAACCAATGTCTACAGCTCGACTTGCTCTGGCGACACCTGTATTTTTCCAGAGAAGTTCAGGCGCCTGATGGAAAGTCTCCCCGTTAGAGTCATGGCTGTAATAAATGCAAAGGCAACCCACCCCTTACTAATGTTCACAATTGAGGAGTGTCACAGAGGAACCCTGACTACGGTTTTGGATAGGTATCCGGATATTTTTCGTAATAAACTGTATATGAACGAAGATATGTTTTTTAAATAAGATGGTCTTATCATATACTGTTTTCTACTAAACAATTCGCTATCTTTGATTCCCTTGAAACATGAAAATTTTTCAATATCAAAGATCCTCCAATCTCATTTGTTGTTAATTTTACGTTATTTTTAAAGAACTTCCTTTTTATATCTATGATTTCCTTGTTTTCTAAAAAAGAAATTTGTATTTTATGACCATTTAATTACTATTACTATTTTATTACTATTAAATTAATTACTATTACTATTTTATTACTATTAAATTAATTACTATTATATTACGATCATTTAATTACTATAGCTCTTAGCAGCTACATTTCCAAGTATAGGCAGAATTTTCTAATTTACAATTTATAGAAAATATCAGTTGTTTTATCTGAAATGAAAAAATACAGTATTTAATCAATATTGTTAAAGTTAAATCTTGATTTTATCGTTGCCTGTTTCAACTTAGCTTCCGACTTCCTTTGAAGTGTGGGTAGATTTCCTGAAAAAAAACCATAAACAGTGATGATAACTAACACCTGGTCTGATAAATATAACGTGATTTGCTTAAGGAACAATGAAGTCAATCAAAACTCTTGAATACTCACTTCTGGAGCATCAACGGAATAAAAATATTCACTGAAAGGTACGTAGAAATAGCATTAAAATGTATTACTGTATGCATAGTATTTTAACAAAAATGTCACGAATAAAACACAGAAATTACATTTTTTAACACATTAACGAAGATAAAGAATATTCACGGTACATGATGCGTATGTTAAAGCATTAAAGTATTTTCTCTTTTTCCATTTATAGTTACTTTTAGCTGTGGTTCTTTTAATAAAAATTTAATGTATAAAATCTGAAGTAGTTCTTTTAAACATGAGAGAAATGTAATTTTTAGAAGTATTATGATTTAAATATAAATTTATTATTCGTTCTCTTTTTGTAATATTTTTTTTTAAAGTTTGAGTAAAAAAAGAACATCGAAGTCACAATAAATAAATCAGAGTAAATGTGAATCAGATGAGAATGAATAATTCTCTATGTTCAATGGACTAGAGTTGTGTGCCGAAGGCTTCGATAATTACACAATTCTTCCTTGAATTATTGTTACGACTGTCACTAAAGTGTCTATGGGTTTGTTGTATCTACACACTTAGATAACACATGAAAGCATAAATCACAATGATAGATTGAAAAGCAATAGTCCTCGAAATGTTATCGAGAATTTGTCGTTATTATTGTTGTGTGACAATGTACTGTCTAAACTTATAACTGTGTGAAAAAAATTAAATTTAAAATTGCTGTCCATTGTCACAGCAAAAGGAGCAAAAATAGCGCCGCTATTCCCGTACATAGAAGAGACGTTATTTTTGAGCATTTGAAATTTTTAATACAAAATTCAAAATAAAATTTGTGGAGTATTGAAAACTGAGATAAATTTACCAAAAATACGATAAGTTTAAATATTTCGTTTAATGAGGTGTACAATGTTGTGCCTTGCCTTTAATGATAACATCCACAAATTGTATGAGTACAAACTGATAAAAGCTCAATAATTTTGTTTACAAATAAACAAATTCACGCTTTTGAATTTGTCAACAGAGTGAATCGGCCGTTTCGTCCTTAATGGGGACTCATCAGCCCGATCCACTTTCCCTGATGACCGAGCCAAAAAGGCGTGAAACATAAATGGAAATTACCCTCACTCCCGTCAGTGATTCCCGAACCAAAAAAAAAAAAAACCCAGTTAAAAGTGAGTACGAAGTGCACCAGATTTTGTTTATTTATGTGCAGTCTTTGGTTTTCATTTATTAAGAGATTTCTTGCATGTTAAATTGTGTTCTTGTGATTATTGTGCCTTTTTGGTTTGATTTTTCTGAATTAAAAAATTCCTTTTGAATCCTAAAAAGTTTTTAATTTTCAAACTCATGCAGCTCAGCTAAACTTTTATCCAATATTAAAATTAAACCTGTAATAATAAAAGATGAGGTTTATACTTTTACAAATCAACAATTATCAAATATTGATAAAGACTATCTCAAAATTCGAAATTTATCAAAAGAGGATCTTTCATAATAAATAATATAATAAGAATCTGAAAATGAGCAATAAAATTGATGGTTAAAATAGAAGTTGAATTTAACTTAAATTGGTAATGCTTTTGGACAACTGGTGAGCCTTAAAACTAACAAAATATAAATTCATGAATATTTCATCCGTTTTTAGCATTACTATTTCTAATACAGAATCACAAATTCTGTAAAACTTTAGCTAAATCGACTTCAGTTAATTGTACTTAAGACAAGAATCTTAATTTTGTTTCTAACTACTGCTGATTTTTGATTAGCGAAAACTTCTTTTTTATCATATAATGTTATCTTATTGGTACGTAGTGTTTTTATCGATCTATTAATCTACACAGGGTGAATCTAAAATAAGGGTTCAAACTGCGGGGGTGGGTTCCCCATAACAAATGAAGTAAAAAAAGGTCATATGACCGGAAGCGCATGGTTGCTGAGTTTTTCCAATCCAAAGAAACGAAGCCAAAGTACAATGGAAGCAATGGACATGAACAGTATCTTTATTGATAGCATTACTGAATTTACTATGACGGTGATCACATTGTGGTATTGTATGAACTACATGCTACCAATAAAGATACTGTTCATATCCATTGTTTCCATTGTAGACTGGCTTCGTTTATTTGGTTTGGAATAACTCAGCAACCATGCACTTCCGGTTATATGTTTATCTGACCTTTTTTTACTTCATTTGGTATGGGAACCCACCCCCGCAGTTTGTCCCTCTATGTTACATTCACTCTGTATAATAAGCGCAATTGCTTGTTTCTTTGTTTGTTTGTCTTGAAACAATGCCGCATTTCTCAACGGATCTTTACCAAATTTGGCAGAGACACATATGCATCCAGAAAATGCATGAACAACGAAAATCCGGATCCAGACTAAGGAGTGTAAACTTTCGATAGTAGGATTCAATGGGATGTAAACGGGAGGGCAAACATTGTTAAAGAGTATCTCTGCAACCGCTTGAGTTACAAACATGAAATTTCACATTAGTGTACTTTGTCAAAAATCTAAAGTATCCGTACTCGATGAATTTCCGATATTCGGATCCTGAGGGATGGGAACGGGGGGATGGGGGAACTTTCCTTTAGGGTACGGGTTTCTCCGAAATCGCTTAAGTTGCAAACATGAAATTTGACATGAGTTTTCTTAATTCCAAGTTTCAGTTTTTAGTCTACATCATTTGTTTTTTTTTTTTGAAGAAATTGTCACTGTTTTTTTTTGTTTTTTTTTTCCATTCGTATTTTTTTTTATTTTTTCCAAACCCGTGCCACGTTTTCTGTTTCAGTATTTTCCTTGATAGTAGGAGTTTCATGGTTTTTATTTATTTTTATTTTTTTTTTGCTATCGCCTTTCCTTTGTCCTGTTACTAATCCAACTAATCTTAATTCTTCATCTCCGATATTTTCTTTCCTTTCATTTCCGGTAGACTGTTGATTTGTTATTTTATGTAAAGAAATATTTTTTTTTATTTGGTTAGATTTGTGCTGAAAAATTATTTCTTGTTGTATTTAATTTAACTCATTTTACAGCACGTTAAACTTTATTAACTTATGTTTCTTTATAGTTAAATAACATACAGTCCTATCAGTATTAGGAAGAGTTTTTAGTTGTGATAATCAGCACAATATTTATTATTGATGTTTTGTTGTTTTGCGAGGGTCACTTCCAGGTGTGACGGTGACCTCCACTTAAGTATCTTGCCTTTCTGGGTCTTTTATCGGGGAAGGCGGAGATCGGGCTGATGGGTCCCAAGTAGGACGAAACGGCCGTTCCCGATTCCTTCCCGATAATCGAACCAGAAAGGCAATTTAGTTAGATTTGTGCTGAAAAATTATTTCTTGCTGTATTTAATTTTAATTTTTAATTAAATATTTTTATTTATTTATTTATATTTATTTGTTTTATTTAAGCTTGTATCATCGTAAGCACAGCTTCTTGCATTCTTCGTTCTAATTTTAGCCCAAGCTCTTCACTTTATGACTTAATCATATTAGTCTCTCCGTCGCCATTTAATTCGTTTATCGTAGCATCAGCACGCCAGATTTTCGCGCGCTATGTAGTCATTAGATTCCTATTGAGCGATACGAGTCCCCATGGGAGAAGAGAGTAATCTTAATTATGTCGGAGTCTCGAGGCATTGCTTCTCGCTGCCCTGCCGGACTTCGCCAGAGCCTTGCCGGAAAGTGAGTGTTTGCCCGCAGTTCAGGCGAAACGCTCGGGATACCTTTGAGCGTAGTGCGATATTGGGAAGCATAAGTGCCATTGTGTTCGGTGTTGGAGTACGCTTCCAACGAGAGGAAGAAAAGCGAAGACAGTGTTGTATCCTAGCGTCTAAATAGTTCACCAAGCTCCATTTACATTGCGTTGTTTCCGCTGCTTGTCCTTTTGGTGGGTCGTGTTTCATGGTTCAGCTTATCTTCGATGGGCTCTCTTGCCAACATGGCGAAAAGCATTCATACCGAAGCATAAATAGCGGGAGATGAAAGAATTGTGTGCGCGTGTCGAACCTGTAAGTAGATATTTTTTGATTCCAGTGACTTCGACATACACAAAAGAGAGTGATTTAGCTTAACCTCTAAGCTAACTATTTATCCTTACTCTAACCTTAAAGGAGACTATGATTCTGTTCCTTTTTTAGTGCCCTCGAACTGACTTTTGTTTGAACCCTAGGGTTGGACTACAAGTGAATTTAAGCTCTCCAAATATATTGCACATTTTTTTTTTATCTGTAATTGTTAATCTGCAATTTAAAGTGTATTTTTAAACCTCATTCATTGCATTGCCACCATTTCTATGTTTTGTTTGTCTTGATGTAGAATTATGCTTGTGTTCGTGATTTTTAACTAGCCAGCAAAGGCGGAGCCTCCTAAACCAGCCGACACCCCTGTTTGTTTTTGTTTTTTTCTTCTCTTTAACCCCACGGTGTAGTTTGCCGTCACGTAGCTGGAGAGATTTTTTTTCCTTCTCTCCTTTTGCGCGTGACGTGGCCTACTCGCTTGCTAGGCTCATGTGGAAGGCAAAGCTTACAGAACATTTTAAACTTGTAGATACTTTTTATATTCCACTATATATTGTTATTTTATATAACTATCAAAGATTGATTTACGCCCACTATGTGTATTTGCAGTTTCCCTCATGTGAGAGGCCATTTGTACTTTCCTAATTCTCTTATCTTGGATTAATACACGTATTCTAATCCATTCTAGTGAACTGTGTCATTTTAATCTTAAGTCGGGACGGGATTTTTGGGCCCAGCATCCCTTTGCCCGACGGTCAGGAGTCAGGAATGCATATCCACTGAGTAAAAAAATACTGGATATTTTTCAAAAGGTCTATTTAAGAATACATCGATTTTTCGAAGATTTTTCGAAGACTTCCAGAAACTATTTCGAAATTTACATTTTACTTGTTTGGCAATTAGAAAGATAAGGAAAAGAAAGTAATTTTTGGAACTAAAAATATCGACTTTTATTTAATGATATTTTCAAGATAATTATATCTAACGTTATATTTTAAACAAGGTAGGGATAGTGATTAGTAAACCAATCACAGTGCTTCGCAGCGGCTTCTGAATCGCCTTAACTTAGACTGCGCCGGATTTAAAAAAAAAAACTTAAGTTGAGAAACTGCGAAAAGATTTAAAAGGGGAGAAAAAATGAAAATAAGAATTCCCCATGAGGGGATCGAACCCATGACCTTCGCGTTATTAGCATGACGCTTTAGCCAACTGAGCTAATCTAAAAAGAACTATTAAATAAAAAAAGATAATTAAATTTATTTTGAAGAACAGTCTTTATGGGCTTTCTATTTAGGAAAAAAGTAATTAATTAATAAAAATGCAACAGACAATATAAAAGAAATTTATATGTAGAAATTTCATTTGTATTTGAAATTTGCGATCTGTAGATAGACTACGCTATGATTACTGTTATTTCCAACTTTAGCAAAGTTACTGAAAGTTGTCATGGTACTAAAACCAAAAAGTCTGTAAAAATGTTTATAATTGTTCCTATTCTTCTTCTTGATATTAACTTCATATTGTCTATTCGATTCTTGATGCCTTCCCTCCAAAAGTCTCCCCTCTAGATCTCCTTGCAACCAGTTTTAATTTGAAGCTAGATTTGAAGAACTCAACTCATTCGTTCCTTCTGTAAGCTCTTGCCATTTCATTCTCCAATCACAAACTTCTCGAATTATTCCTTTAATTTCTGGTTCCTTATTTTTTCTTTATTTCAACAATTCTTTTCTTGAAACTGGAAGATACATCAAATTTCTTATTTCAACAGCTTCTATTTTCTTCTTATTTCGAATATATGCTTCCTAGGCAAATTTAATTATTGGTTTACTAAGAATAGTTGGCACTTTTTAACACGACATCATTTTCTGAAATTGCTAACATATCCTAGAAACTTGTTTATGGTTTGATTTTTAAACATCCCTGTTTAAAACATCGAGCACAGGGGTTCTAAACATCCCTGTGTTCGATTTTGCTCTTACTAGAAAACTGCATAAATATGGTTTCCCATGTCTGCTCCAATTCACATTGAAAAAGACTTGTAAGTAGGCAAGTCGAAAAGTATGTAATTTTATTATTTATCTTGTTGTAAAGTTTTATTTTAAATTTGTGTGTTTGGCTGCTCATTTGCAAAGAAAGTTTCTCATCACACGTTAATATCACCAAAGAGGGTATTTTGTTTATAGAGTAGCATAGATACATATGATCTTGGCATCCAATTGTTTTTAGAGATAGGCCTATATGAGAATTCCATTCGAGACTTTCTGGTTTCATCCGCCAATTTTATTCAAGACATCCTGCGTTCCCTTGTGAGAACTGCGAAACCTCTTAACTCACAGTTCATCCTTTTTAACAAAACATGTAGTCAATCTCTGTAAAAATTCTACTACCAAATATAGCACTTTTCTTTGTTAATAAAATTAATAATGGTTTGTATAATACCCCTTTTTTTAATATTTTGCATTTAACTTTCATAGATTTATTAAAAAACTTAAAATGAAATAGATCCTGCTACAGAACATGATTAAAATTATGTACGAAACAAATTACATATTTTTTCCAAACCACTCTAAACACTTTTTCTTTAAAATTTTTTCATAATAGCTCTGCTAAATTATTATCTGATAAAAAGTTGATACATGTGTTGGTTAAGGTTTTCAAGTTAGTGAATCATACGAATGCATCATTTCACATGAGGATAAACTTTAATTAGCATATATCTAAATGCCACAATACTCCAAACAATAACCTTTAATTTGACACCTGAATGAGGCTCATAGCTTGAAAAATAAGGAAGCTGTCTGGAGCAATGCGGGACGAGGAATATTTGAAATTTTGGAAAAATTGAGATTTTTCAATAGTTTTCCTGGCCAAATGAAAGCTCAGAAAAATTTTTAAAAAATAAAAATACTTCGTCTTATCTTATTAATAGGTGCTCAGAAAAAAATTATGATGAAAATCTGAGAGTTGACAGCATATATCTCTAGGTAATTTGGCGTGAATGACCCCAAAGCAAAACTTGAGGAGTAGTCTTTGAAATTACAAATTGGTCGCATGCAATAAAAAAGGGCAAGTCTTCACATACAGATCAAACGGATCAAATACATTTCGGATTGCATGAAATCAACTGCAAGAAGAAATTGTGAACAAAAGAAAATTATAAACCTTGAGTTTGTTTATCGAGATTACCAGACGGTGAAGAATACCATAGTAGAGAGACAAATTTTAATCTTGCATGAACTTGCTCGATATGGTATTCTCGTTATCGGCATTGTGCTAAAATCGCAAGCTTAATCCTAGAATGTCAATCGAAATATTGTGAACATGGATTGTAATTCTGACCTTCAGATCCACTGAGTTGGCTATGTATCATCGATCGACAACGTCTTTGAGATGTTCCAATAACCAAAAACCGCAGGGGTTTATATCCAGAGAGCGTTCTTGCTACATTATTAAAAATAGGGCTGATGATTCTGTCTTTGGTATAATAAGCCTGAAGCAACCACTTGACTGTGGGGGCTATGAGGTGGAGCACTATTCTGCATAAAACTATAAAATACAGATAAAAACGCTGTTGAAATATGGGAATCACCTGGCTGGCTAAAAAAAGATCTACATCACTGACTATTAACAGTACACGTAACAAGATCCTCGGGCGGACCTTCAGAGCCAAACTTTAAACTAAAATATTAAAAATGAAAATTCCTGTTCGGCTTTGAGGTTACTTTTTAATTATTTGTAGATACCGTATAGTTTTTTAATTGTAAATATTTTTTATGATTTTTTTTGTCTTTGTCTGTTTACTTTTTACTTACGTGTTGAGGAATTCGGTAAGCCGGAAGTATTAGTACATTAGTGTGGATGGTCGAAATAAATTCTTTAATTACCCCAATAAAGAAACTTGTGGAATTTTCCAGTAACGAGAGGGTTGGCTCATACCTGCCTGGAAAGGGTATTTACAGAAGGGTTGTCGTGTTAAAATCTCTCTCGGTCAACATATGGGAAACAGGACGGATTTACCAGACAGGCTCGCAAGCGGTCCCTGAATTTGACTGTTCGCCTACAGGTGATGGAGATATCCACCGGAGACTTCAGGACACACCTTGAAATTCTCATCGATGCTTAGTCAAAAACCGTAAGGAAACGGTTTTAAGTGCAGGGAGAAGCGATGCCAATGAGAACAAATGTTAAACTTTAGCAACGGAAGCTAAAGTTGTTAAAGAAATTAATAGAATAATTAATAAGCGCATGATCAAGGGTTGTTTTCCCAAAAAATTGTAAAGAAAATAATGGAACTAAATAAATCTCTGCCCTGTTTTAAGGGGTTACCCAAAGTACATAAAGAGAAATGCAAATCGTTAGATAAAATCAGACCAATCATCAATTGTAAAAATAAGGCAATTATGATGATTTCTAAGACTGTTGAAAAAAGGGTAAAACTTCTTAATTATCGTTCCAAATACTGTATTGAAAACCGTATGGCCCTGTTGGATTACCTCCGTAATAATTCCGTGATAGCTAATACGCGAATGATATCTTTGGATATAGTCAATTTGTATACTTCCCTAACCCCTTCCCTTATCATACAGGCTATTCGGCATGCTTTTGAAAATGATATCGAAGCCATCAAAGAAAGGTTTTATTTTAACATGCAGGAGGTTATAAGGCTCATAGACTTACTGTTCCATATACAGTTCTTTTCATTTAACAATCGGGTGTATTTGCAAACTTCAGGGGTCTTTATGGGACTACAATCATCGGCAGTGCTCGCAGAATGCGTTATGGCTTTTGTGGAATACCAAGCCTTTTCTATAGATAAAGTTTTCCATAATGTCCATTACATCTGTCGATATGTAGATGACTCTTTTCTTATTATTAACGAGCACTACAGAGGGGACGTAATTAAAGATTTCAATGGCATACATCCAAAAATACAGTACACTATTGAAGATGAGATCGAGGGACGAATTCCGTTTTTGGATGTATGGATCAAGAAACAGGAAAGAGATTATGAAACTACAGTGTTTCGAAAAAGTACCGATGCCCTGATCACAATTAATTTCAATAGCTCGGTCCCGGAGTCTTACAAAAGGAATTCTGTACATGTGGCCATTGACAGAGCCATTAGTGTTTGCTCTAACGCTATGCTCCTGGAACAGGAAATAAATATGATTAAGAATATTTTTCTAAAAAATGGTTTTCCTTACACGAATTTGAATAGATATATTGAAAGTTTTTTAAAGTCCAGACGTTTCAAGAATAAACAGCATACGGACTCTTACGATAAACTACTCCACACTGTTACCAAAAAAAACAAGACTCGCAAGGTAACCAAATACGTTTCCATTACATACGATGAAACATTATTAAAAAAGTTAAAACCAACACTGAAACAAGTAGGAGTAGGATTGGCGTGTAAGCCTAAAACACTATCGGGGCCGTACTTAATCGGAAAAAATGTACTGAGAAATATGATCGAAATTTAAAAAAATGTGGGACCATTTATGGAATTCGCTGTCAGGAGAACAGTTCATATAATAGCAGTTGTCTATATATTGGTCAATCTAAAAGAAAGTTAGAAACCCGTGTTAATGAGCATGATAAAGCTGCAAAAAAGGGAAACATGTTGTACAAAACGGCGGCTCATTGCCATACATACAAGCATGCATTGGATATCAGTAAACCTATTGTATATGGCATCCGAACAGATAAATACTTACGCGAGTTTTTCGAATCGGGCATGATCAAAATCCTACATAGTTATAATAAGGATCTGTCTACAAAAAATGTCTTGGAGTACGGCCTCTAACTTGAAATATTAAAAAAAAAATTAATAAATAAATAAACAAATAACAACCAAAAACGCTCCTTTGAAATTATTAGCAGACAACGTCTTCCTGTTTAATGATTACATCCTTCGACACCAGGGGAAAACAGTGTCTTTTAGTGATCTCAATTTGTATTTTCATTTGATGACGAACCATGCTCCGAGGAGGATTGT
Source organism: Thereuonema tuberculata (assembly GCA_023159025.1). NCBI lineage: Eukaryota > Metazoa > Arthropoda > Chilopoda > Scutigeromorpha > Scutigeridae > Thereuonema > Thereuonema tuberculata. The sequence continues at coordinate 34,821,997 of JAFIDM010012231.1, forward strand.
TTTTAAGGTAGGGAGGGGGGAATAACTTGAAAAAGAAATCTGTAAGATCGAGATTTCGAAACGTACGTAGTTTTATTCTTGGGTTTTTAATATTTTAATTTTTAATTGTAAATAAGTGTCTTAATGGTTGGCCGTTTTTACTAATTATACACGACACGTTAAATTGAACTAATATATTTCTAGAATTGTTTTATTCATATCCATTTGCCCAAGCTTTTACTATAAATTTAATTATCTAAAGCTTCCTTGATTATACAAGACACATCAAGAAGTTACAAGGTCCAATGATGAAAGCCCTCGTAAAATCCCACCAAAAGGCGACCTTTGGGAAATTAATTGGAATCTGTCTCATAATGCTAATGTGAGGTTTGGAGTTGTCCAAATCCTGTGTACTCACATGACTATAGAGATGGAAGTGAGATTCACAAGAGCAAATATTTCTCTTGCACCTCAGGATTAAGCAATTTCTAAACATCTTGTAAGTATACCACCTCAGAATTTGTCTTTTAACTTTGTGAACTGAGCTTTTGTTTAACAACCGTCCAATATTCATTGCATTGTTTCTTCCCAGACATTTGCCATTCCTTCTGTAAAGGGATTACTACTTCCTCAACTCTCTTGAAATTTCAGGTTCACATTTCGTGTACCATTTGCAGTCACACGGCCCATTTTTCAGTTCCTAAACTTTTGCAATGTTGTTAAGGCACTGCTGTTATTTTGGTAAAACATGAGATATGTGCGACATTCCTCAGGTGCCTACTTTTACAGATATTTCTTTTGAATCAATGCGGCTGTTGATCGTTTGCATTATACTACAGTACTATAAAGCACTAGCAGCCATTTTTAGAATATATGTTTACTTTTGTTCCAGAAAAATTCGATTAAATAGAAAGTCGTTCTCAGGATAAGTTCTCCACTAACAGACGTCGAAATTTGAAGTTTAAATTGAACTCGCTGAATATAAGACGACTACAAATATAAAATCTACTTAAAATTGAAAATATTAATACTAATCCTAAAATAAGTTGATTATGGATCATCAGGTAATTTAAGGTAAGTCATTTAGCTACAAATCCTAAAGAAAAAAGGTAGCCTTCGGTTTTAAATAAACTTTAAACTCTTACTCCTGCTCATTTCCTTCCTTCTTTGAGAAAAGAGTTTTGTTTACTACTTAAACGATGGAGTAGGAATGTATTTATTATTCAAATTCCTGTAATATTAAATGACATTTTTTTCATATCAGTATCACACTTATTAAATACTCCCAGGATAGTCAGACATTAATATTTACAGCTTAGAAATGTTTGAACTACATCTTGTTTTAGATAAAAATTACATTAGCCGCACTTGATTACAAAATGAAAAAGTACAATTACAATTAAAAGCTCCCTACTAGCTCCGTCCAAATTGCAGATAACTTGTTTTATATGTAATTAAAAGTACTAAGTTTTAATTATTATTACAGACGTTAGATGTTGATTATAAACTTTTTTTACTTGGTTTTCTCCGAATTTCCTCTTAAACGAAGGCAGATTACCTGGAAAAACAATAAATCCATACTTCTTCTTCAGGTCTCCTCTTCTTAAATTAATTTTAAATAAAACATCTTCTACACTTCATAATATATTATAAAATATATTTAATACTAAACGAATTTTCGGAAGAATGTTACTTACTTCCTTCTTCAAGTTTGTATGTTTCCAGGTGATATCTTTTCAATTAAGGCACTCGAATTCATAAATTAGAAAAACAAACATGGACTTAATTTATGAATTCGAGTGCCTTAATTGTAATAAAATTTACATAGGAGAGAACAAAAGGACGACCCATGAAAGGGCCCTCGAACATGTATATTGTATTTAAAAGAAGTTAGGGGATAAATCGGATGTAGCAGAATATTGTTCTCAAATGGGTCATTGCATTAAAGATGAAGTAAAAACTTTAATGTTGGAAAAGAAAGTAAAACTAGAAAATTATTAGAGAGTTTAATTATAAGAAACACTAAGAATAAATTTTAATAGAAGCAGTGGTTTGGAGATTAAAAATACTCTGGTGAAATTGGCTAAAGAAATGGTGACAAAATGCAGGAATAACAAAAAAAAAATATAATAATTAAAGAATTTAAACAATTGTGAAATAACGTTTATTAATAATAATAAATGACTGTAGATGTTAATGGTGTAAAAGGTTGTTGATAACTATATCTAACATGTGAAAAGTTATCACCTGGAAACATACTGTTTTGTTAAACAACTTGAAGAAGGAAGTAAGTAACATTCTTCCGAAAATTCGTTTAGTATTAAATATATTTTATAATGTATTATGAAGAGTAGAAGATGTTTTATTTAAAACAATAAATACTGATGATGAATCACATGAAATTAGATTTTTCATTCATTTCACGATAAACATTGTGTGATTTGTATAAAAAACAATTAAGTCTATCTTGCACAGTTTTGACTTCAGGCAAATTTCCATACCATCTGAACGGAAAAACAATCTTAGTTAAAGGTAAGTGAAATAAAAACTGATATTGGCTTTGTACACTGCAATAACAAAACTTCTTGGCTAAATTAAGGATCTATAACCATTTTTAACGTATTCAAAAATGATAAAGGATGTAAAAGATTAATGGCATCTTTAAATTTTTAATTCTGCAGACTTTTTTTAATCTTCAGTTTACTGTGAATTACTTGAAATTAACTTATATTATTAAGATGAAACATAATATAAAATTTAATTAAAATATATAAAAAGATAAACAAAAAAATCACTAAGCAAGCAAAGTCTATTTCATTTGAGCATTTTTCTTGTTTGTTGACTATGATACGTATCATGCTAAAACGGTGGATTATAATAAAATTCGATATGTTGCTAATTTATTTGCCTATTAAAACTTAGGCATATTTACTGGGTTTCCACTCCTACTAGGGGTGGAAATTTCAAATATATCCTCGAAATTCTTTGCTGAAATGGCTGTACTGACTCCTTTAAAAGTTTGTACAATATTTATTTATCATTCATCTTACAATATGAACACTTTTACTTTCGTTTCCTCCTATTCTCAAAACTGACCTCTCAGTGCTGCATTCTAACGTAGCTGAGCCACAAAATGTAATTTTCTTTTTGTCTGTTTGTTTTGGCATCACGATAAAACTGCTGGATAGATTTCCATAAAATTTGGTCCAACTTAACAGGTTCAATTAATTTGATTTCCACCTCTGATCCCAAAATCATTCACTGAAACAACCAGAGGGATTTCTTTAAAATATGGATGCACTGTTCATTTCTGATCCACCTTTAAATATGAGCTTGATTATTTTGATCTTCACCCATATTCCAATTCTCGAAGTGGGTCCTCATCGATCCATGGTCAGTCCCCAGTACACACTGGAAAGCAGAGCGCTTTACCTATGTTTATGTTTATGTAGTGAATGTGGGTGGCAGAGAAGCCAAGCACTGCGACCGGAGGTCTATTGTACTAACCCACGGAAAGAAGGACAGATGGAGAGAAAGACTGAGAAAGTATGGTGGGAGAAGTGCCGGGGAAACGGGAGAATTCCGAGAAAACCTGCCCAGCGCGGATCGTCCACCATCACGAAACCCACATGAGAACCGAACCCCGGTACTCAGAGGTGAGAGGCCGATGTCATAGCGACAACGCCAACCGCGCGGCCGCGCTTTACTTAACTATCATTATTTAATAACAAATCAAGTGCTTAAAATACTCTCAGCTATTCATTGCATCTTGAGCACTGATCATGTAGCGCTGAGAAATCCAATCTAACGAAGAGGGAGAGGAAAACAAAATAATGTTGCTCATATTTTTATTCGGACTATAAATAAGCATCATATGAAATTTTAATGAAATCAACTATTTCAGCGATTAATTTCGGGGTCATTTCAGAGTAATGGTGGATATATTTATATATATATATATATATATATATATATATATATATATATGCCAAATTTTAACGCAATCTGTTCTGCAGTTATCGTAATGCGCCACCAGTAGATAACAGGACAAACAGAGAAGAAAAATATTCAAGTAGAATAATAGGACTCTGAACGTCATGCGATTCTGGACATCAGCTAATCTGGCGAGAGATTGGTCCTTGGTATCACCCCGCAAACATCACGGAAAGTTAGAGGTGTCTTATCTGGGAAGAATGGATGTACAGAACTCCAGATACAGGAAAGAGCTACCGTAACTAGTGCGCGCTACTGTTCTGAAGTACTCTTTTCCCTTGTGCCGTCTGTTCCGAGGTCCGTTGGCTCCGAGATCCTGTCTACGGATGATACATCCGTATCATCTTAATGCAGCTGTAATTACGCTGTTGGAAGGTGAGGACATTGTTCAAATTGATTGGCCCGATCTAAATCCCATCGAACACATCTGGAACTTTTTGGGGTGAGGCCTTGGGGCACATCCTCACCCATCGGAAACTGTTCACCAGCTAAAGACGAAGCTCGCAGAGGAATGAGCGATATACCAAAAATCATGAACAGTTAAATTTGCTTTTCATTGAACTTATGATGTTTCTTGTTTGTAATTAAATTCCTTAGTGCCTTTCAGTGAAAGGACAAGGGTTTAATACTGTGGATTTCACAGGATTATTTTTTCTTTGAATTTATTTTATATCTCTGCGGCCCATTCCCGGGATCGAGAATGCTTTTAGGAAAAGCTTTCGCGCAACTGAGCCAAACATCAAGGGTATATTCTGCTGATGATTCCTAATAAGGATGAAACAACTGTTCAGAATTCCCGTTGATGTTGACTCAATGTGCGAAGGCATATTTGTTGTCCGGTTCTGATTTTCTCTCTCTATTTATCAATAATTACGGACATTAAATTTGCTTTTCATTGAACTCAAAGTAATTGTTACAAATACACTCACTTCCAAAAGTTTAGCACGGAGCGGTAAAATGCGAAAGAATGGACAAGTACTGCTTTTATTGACATGAAATATTGCAAGTAAGTAGCTCTATGCTTATTCATGAAACAAAACAAAGAATTACATACATAGATAAACAAAATATTAAATTTTCATAAATTATAAGATGACGTCCTATTTGCGTCATTAACAAAATGATGTTTAAATTCAAAACAAACAATAACAACCAACATTAATAGAGTATGTGAGCCTCACCTGCATACAAAGTTTACAGCGTGTGATCATGCTTGTTACGAGGTGATCAACCACCGCAGTGTCCAGTAATCGCCATTCCTCCTGTAGGACAGTTTCTAAAGCTCTGAAAGTGGCTGGAGGTGGGAAATGTCGACATACAGCACGGCCGAGAGCATCCCAAAGATTTTCAATTGGATTAAGGTCCGGCGAGTAAGCCGGCCACTCCATACGCAATCCCCTCACTCTCCAGAAAGTCGTCAACGATGGCAGCTCTATGGGGACGCGCATTATCGTCTACTAAAACGAAAGAAGGACCAACTGCTGCAGCGTACAGTTTCACAATAGGGTCTAGGACTTCATCTCGATACCATACAGCCGTCACAGAACCTCGCTTGTAGATGTGCAGGTCGGTGCGATATCCCAATGAAATCCCTGCCCAGACCATGATGCTTCCACCGCTGGGGCCGATTGCGTGTGCCTTGTTCCCTCCAGACCGTTACACGCTTATCATCGGGTTGTATGGCAAATCTGGACTCATCTGTGAACATAATGCTATCCCTATCAGACACAGTTCAATTCACATGCTGGCGGCACCAATTCACTGTAATCGTGCCCCTCTGGATTGGACGGATAAAGGAACACAAACTCGTGGTACCTGGGCGTACAGACTATTCATGTGTAGGCTTCGACGAACAGTAGTGGCAGATATCGTCTTACCAATGGCCGCTGCAACCATAGATGTCCCGCGTGTGGAGGTCGATCTTGAATTCCGCTTGGCTACAACAGCAATATATCGATCTTCCAAGGGGGTCGTAACCCTTAGACGACCGGCTACAGGTATTCGACAACTGTTTGGCTGGTTTGGAATTGTTTTCATAATCGTTAAATGACGGAATGATGAACGCCGAAGAAACGAGCAATATCTGTTATAGACTGTCCTGCTTCAATGCGTCCGACAGCCCGCCAGCGCTCAGAATCTTCCATTCGTCTTCTGGAAGCCATAGAAACACGTCTAGCTTGAAAACAAATCGTACGAATGTTCTAAACACCTTTCATCAGCACTTACATACAACTCCTTAATCCTTCACAATGCCGGCTTCTTATACGACTGCCTGTTTTGCATATTTCTCGACGCGAAACCGTGATTGGCTGTTAAACTATATAATTTGCATAATTCCTTCTATCTTTCTACCAGCAAATTTCAGCTTCTTTAATTCAGATCTCTTATGGAAATTAAAATTTTTCCTCTCCGTGCTTAACTTTCGGAAGTGAATGTACTTTTTTAAGTATAAGTTTTGACAATAATAATAATTCCATAAAAATGAGGATTTTCCGTCCCCGTGTTCTTTTAATTTTTTTTAAAGAAATGTTTATTTCCCGGCTAACCTTATCCTAAAATGGCAATTACTTACATGGATTCTCAGGAGAAAATCCAATTGAAGGCTTCTGCCAGATTAGAAAATGAGACATCTAAGCATGGTGGCACCATTTCCGTTATGCTGGGCGAACATGTACCAATATGCGGCAATATTGGTGGACAATATTGGTCATTATTGATATTGGCAGTTGGTATTGTGCGCGAATATACAGGTTTTCCTTTACGAGTATTGGCCTGGTTACGGCGTTGCTCACTAGGGAGAGCTAGAGAGAGCGTGGTTCCGTACTGAATTGCTATAGTATTAAACGCCGTCCCTCTGTAGAAATCAATTAAGATTCCTTCATTATCAATTGACAAAATGTTGTTGTTTGAATTATCTGTTTTGGTCCGACCCATTTTGCTGATTTTAAGCCTTGTTTCTCAAACAAAATGGCCGGTGTGAGTGAATGATTTTCCGATTTTCAAAGTCCCGCCTTCCTTCTACGTCACCATTGTCATGTGATTTCATCCGTTCATGTGATTCGCTCGCTCACCAGCAATATTTCTCGCCAACTAAAATTGTTCCGACAATCGCCAATGGGCAATATTGGGCAATATTGTTCATTTTTATTGCTGGAAACGGTTGGTACCAATAAAAATGACCAATATTGTCCACCAATATTGCCGCATATTGGTACGTGTTCGCCCAGCATTATTCACTCGGAGCCTCCTCATAGCAATAAATCCTGGTCGAGTGCTACCATTTTGCTATCTAATTAATTTTCCATTGTATGTTAAATTTAATTACAGTGCTTCTTCATTTTCCGTGCACAGTTGAATTGGTGGAATCAGAGAAAATGTTTTTATCGATTTTTAAGCAAAAAAATGATGTTAACCTGTGTAACTTATACTGGAGAGAAAAACTTTCTCAAACGGTTCTGTTTTGCAAATCGTAGGGGAAACCCCCAAAATTTGCCGATGTTAAAGTTGGCTCTGTACCTATGTAAAAGAAAGACTTGGTAGGATTCGATTCAATTCTGTTGCAGATTTATAAGATCATATTCACCGTGTCTTTATGACGTGTCACCCTAAATGCTTTGACTGTCCAGCAGATGCATTTTATAGCGGCGAAACCAACTATTCGCAGAAAATGTTTGATTACACACGAGATGTGCTGCAATGACTAGTATTGTTGTCATATTGGCGTCACTTAATGTATCTTTTCGAGTTTCATAAAGTGTTGAATTGATTTTGACATTTCATTATTTGTAGCATTCCGTATAAAATATCCAAACGTAACTTTTGGTCCACCCTGTACATAATGATCAGGCTGTAATAAAGGATTCTATAAGGTAAGACATCATTTTATGAAATCAATCTGTTTTGTCTAATAAACATTTAACGTACCTGTTATAAAATAAACAACAAAAAGGCACAAAAGATAAAGAAAAGATTTCGCCTCTGAGCTGTTAACAGTGGGAGTGTGAGACGGCCGTTTCCTCCTCTTTTTGGAAATAAAGAAGACGAAACGGCCGTTTCACACTCCCGCTGTTGACAGCTCAGAGGCGAAATCTTTTGTTTATCTTTTGTGCCTTCTTGATTTGTTGTTTATTTCTTTTGTTAGAAAGGAATTTGCTGTAGTTGCGATCCCGTTTCATGGAAATAGAGGAAATATTTTATATTAAGTTTGTCGTTATTTTCTAATTCTAAGAGAATCAGTTTTTCAAGTTACTTACCTAAGAATTACAAAACATTTATTCTGTTTCGCAAAAATATAATTTTATCTATTCTATTTGTATTACATTTCTTACATCAGAAAGCTTCGAAAATTTTTAAATAATTTTTCCGACGAACCTAGCAAAGATTGGTTTCAAAACTAAAAGAAAATAAGTGCTTCTCGTGAAACGGCCGTTCTAAGATATCACATCGTAAACACTTGGCCTGAACCATTGATGTTTTAGGCATTTTGTATGTTTCTTTTTATCCTAAAGGAAATTCATTTGCGGCTAGCGGAGGCTGGCTTATGAATTTTCCTATTTTATTTTTAATGTGTTTTTATTGTTTTAGTTTTAATTTTTGGAAGTGTCACATTCTTCTTCACCATTAATTTTATTTATTTATTTTTCTTTCAATCAAAGATTAAAAAATCCCAATTATGAAATATGATCACTTGATATATTGCAGGATCATTCTCAATATGGAGACATTTTATTTTGGAAGATGGAAATTAAAAATTCTGGTTCTATCCATTGTTTTTTGTTTTCAATTGAGGAAAATTCACTGCAAAAACATCTCTTCCGGTTGTGCTGAAATGTCAATGTGCAATTGCAAATACAGGGATCCATTTACATCGCAGCTTGCAGTCATTACCTGTTATGGTCTAATGGACTTAACAGCACTTTCTCAATCACTTCATCAGAATTTTAGAAATATTTCTATAAGCGTCATCAATATCTATCAAGATTGTTTCATTCCTGTTATTTATAATAACTCATTCTCCAATCTGACGATTACCAAACTACTTATCCTATCATGCAACATATCTATTGTAGAAGATGGTGCTTTCGAATCTATCTCAGACTTGCAAAGGTAAATATTTTAAAATTTCAAAACTATTATAGTATTATGAAGTCAATTGCAATAATATTCACAATCTAAATAGATTATGTAGAATGATAATTTTCTGTTCGGTTTATGTTTGCTTGATAATTCCATTTCTTAGCCCTAGCTATTCTCATCAAGCATTTGCAATTTCTCAGAATCAATGAAATTTTCAATTTTGTTTAATATGGAGGTAATTAAATTCTAATAATTTACTTTTTAGCGAGTTAGAAAAGACATTCATATTCCTGAGGAAAAGCTTGAAGTTTCATTATTTCATGTCCCTGACAATATGATGAATTTTTAAGACAACTCTTGTCTCAAATCTTGTACTGTCAAGAGAACTTGATGGGATCACAATGACATTGACATTTTTGGCTACCTAAGATTTGGTATTTGTTATTTGCGTCGTCAGCGGCATCTCACGGAAAGTTTAAGTAATTTAGTAAGTAATTCAACTAGTAACTAGTTTTAAGCAACTCAACTAACTAACAAGTAAAGATCGCGATAGCGTCACCGGAGTTGCCGGTTCAGACCATGTGCATTCAAAAAATCTTCCATATCTAAGTTAACCAGAAAAAGTTTAGCGGCAGGCAGCCAGGGGTATAGGAGCTATGAGGGGTCAAAGTAAACATGGTTGTGTATAAGCCTCACTGCAAGAGGCTTATAAATAGCCTGCAACCTTAGATAAGGATAAGACGACACAATAAGCAGATATTGATTGGAAAATAAGCAGAAAATTGTTTGATCAGCTACAATCAGATACAATCGATGTGAAGTTCAGAAAACAGGGCGTGCGAAAAGCAGATACTCTGTTCACAGTGAGCGACATTTAAGGAAAAACATTAAACACGACAGAAAAACGTATAACAAGAAAAAGTATCTTTCGGTGTGAGGAGAGTGTAAGAAGGTGAGTGAGAGAGAAGGAGAGAGATGTGGAGAGAAAAAAGAGAAGAGAGAGGCAGCGGAAAGAGGTGCTCTGCATTGTCTGGCAGGCTGACCTGTTTCCGGACTTGACCGTCTCCTCCTCCTCTCCTGCTGGCTGTCTGCACGGCAAACTCGACCAGTGAACTCCCCTGGAGAAGCTTTCAGGAAAGGTGCCACTTGCTTGGCAACTCCATTGACGCAGTAGTACCCTTTATCATGTCAGTGAACAGAATACAGTATCCGTCTTTCACCATCGATTGCATCTAATTTGAAGCTGATCAATAACAATTTCCTGATTATTTTCCAATCAATATCTGCTTATTATGTCTATCTCATCCTTATCTCAGGTTCTCTTGCAGTGACTTACAAGTGATTTTCCATAAACCATTATGTTAACTTTAACCCTCATAGCTCCTACCCCCTGGCTGACTGCTGCTAAAATTTTGCTTGTTGACTTAGATATGGAAGATCTTTCGAATGCACATGATCTGAACCGGTGACGCTATCGTGACCTTTACTTGTAAGCATTCAACTCAAAACTTAAAATTTCTGTGAAATGCTGCTGACGATGCAAGAATAAATTTTCAGTATCTTTGAAGAAACGGGATTCTGGTCTTGAATTGTTTTTTTTTTTTATTGAAAAAAATTCCACATTTCTGTCCCTACATAAAACTTTATACAAAAGTTAATTTTATTTATCTATTTTTTACTATTTCAAAATTGCATTGATTGAATTGAAATCCTTAAACCTCACGAGCAAGTCAAACACTTTCATGTAAGATGGACAGGCTCCCGTATTGGATGCCGTGTACAGGAATTTCTACGACAACATTTCACCAAGAACAAAATGATTAGTCGTGATTTTCTTATTGTCTGGCCACCTCTTTGTTTCGGATCTTAATTCTCTGTTATTTCTGTTTGTGGTAATTTCAAAAATGTCTGGTGTATGGAGGACTTATTGAAAGTTTGGGAGCCTTGAAAGATAGAATCACAATGCGTTTGAGAAGCATGACAGGGATCAGTTAGGTTGAGCACAGTATTCACCGTCTTCAGGTTTTACATCTTCCGAATAGCGACCATATTGCGCAATTTTGCTTGTATCGTTAAGGGCAGTATCTCTGTATAGCATAAGTGACTTTTACAAAGAATATATTTGCTGCTTGCATTGCCATAGGTGGCGTAAAGATGACTTTTCAATTGTAATTTGTTTTTATTTTTCTGAAATGTCGGCCGCAAGTCTTAAAGTATCATTTGATAACAAATCTCGTTGCATTTTGACTTCTAGATATGTCATAAGATAGTGTTGAACCTTTCATTTCAATCGCCTGGTATTCAGAAGATCAAAAAACATCCTAAATTGCTACAAGATACTAAATTAAACGGTGAAAGTGTACAGTGAATTACTTTTAAAGAGAGGCTATTGAGAGATATTAGATGATTTTAATGAAGACAAATAGATCTTTCAGGTCGCGGTGCTCGGCTTCTCTACCACCCACGCTCACACCATATCTAATCTAGCTAACTAATGGTAGACAGATTTCTTATTAAAAAGTTTATAACTTTCATTAATGGGTGATGAAATTGCATAAATTTTTACTTGGAATTAGATCAGCTTAATTTTTTTAACTATTACAATTAATTATAGTGCATAATAAAGTTTATGAATCTTAGAAATAATAGATTAACAAATTACTAATTTATGTTTTATTTTTATAAAGGATTTTTATAAATTGGCACAAGTTGACTTCTATCCCAAATGCCATTCGAAACCAATCTGGATTAACGTATCTTTCTATGAGACAAGGATTGCTTAGAAGTGTGGAAGATCAGTTGCTGAAGTTATCAAATCTCCAAAGCTTAGATCTTAAAAGAAATCAAATTACAAACATCGAGGAATATGCGTTCAGCAATTGCCGAAAGCTAAGAACACTCGATTTGTCTTTTAATCAGTTAACATCCATTAAAAAGAATACATTTGTGAACTTAAAAAGAATGAAAGTATTAAATTTATCCACTAATAAAATAATCAGTATGGATGGACATCTGGATCATCTTCGTAATTTGAAGGTATGTATTCTGTTTTCTGAAAATTCTGGATTATTGTACTGTTCTAACGATATTGTTCCACACCAGAAAGTTAATGAAAAAAATATTAAATATACTGATAAATATAGCCCTACCGGTATCTGTATCGTTCTTATATTATTCAGAGAGAAGTTTTAAGAATTTCCTAGTGAAAATTACTTTGCATAACTATCTACTTACATTGGATATCTCTCACCTCTGAGTACCGAGGTTCAGTTCTCATGTGGGCTTCGTGATGGTGGACGATCCGCGATAGGCAGATTTTCTCGGGGTTTATCCATTTCCCCTGCGCTTCTCCCGCCATTTTATCTCAGCCTTTCTCTCCGTCTGTCTTTATTTCCGTGGGATAGCACAATAGATCCAAGGTCGCGGTGCTCGGCTTCCCTGCCACCCACATAACATAATTTTTTCAAAAACACTGAATGAAATGGGATTCATTTTAACTGCTTTAATTTTGTTAATACAATTTGTCAGATTAATAAAGCCCGATTCCAAAATGAATCTTTCTGATTCATCTAGGGATACATAGATAATATCAATAATTGGATTCGGATTATGGGCCAAATGTATTGCGTGATACGCCCAATCCGACAGTTCTGGTTTATTGTCTGTATAAGCATTAGTATGTTCCTTTAATCGTTCTTTAAAGGATCTTCCGGAGCTTCCAATGTATAATCCCCACAGTCCCTACATTCCAAAGTATAAATTACTCCCATTTTGTATAATTTGTTGATCTTTTCTTGCCTTCTTTTTTTGAACAATACGTTTCCTTTATAAAATACTATTTTAATTTTGTTTTCTTCCAAAACTTTTTTTACGTAACTATCAATTACAAAACCAATAGGAAACCGAATTAATTTGTAATTTGTAACTTTATCAGTGTTTATTTTCTCTACTTTCTTAATTTTTTCTTTACGAAAGAACTTATCAATACTTGATTTAATAAATCCTCTCGGATAACCATTCATTTCCAACTTTTTCTTTAAAATATTAATTTTCCCTTTCCATAAGCTCTTGTCCTCAGTGTAACCAGTTATCCTTCTTAGGTTATTGAATATTATCTCTTTTTTTAGTTAATACTTTGTGGTTTGACTCAAAATTTAGCATATGATTGCTTTGGTAATGTTTTTGATAATATTCATAACTGATTGTATTGTTACTGTTTATTAATAACGTGTCTAAGAAAGGTAACCTTCCATCTGTTTCTTCCTGATAAGTGAATTTTAAATTAGGTTATATCGAATTTACAAAATTGAAAAAATGTTTAAATTGCCGATCAGTACCCTCCCACAGAATCAAAATGTCATCTATGTATCTAAAATACCGAAACTTAGCCTTTGTCCATTTTAAAATTGAATTGTTTTCAATCCAATTTAAGTAACTATTGCAAATTACTCCTGAAATATTGCAGCCCATCGGGAAATCTTTCTTCTGTTTGTATAACTTATCACCAAATTTAAAATACTTATTTTCACATAATAACACTAACATGTTCATAAAGGTTTCTTTATCTAAATTGTAATTTTTTAACACTTCTTTCTGTTTATCACATTTCATTTCTATTACCTTCAATGCATCCGTAACTGGTACATTAGTGTACATAGCTGTTACGTCCATTGAAAACAATTTAAATTTGTATCTATTTTCTTCTTTGTACTTAATAATATTATCAATTAAATTCTTAGTATTCTTATAAAGGAAACGTATTGTTCCAAAAAAAAGAAGGCAAGAAAAGATCAACAAATTATACAAAATGGGAGTAATTTATATTTTGGAATATAGGGACTGTGGGGGATTATATATTGGAAGCTCGGGAAGATCCTTTAAAGAACGATTAAAGGAACATACTAATGCTTATAGAGACAATAAACCAGAATTGTTGGATTGGGCGAATCACACAATACATTGGCCCGTAATTCGGGGATTATATGTTGGAAGCTCGGGAAGATCCTTTAAAGAACGATTAAAGGAACTTACTAATGCTTATAGAGACAATAAACCAGAATTGTCGGATTGGGCGTATCACACAATACATTGGCCCATAATTCGGATCCAATTATTGATATTATCTATGTATCCCAAGATGAATCAGAAAGATTCATTTTGAAATCGGGCTTTATTAATCTGACAAATTGTATTAACAAAATTAAAGCACTTAAAATGAATCCCATTTCATTCAGTGTTTTTGAAAAAATTATAAAAAATAATGAAATTCTGAAACAAAAATTGAAATTGGCATAAATTGTTATGTGTGTGTAATTGTTATAGGTTTTATGCTTTTATTTGTTTAAAGAAGATTTGTATGAGATTTAATGGTTTTGTTGTTATATTATGTATGAATTTATTTGTTTAAAGAAAGATTGTATCAGATTTAATGGTTTTGTTGTTCAAGAAATTTTGTGTCATGAATGATTCCATGAGTGTTTATGCTTTGAATTCTGTTTTAAGTGTAGAGGTAAATTTTAGGTTTTCTCTACACTTTCTGAAGTTTTTTCCTGAAGAAGACTTCTGCTAAAAAGTAGAAATATAGATTAAAGTGGAAGAAGGAGTTATTATAAATACACATATGGTTTTAGATTCAGTGTTTGTTACTAATATTAAAAGAAATGTGGATCTCCCTTCTAACCTTATTCTTTATTCAATAGTATTTCGACAATTACAGTTGCTGTTTGTTTGTTTTTTTTAATCCCTTTCTTCTCGTCAATAAATATTAAAAAATATCGCAAATATTTGGGAAATCTGCGATAGTTAGGATAACCATATGAATGTTAAATGCAATTTATCTTAATATTAATTTGTATTTAAGGATATTCCCTGAAGTTCCTGTTGAAAACTATTTTTTGTTCTTTACAGTCAAATTTACCAAATGTAAATATTCGGTAAATAAAAAATGAATAACTGATTGAACAAGATCAGTTTCTTTTTTTGTTTGCTTTAAGATGGCAGAAAAGCCGAATCATTTACTTTGCTATACATGATACATTGATTTCCGCACCTAATCGTTTTACAAATCCGCTGCGGTGTTATTCGTTTATAATCCAATAGATTTTGGAAGTAATTTGCGTTCCACTTGCTCTCAAATATATTATCGATTTGTGTAGAAATCTGGGAAAAACGATCTGATAAAACTAACGATCTGATAAGATCAAATTGTCAGATAACAGAAGTAAATGTTATTATTGTGAAAAGTACGTCATTTAATTCTTGTTGTTTATCAACACCTTAACAACCGATGCCCATTTGCTTCTATCCAAAACATCCATTTTCTCACGGCATGTTTTTGCCGTGAGAATTTCCTTTCATTCTTCCATAAGAGCATTATTGAGGTCAATTTGGAAATTGTCGTGTTGATAAAGTAAAGGACTTTCCCAAACTGTTGCTCTAAAAGTTTCAGTCAGTAAACTGTCTAGATTGTTGGTAAATGTTAAGATTTTCGTGTTACAGGATCTGTAGTGGCCAGTCCAAACCATCAAAAAGAGACAAAGCGTCTACTTCATAGTTCATATAACGAATTGGAGCAAATATCCTCCCAACCCAAACTCGTCTGTTGTACTTCCGAAGCTGGGATGGCGTAGCGTGATTCAATAGTGTAGAGAACCCAGTTCCACTGTTCCAAAGTCCAATGGCAGCAAACTTTACACCATTCCACTGTTCCAGAGTCCAATGGCAGCAAACTTTACACCATTCCATTGACTCTTGGCATTGCCTTTCCTGATGTTAGAAGTAGCAGTTTAATGCTGGCGTTGCTTCCAGAGTTATTACGAGATCAGTGGCCAATGCATCCAGCACTCTGAGGTCGAGGTCTGTTATTTTATTTGGCTTACTGGTTCGTAGCTGTGCTGTTGCTGCTTCTAGTCAAAATGAGACGCTGACAAGCTTTAGAAACCTCTAATTAATTAAAGAAAAAAAAATAGATAAGATTAATTTCTAAAATTTATTAATTAAATTAAGTAAATTATATTTCAGTATGTATCTAACAACATTCCCTAGATGATAGAAGAGACTGTTATTCATTATTTATCTTGTTTTGAAAAAACATTGTTTTGATATTCATTGTTTTGAAAAAAGTTTTAGAAAAATTTGCCATATAATAAAAAAATATGTCTGAAATACAGATTCATTTTCCAAAATAAAAGTTGAAATCAGAAGAACTAGAGATGAGAAACAAATTTATTTATTTTTTAAATTTAGCTCCAAATACAGTTTTATTTGTTTTGTTCGTTTTTTTCTTCTTATTTTCCTGAACAGTTATAAATAGACCAAAAATGATGATAAAATGAAAGAAAGTATAGAAGAAAAGACTTCGTTTAAAATAAAACGAAAACTAACTCCGATTAGAAGAAGCCCTTAAATCAAATTTAACGGAATCAGCTTTGATCCAAAATGACTCTCAAGCTTGTCACGTTGACATCTTCGCTTTTCTTATACGTATAAAATCTTCAGAAAAGCAGGTTCCTTCATTGAGGTTATGAAGGAAACATTGGCTAGTTTGTCGCCTATTGTAACCGAATTTCTATACTGGCAGGCGATTCAGTTCTGGAAAATAATCGTGTTTTTGAGATTTAGCAAGATCTCTAAATGTGATAATATAGAATTTCAAAAAAGATGAAAAATGAAATTCACGTTTCTTGTTTTATATAATTAAAAATATTTGGAATATTCTGATTCAACTAATGAATGATCTTTTGTATACAACAATGTTTATTTTCATAATCAAAACATAGTTACAGCAGCATTAATTTATATCTTCAGCAATTCTCCGATGTAAATTTTCCAGGTAGAGTGTCCGAAAATTTTTTATTGCAGTTATTGAAGTCAGTGAAATAGATCTGTTTGAATCTCCTACAAAACTTTAAAAGATCAATTCCAATCGAATTTTCACTCTTATTCGCGATCATTTACCAAAAATGTAATAACTACCAATTCAAATTTGTCAAATTATCTTCTGTCATAAAATAACTAATCCAACTACATTCGAACCCCGCTTTTACATTCCCTCAAATAACGTTTTCCCGTCATCTACAACATTTTTTCTCGGTCTCTTCACCTTTCCTATTATTATAATATATTTTTTCCCTGGTATTTACGCTGTCGAAATATCAAACCTCCAGTAATTTACGTTGTTACTGCCAAACAAAACAAAACTAAGATGGCGTCCATGCGGAAAATTGAACATAAAATGGCGATTATCAAAGTAAATATTTACTCGAATATATGCATTTTTTTCCGGCCAAATATAGTCCCCAATATCCACTTATTACATTGCTTTGTGATCCTAATTCGCGAAATCATCACAACTTCGACATATCGATTGTCTCGACACTGGATGTCTTCGTTCGGTTTCAACTTCATTCTTGTTAACTCGTAATGTTTCATTTGAAATATGTGTGTAGGCCTTCGATTTTGAGATTTTAAAGTGTTTTAAATAATGTGTATGCAGTGGCGTAGCAAGGGGGGGAGGGGCGGTCCGCCCTGGGCCCCCGCCTGGGTGGGGCCCAACCAGCCAGCCTAGGGGGCCCCACCAGCCAGCTTATTCCTTTTTTTTTTTGTGGGTTGTGAAATAGGAAATTCCCCCTTTTTTTTTTGGTTGTTTTTTTGCAGTCAGCCGAGGGGCCCTACCAGACTGCCTAGGGGCCCCACCAGCCAGCTTATTTCCTTTTTTTTTGGTTGTTAAATAGGAAATTCCCTTTTTTATTTTGGGTTGTGTTTTGCAGCCAGCCTTTGGGCCCCACCAGTCAGCTTATTTCCTTTTTTTTTTTTTTGGTTGTTGCTTAATAATGGAACTCCCGCCCCGGGCCCCCCAAGGCGTTGCTACGCCACTGTGTGTGTATGATAATTTTCCTTTCCTAAATTAAATATTACAATTTAATATTACAATTTAATATTTAATATTTATAATATTTAATATTAATAACTATAATATTTAATATTAATAATTGTAAATATTTAATATAGTCCTGTATGTTATAAAAGTTCCAAGCATTGATTATAAATCATTCTATGTATTGAACATTGCATCTTAGACATTTTCTTGGTATGCAAAAACCATTTTCCATAATTTAGACTTTCCCTCTATAGATACCATTTTTTCGGAGTGTAAAAGCGGGATTCGACTTTGTTAGTTTGTTTTTTTTTTCAACCAGCTACTTTTGTCATACAATTTTCTTGATTCTTGAACATTAATTTAATACTGAAAGAATAATTTATCAAAAACTGAATATTATCAATTCTTTAGTATTTATTTATTTATAAAAATAATTCTCAACATGCAAGTTAATAGTTTTTTCTTTATTTAGAAACTGGTTTTATCATTCAATCAGCTGAAATTCATCCACAACATGAGTTCTATGCCTCAAGAAATGCTGTTAAGTCTACACCTACAAAAGAATCCATTAAACTTTTCTACAAATGAAATGTTCAGTAAATTTGTAAGTTTACGTTCTTTGCATTTGACTGATGTAGGCATGAATAGTGAAGACCTCTCACGAATTAATTTTCCAGTGTATATGAGAAACTTAATCCTCCGTAATAATCCAATAGGAATTGTACATTCATCTCTACTATCCATTGGAGTGCATGTTCTTGATTTAGGATTATGCCAACTTAAGAATCTTAAGCGACTATTTCCAGAGAAAAATAATTTGAAAATGCTATTTTTAGGAGTAAGTATTCAAGTTCATTGAATTTCTAAAAAATAATCTAAAAAATATTATTTTTAAATTTTGTCTTATTATGTTAAGTAACAATCTCTATTTGTTCACATGTTAGATGAAACTGCAATTCAAAAAACTAGAAAATTTGTTTCCATTTACTCAATGTATTATCTGATGAAGCGTCCGTACCTGGACCCCGCAACATGTAATGAGGTTTCTTAAATATGTTTTTTTTTAAGTGTGTCAGGTCTCATTTTCTTAAATTGTATCACCACACTAATATTATAGAGAAATCTCTTTCTTTTTTCTTTTTTTTCTTTCAATTTATTTTAATGTAAACTAAGTTATAATAGATCCTAATATAATCTCTCTTCAGATTATTAATAATGACTTATTATTAATAATCCCATTTAGTAGACAGCTTTCCGAATTCCTTTGCGCAGAAATTGGCGGTTTTCAGGCGAATAAGTTTTTTGACAAACTGAAAAAAGACATAAAATGTACTTAATAGTTTATTGAAAAATATCCATTCGATCCATTTCTGAAGAAAGATGTTAATTGGTTCTGGAAGGGCCCCGTGAATCAAAAATTGGGTAAAGCGGATCAAGCAAATTCTAATTTTATCTCTGTACCACTCATACAAAACATATTTACAATTTTCAATTTAGCAATTTTTGTGATACTTTTGTTATAGTTTATTATTGCAGCAGTTGCACTGTATCTACTAGCCTACACGCCTATACTATTTTTTACTGAGTACTGAATACTAGGAATAGTATTCACTTTTAAACTTTTCATTAAACTAACATTTTTAACACTAAGTTCACATTTAGATTCTTTACTCCAGAAAAGGGATACTGATCTAGTAATGTGAAGTTCTAGGATAAGTAATTTTACACAATGGTCGTTACGTTTAGATCATATCTTTTAGATAGAAGAGCATGCTGATGTTATTTCCTATTGACTTTACAGTTTCAAAATGATTGCTTTACTTTCAAATGCCCACTCAGAAAATTAAGAAAAAGCTTGTAGCCAATGCTGAAGCGTAAGATATCTCTTATAGTTAAGTATCGTGTGGCTCATCATCAAAAATTAAAATTCCTGTAACTCAAAGCTCCGCACAAACATCCTTATATTTTTTCCATAATGCTGTGTTCATGTGACTGTGAAATTCTGAAACGTTGTGCCCTTTGATTCTCTTATGGCTGTTTTACAGATTCTTTAAAACTTGCCCAAAACGCGCTAGAAAACTTGCCAGTTACAAGTGTTGTTTTGCTCTCGTTGATATCGCGATCAAAGTGCTGTGGCTGTGCTTTGTTTTGCTATTATTCTCAACTCATCCCTCAACAGAGGTAAAGCAAAAGATCCCGGAAGGAGAGAAGATGATGAATGATATCGTGAATATAGGAGAAGGTGTTGTGCCTTTGACCAGTTTTCACTAAATGAATTTTCTAATTTTTTGTAATCAACTAAATCCTTACCTGAATGAATACATGTGATCTTCACGCATCTTGCCATCAACTGCATGTGTTTTATATATTATATTTTGAGTATAAGTATTTTATTTTTATTTTACAAAAAAAAAATAGACATTCTTTTAGTCGAGCTGTGCCGCCAGCTGTGTATGGATTTGGTAGCCTGGCCACAATTTCTTGTAGTTCTATGTCGTAGAGCTGGTTATCTTCTTGGATGAATTTCGCCATCTTCGGTAGTTTTTCCAAATATTTAACTTTAAAATAATCACATGCTGCTTCCTTTATTTGGGCCACAAAGTACTTCTTGTTTTTTGTTTTTTTTTTTTGTTTTTTTTTTTGTTTTTTTTTTTGTTTTGTTTTTTGTCAGCTTGACAAAGACATAACTTTCTTCAAGTAAATCTTCTTTTTCAAAGTTTAATTCCTTCTCCAACTCATGGCATTCATCTGAAAGATCGAAAACACTTTCCCCTGATGAACATTCAACATCAGACTCAAAGTCATGGATAAACAATCGTTTACTTTCTTTGGATAAGATTTGATAGAAAATAATAAAAAATTAGCAAAAAATATTTAAATTTCCATCTTACATAATGCTAAAATGACTATAAGTAAAAACATTTACTTATTATTAAGTAATGTTGTACCTTTGACCTGGTCAGAGGAACAACACCCTGCTGTGGTTAAAGGTGCAACATCAGTCCAACTTACGTTTCACGCCATGTTACAATTTTTAGGTTAAACCAGTCATCTTAAAAGTCCTAACAATGAATCTACAGGCATATATGTATTACTCATTATTGTTAAAATAACAATCAAAAGAAACCAAACAATGTTATTAAAGAAACATTCACTTGCAAAATACTTACTTTTCGGTGATGGAGTTGGAAAAATATTTTTCACTCCTTGCAAGTCAAAGATCTAACTGCTACTGAAGGTTTAAAGGCGCAAATAGTGGGAATATTGCACATTAAACAGAAAATCTTTTAAAGTATGCTGATAGATGACAGCACTAGCAATGGTGGTCAAAGGTACAATCGGTCAAAGGTACAACACCTTCCCCTAAATCACAAACAAGATACATCACCAGAGTCCACAATATTTCATGGTGGACTCTGGTGATGAGCCTGTTCGTGATTTTCAAATAATTTATTCGCCACTATTTATGCAGGCTGGTATCAAATTGCTTCAAAGTAAATCATTCTATGTTTACAGCAATTGGCAAGTTTTTCGAGCAACTCAACTATTTGATGCAAGTTTTGGAGTTTTCTAAAGCACTCACTAGGACGCGAGCTGAAGTAAAATATATTACTTTCAGCCAGGGTCGTAGCTCGAGGATTGGGGACCCGGGGTAACAAGTGATTATGGGGCCCCCTCCCCTTACCTTTACACCAGTTTCATTTAGTAAGCCATTTTTTTTAATATAGTTGCTATTTTGTATTCTTGTTAAGCGAATAGAATGGGGATTTAAAACAAATAAAACACACTTGGACTTTTTACACTGAATTTAAAATAAAATTTGCAGAGTATGTTACTATTGTAAAACCAAATTACCTTACAAATTGTTTATTATATTGGACCAATACAACTACTTAAAATGCATTTACAACTACTTACAATGCATCTTTTACTAAGATAAAAGACAGAAACAATTAAGACAGAGAATTAATTGCCTGACTCATATGAAGAATTGCAAGGTTTATCTTAAAAGTGATAGTAGAAATAATAATACAAGTTTAAAAAAAGCAAATCTTAAAGAGACAAAAGCAAATTGTTTAAAAATGTATACATTTCATAAGCAAAATCCAAAGTCTACTCAGGTTGAGTTTTAGCTGAAAACAAAGCATTACATGAACTTCTGCTTAAATGAACTTCTGTTTCCTAACTTTTTTAGAAGCAAAGTCATTGATTATTTTATCAAAGTTAATTTTTTGAGCTCTATCATTTTCAATTGAAAGCAAAGCTGGATTGCTGAACCTTTTCTGTTCTTTAGTGCTTCGTAAGTAATTTTTGACTAACTTCAGTTTCGAAAATGATTGTTCGGCCTTAGCTACGGTCACAGGAACTGTCGAGTACATAATACATGCTGTACACACACACATCAGGATAAGTTGGTGAAAGTAAGCTCTGATCAATTATTAACAGATCTGCAAATTCCTTGATGCTGCTCATTTTCTCAAGTTTGTTTATAAATGAAGTTTTAACTGAACATATCTGAGATGGAAATGTTGGAGACAGATCATTTCTAACAAAATCAACTGCTTTGTCATGGACCTCTTTTTCACTAGAGTTGACAAGAAATTCAGGCTGAAATGCTTGATAAGTGTCAAGAACAGCTTTCATATCCTGAAAACGCTTATCAAGTTGAGTGTGTAAAGTGTCTATCATTGGGCAGAACACTGTTACTCTAAAACAGGATTCTGGCTCTTGTAACCTCTGATCTTCACATAACTCCTCAAAGTGTTTTTTTCACTTTTTTAATCCTGCTCTGGCGAAACCCTTGAGATATTCCCCAATGTCCACAAATCTCTGAAGCCTCTTAAACTATTTCTCCAAATCTTTCACGTATCTCAGTGACTTTGAGGAAAGCATTTCCCAGTAACTCATATGCAGATATCAGATCTACGGTCTCATATTGCAGAGACTTTGATACGATATTAAGGGACTCTAAAACATTACATTGTATTAATAGGAGTAACACAAAGTTGAAAGATTTCAGCTTTTTCTTTAGTTGTTTTGCTTCATCCCTCTCCTTCATTTTTTGCTAGTCAGAATAAGGCGGCTGAGATATTTCAAAATATCACAGAACCTATGTTTGAGGGCGCTTACTGCGTCAAATCTGCCAGCCCAGCGAGTTGGATTTAGAATTTTTAATGTCACTTACGAAGACGCACTCTGGTACATTGTTTTAACTTCTTCCCATCGAACAATGCTATGACCAAAAAAGCAATAATACACTTTGGACAGTTTCAAAAAAACTGGCAAAAGCATCTTCAGCACAAGGTTAAGGTTATGTGCCGCACAATGAACAAAGTAACATTCTTTTATACGCTTTTTCTTTTATACGTTGTTGCACACAATGGTATACTCCACTCATTAAGGCTGCTCCATCATATCCTTGATCCCGACATTTCCTCAGATCTAAACCCTTCTCTTCCAGCGAATTAATTATTTCTTCAGCGACACCTTGTGCTGACTGATCTTCAACCTTTCTAAAGGAGAAGAAAACTTCACAAATTTTCAATTCAACAGGTTTTCCTGTTTCGTCGTTCTGTATTTTCACGAACCTATGAACTTCACTCAACTGGTCACTCTTAGATACATGGGTTGTGACCAAAATGAGTGAAAAAAACAAAGCCTTTTGAAGCTCATATGTGATTTCATCTTTAACTTGTGATGATAATAAGTCGATCAGCTCATTTTTAATTTTTAATTTTTAATTTTTAATTTTACTGCACCATGTGGACGCCTTAGCAATTCTTGCAACACAGGATCATACTTCGATAGCACTTCAATGATTGATAAGAAATTTCCCTTATTGCTATGTTCTAGCGTTTCACTACTTCCACGAAAAGCGAGATTGCAAGTTGCAAGGGTTAGGGTCACATTCATTATTCTTTCAACTACCTTCCGCCAGAAGCTTCTTTCTTCCTCAAACTTTCTATCAATTGTCTCATCAACTGTCTCATTGATGGCTTGTTATGATATTAAACACTGGAATAGTTTTTTCTTAACCAGAAAATAAAAGTCCAGGCACAGTTAAATAATTTCAAGTTGTGAAGGCAAAAGAACAAAAACTGAGTCTCACAGGTTGCTACTAGCAACCATAACAGTCCCTCTGGTGGCTGGTCACAAAAACAACAATTGTCCATATAGTAGCAAGTAATAAAGATATCAGTCAGTCTGGTGCTGCCACCTATGAGTCATTTTTTTTTAATCAGAGAAAGACCGGCTTGCCAATAATCATCTTCAATTATTCTAACATCATGTTTGCGCCACTATTCGTAAACAACACAAGCACGAGCAAGGGTTCTGGATCCTTCATGACTTTTTATTCGTTCTGAAATTTGCTTCCAGTTCTAACTCCACTGATCGAAAACTTTTGAGTCTGAACACCATCTGCATATCCTTCTTATTGTTGGGAAAACAACCAACATGGTAGACAGTAAGTGCTCTTGAATAAGCAAGAAAGACAGCGAGAGTAAGCTATTGTAAGCAAAATTGGCAATGTGCTGTTATATCTTATAAAATTTGCTAATGTTTTAAGACATAATCTACAGT
Organism: Thereuonema tuberculata; assembly: GCA_023159025.1. Taxonomy (NCBI): domain Eukaryota; kingdom Metazoa; phylum Arthropoda; class Chilopoda; order Scutigeromorpha; family Scutigeridae; genus Thereuonema; species Thereuonema tuberculata. The sequence goes on from JAFIDM010012231.1 coordinate 34,846,505, forward strand.
TAATGTTTTAAATAAAATGAGTCTGATTCAAATTTTTTTGGTCCGTTTTTTCGTAAAAAAACTTAAACTCTCCCTTTGTTCGGGAGCCCTCTATGCTCGGGGGCCCCGGGGCCCTGCCCCAGCTGCCCCGGTGGTAGTTACGGCCCTGCTTTCAGCACAAATCAAATTCAACTTCTTATCCAACTTCCTTAACTTTGTGGAAAACACTATGAAGCAGAATTACATTGTATCCACTGCTTGAAATGGAACTGCTATTCAATGATGAGTAGTATACGCGACGCAAGTCTATCACTGCATCTTCGATTTAACTAATAACAGCTGGAAGAAGTGTGTGACTTTCAGGAGAAGAAAGTATTTCTAGACATTGTTTGATAAAACCTAAAAGTCAATTATTATTATGTCTTTTGTATCACAAAGGAATTTCAAGAGATCTTTCCTGCTTTGTTTTTCTTTTTTCTTTTTTTTTTACAGCAGGATCGACCAACATGTGTCCGGATACCTGTCCGGAAGCATCAATACAATACCAGCAGTGAAGCTTATGAGAGTTGATATATGAAAGGGTTCAAATCAAGTTGATTCTCCATCTGAACTGTAATTTCACCCTACTATCTAAAATGAATTGTCTCCATTTTAAGTTCACTTATTGCTAAACTATTTTCATTGATTAATTATAGTGAAAACATCAAAATAAAAAAATAAGTAATTATTAGAATTACTTAAAAATTCAATTTTTTATCGATGATATATTGAAGACAGATTGATGCCAAAAATAACTTGAATTCATACTTGAAATAATTTCCATTTAAATCTTTAAATCCTTGTTTTTATAATATTGGTATTTTGTACCTTTCATAGTTTTGGACACTCGCTTTTGGACCTCCAAAGCCACTGTTGTATTTGTTGTGAGTTATTATTGGATTTGCTGATGTATTACTGCCGTTTCAATTATTTCTATTTTAATTGAAGTATAATTACGGTATAGCTGAAATTCCATTTCATTACTAATATTTGAATCTCTAATATGAAAACTTTTTATTATTCTAAAGAACCTACGTATTTATTCAAGTCCTCTAATACAGTATGCGCCAAAACAAACGATACTAAAATATTTCTGTTCAAAAATGGTTTGTGACATACATAATACAAACAGTAGAGGAAGCTTGCGGTACATGGAAGTCAATTTCCACGTTTTCTGAGACAAAGAACGTGTGTGTTATTATATCAGTTGCGTTGCAAGCAGTACTCATAACGCTCACGTAAATTCTCAAATATGTCCTGAAGAGAGGTTACTTCATTCCTCCGATACATGTCACAATGTTTTGACATAAGTCACCAATGTTTGTCGCAGGTTCTCTCGGAAAATGGCTGCCTTCAAGCATACTCCAAATGTAAGCGACCGGTGGTGTAAGATCAGGTGAATGAAACGGATATGTTTCACGGGTAATGACGTGATTATCAAAATTCTCATGAAGCAACTGAAGCGAGTTCCTTGCTGTGTGGCAAATGGCCTCATCCTGCTTTAACTATTGCTGAAAACTATTGCTGGTTATATGCACGGCAGAATCTGATGAGATCTCTCAGAAATGGTGGTTTGTTTTCTCTGTACTGCAACTGATTCACAGTCATAGGATTACCATGACCATCCTCAACAAAATGAAGGTCCAAGATGCCGTTTTCAGACACCGCACATCATATTGTTACATTGTTCATTACGGAGAGGTTTCTTCACAAAATGATGTCTGACCGTTCAAACCCAGAAAGCGGGTTGTCTGTCGATTAATAAATCCATTTAAATAAAATATGGCTTTCATCAGAAAATCAGACATTCTACAGGAACGCTACATCATCATATGCCATCCCTAACGTCGCAGTTTCTCTCGTCCTTGTCCGGTTTGTATCTTATAGGCAAAACCACCAATTTCCTTGAACATTCGTCTCGTAGATGCTTGACTAAGACTCAGTTTTAAGCATGTTTGCCGAAGACTTCTTTTAGGCGACTGTAATACCTGCTCAACAAGCCTTCCTCGATTCGCATTTGTTGTCACAGTAACTGGACGTCCGGTGCAACCTTTGCGCAGTGTCAGAATTCGAACGAAATTTTTTAATGACGGTTAACCATGTTTGTGGGTGGTGGTTTTTGAAATCGTTTTCGAAATGCATTTCCAAAGTATAGCAAATTTGAACGTCCATTTGGACGTCCAACTCCGTATGATCGAAAATATATAATGCTCCACAATAATTTTTTTTCCTCAGCTGTTAGCACCATTAAACATCTATGAAGCTTAACCAACTTAAGCATGCTGTTACGTTTCCATGACGACGTTCGATGAGGTCATCACGGGGTGCTCTTGCAACAAAGACTTGTGATCTTTAGTATGTTTGTTTTGGCGCTAACTCTAAACGAGAAGTTTAAAAATATTTCTTGTACTCGTATTTATTCGTTATATTTATAAATATTCAATGTATTCTATCTAATACGCATCTGCATCTAACTCTCATCAAGGTTTAATATCCAACTAAATTTAGTATCTAAATATCAGTAATGAATTTGTTATTGCATATTTTTTATTAATCTTATTTAGAAATTTATATTGCATTAAATGTATGCATTATATATAAATTATATCTGATAATTTTAATTATATCTGATATTTTTAATTATCAGATATTTTTAATTATCAGATATTTGCATTAGCACTGATATTTTATTTACTCTGCAACGATTACTCTGCTAATGAAGTATTAATAAATCTATAACTATCATTGCTTTTTTTCTTCTTTTCATTACAGTTCAATCACCTGGACACAATTGATGGTGCCTTTGTTAATCTAAGCAGTTTAACTTATTTGGATCTCACTGGAAATTATATTGAAATAATAACGGAAAATTCATTCAAAGGATTAGATAATTTAAAGACACTTTCTTTAGGAGAAAACAGACTGAAAATATTAAGTAGTCAGGTTTTCAATACAAGAACACCAGTACTTGATTATATAGGTTTGAATAAGAATTTTATCAAGAGCTTCAATGGATCCTTACAGAATTTACTATATTTAAAGACAGTGAATGCAAGTAGAAATCAGTTAGCATCACTCAAAAACGAATTCTCTAATCTTCCAATGATAAGTGAAGTAGATTTATCTTCAAATTTATTGACAACTTTGCAGAATGCATTTGTTAAAGTTCCTTCTATACAAGTCGTTCATTTGCATAACAACAGCTTATCAACAATTGTAAATACAGATTTTGCTCCAAATAAACACTTAGAACAGTTAGATCTTTATGGTAAGTTTTCTCTATTTAATTTAAATAGGAAATAGTCATTCTTAATAAGTTTTTTGTAAGATTTTATTTTTCATAACGATTATTATAATATTTTTAAAGAGTAATGGCGGCTAGTTTCGAAAATTTCATTTACGATAACTTCGTTGAGAAGGATACTACAATGCACTAGAAAATCAACTGATGGAAAATGAAACTGGATCATAAGAAAGAAAATTGCATATTGTTGCAATTGCAAGGAATTTGGAGCAATAAAAATAATCTTTATTATTGATTAAAGTCAAACCAAATATCATATAGAGAATACCCGACACTGAGCAATTAACAGCAAGACAAAAACCTGCAGCGCTCCAATCAGCAAGTCCTGAATGAACGACACCTCGTATATCCATATAATATAAATAAGTTAATCTACAAAATTTTTGATAATATTTATATTAATTATAAATATCAAACTATAGAAAATAAATTAAAACTAAGAATTAAATATAAAATTTTAAATAGTAAAGAAAAGTTTATCTATAAGACTCTTTTAAGCAATTTTATAAATATAATTTTCTTTAATTTTTTTTTGATAATTCCAACAAGCATTGGTTGGCTATAAGCATTTGATTTTTCAAAAATTAAAAATAGTTCTGGATTAAGAACAGATGAATCTACTTATTCAAAACTTTTTCGTCAGTTTATGATAGCAGTAATATTAAAGTAATAAACAATCAATTGATATCTGATGTTTACACAATAACATTATAAGATATTTCCAACGTTATCTAATTTAATTAAATTAATGTTTCCGGACATATTAAATTTCCAGCACCTATAATAATAGGACTGCTTAACATTTACAAACATAAAAAAATATATGTTTTATATACTGAAAAAAAATATATGAAAAAAACTGTATATTTCCGCCCTATTCTTTTTGTGGACTGATCTTATTGTGGACCGATTAAATCGGTTAAAGATTTAATTATCTTTTAACGAGACGGCTTACACAAGATTGTGTAGAAAATTTATTTTTTTATTTTATAAATTATTTATATTATATGACGAAATATTATATTTATTCATTTATGTTTATTCATTTACTAAATTCCTCTGGCCTCTCACCTCTGAGTACCGAAGTTCGGTTCTCATGTGGGTTTCGTTGATGGTGGTGATCCGCGCTGGGCAAGTTTTCCCGGGGTTCTCCCGGTTCCCCTGCATTTCTCACACTATCCAAATTCTGATGACTTGTGACTCTAGGCATATAGTTGTGCGTGAGTGAAGACAACGTTCTCCAAACAATGGCAACTTTATTTAGTGTCTGTCCATGTCATTGATAAACATGACATAAGAAGGTCTGATCGGAAATTGCCTTCTTGTGAAAGTGAATGGAATTAGATTATCACTTGGTTGCATATACATTCTATAGATGAAAACAAAATCTCCTTTGTGAGTTTCTGTTATGATCTCGGCAGTGTCCAAACTTGGGATTGATGTTTCACAACAACATTATTGGAGATCCAATCTTCAATGACAAACAATGTTGAGGAATGCTACTGCGATTCAATGAGTTCAGATACTCAGGTGGATAGAGATGTTTGTGTTGTGGATTATGAGAAGTGTCAATTTTATTCGCAAATAAATATTCTCTAGTCTCTCCTTATATTCTTTGACTTTTGATTCGATTGATGCTATCAACACTCTCGTTCTTCAGAGTTAGAATTGTCCATTCATTGATTTCAGGTAAGATATTTTCTCTATGAATTGATTGAATTGTTCTATTTCTCATCAAAGATTATCAGGCAATGTTATCAGGGGGGCAAAGGCTAATTAGGATTTCCCGGTCTCTGATCGGGTCAA
>JAFIDM010012231.1:34852032-34865178 GCA_023159025.1 Thereuonema tuberculata
GTCTTTTTTTATTTCAATTGATACTTTTCAGTGGTTTTTCAGTTACAACTAATAAGTTTTCAGTATTCTACCTAATAATAATACTGCTTCTTTCTTCCTTGAGTCTTTTTTTATTCCAATTGATACTTTTCAGTGGATTTTCAGTTACAAATAGTGATTGAGAAAGATGATTATCTACGGAAGTTTCATGAATCGCTCATTATTAAATCTATGTCTATCCCTTGTTACAATACTGAGGTATCCATTCTTAATGCGCTCGAGTATGACATTAAATAAGATATAATGTTGTCATTATCATTTAAGTTTCCTGTTTCATTGTTTTAATTCTATGATTATTAATGATGTAACTTTAGCATTGTTTAACTTATTACTTTTCAAATTCTTTTGTTCCTTTGATGTTCAGATAATTTACTCGGGACGGGTAAGTTCCAAAGTTTTATTTTATGCTGTAATCTGATGATGGGAGATTATATACTCCCGAAGCATGTTATTAAATGTTTTTTTGTTGGTTTCCTTGTGTATATGGTCCACTTTCAATACTAATGGATAAGATGTTTGACTTGGTATCAGAAGGTTGCAGGTTTGATTCCTGTCGCGGATGTTTCATTGTAAAAATTATTTCTATTTTCCATTCCCCAGAAAATTGCGCCGGATAGACAAACAGACAGAGAAATAAAAGACTTTAGCAATATAGATTGCCCTCGCTTTGCTCCGCTTGATTTCTAACAATTAGTTTGCTGTTCTAAACTTGGTTTATGAACAAAAATACTATAATTTAAAATTTAATTTTTTTTTCTAATTTTCAATCGCTAAGTAAGGATAATTTCTAGTTGTCGCACTTGATCAATTAAATATTTCAAATTTAAAAAAGCGTTTTTGTCTGTCATTTGAATGAAAAAAATCAGGCAAATTTTTGCTAACGAAACTTATTAAGTTTTATTACAAAACTTCCTGATAACTAACATTTTTTGTGAAAATTCTTCAGTCATTTTCTAAAAGATTCCCTTGCTCAAAATTTGCATTCCTTCTTTGACGATCAACATCTTGTTCACTTCTTCAACCATGATTCATTCTCTAATCTCCGAGCATCTCTTTGAGCAACTCTATCACTTTGACGTCGATTTGGTGTTTGCTGAGCAGTTTCATTTGCACGATGAAGTCTTTGAGCTTCTGTATTTGATCTTCTCCGAACTTGAATCTGATCAGAAGACAAATTATTCACCAAATTTCTATGTGCAATTCGATCACTTTGTCGTCGATTTGCTGCTTGTTGAGGATTTTCATTTGCACGTCTCAATCTTTGAGATTCATTATTTGCATTTCTTCGAACTTGAATCTGATCATGAGATGAATTATTCAAAAAATGTTGACGATATCTTTGATTAACTTGTCTTCTAAATGATGCTTCAGCTTGATTTTGTTCTGCTAATTGTCATTCATTACGTGAAGCTGTGTTTCTTAATCTCATAGAATGATGCACTTCATTTTTCTGATTATTTCGATTTCTTCTTGGTGGCATTTTAATTCTATACTTAATTTTTCAGTCAATATCGATGAAATTGTAATATTTAACTCACTTGACTCGAATGCAATTTGAAATTGAAAGTAATTGAAAAATCAAAATCCATTGCAGAAGTTGTACTGAGAACTTGAAAAAATAGGAATGAAAGACTATAAGGTCAATGGGGGTGGGGAGGAAAGATTACAACAGTGTTTGCAGAGCTTGACCTCATTATCGGCTTTAAGTAACTACATTTCCAAAGAGCTGAATTCTCCAAAATGCTAATAAAAAAGGACCACCTAAGACCCTTCTTTTAATTCCACAAAAATACTCTGATACCCTTTCACCCTTATTTTCTGAAGTTCTCAGTCTCAACGCCTGAGGGGACTGCCTTCCTGAGTTAGACGAACTATAAGTGAACTAAAAAATATAAAACATTAATAATTAATAATTCACAAACGATTGATTAATTATCAAACGATTGGATAAAACAATTAAATTGATTCAAATTCATTTTACAACACAATTTAAAAGAATCAGTAGAGATTTGATGTTTAAAGAAAATTTTTTTGGCATTTTTGTATTTATCTTGCAAATGCAGAAACGTTTATGAATGACTGATATATCGTTCGATAGAACTTTCAAATACCAACATTTTCTCAATATAATGTTCTCTTCCAACTTTTATACTTTTCGTTTAAATTGAGAAAAAGTCAAAATTTGATCCTTTGAAAGGCGACATCTTGGAAACCAAAAATTGTTTTCAAAAGATTTTTGTAGCATTTTGTTTCTCTTAAAAAGATCTACATTTTGTCTATTTGCATGACCAATCTATCTCATAGTTTGGTCACAAAATTGGAAAAACATAAAGTCTTATGACATAATGACAGACAGAATAACGCTTTTATAATACAAGACATGACCTTCTTTATGTACTTTTAGGAGCATTCATATGTATTGAACTTTGATTTTGCCAGGACTTGCCACTTGGTGCGCTACTGTCAAGTTGTCTCGCATGATAAGAAAGAGAAAGGCAGAAGTGTCGGATATTCTCTATATGGTATTTGGTATAACCAACATTAAAAAAGTTAAACCAATATACAGAGAAACACGCTGGATAACAATAGTTCAAGAAGCCTTAGGTTTGCACTGATGTTGTTGAAAGTCAGTTGAAAGAAATTTGTTGAAAGGATTCAGACAACTGCATTCTTCAACACAAAATATGAAATCAAATGATGGAAAACCAACAGTCTTATTGTCAATTCAGGCGTTTAGTGACAACATACATTGGTTCATACATATACAGGCAGACATACTTCCATATACATCTGGTTCTGAAGATTCCATAACATCAATGAAAAGCGATAATCGCATTGATTTGAATAAACTCACAGCAGCAACTGTAGCTGTAAAAATTGAACGTGCAGTAAAAACTTTTAGTTTTGTAAATATGGGATTTTTCAATAATTTAGGAATAATTAACAGAAAAATACTGCAAAACAGATTTAATTAGTTTACTAGATCCCATTAATTTAATCTTTTTTTTCGTATTGATTTGTTTAATCTTTTTATTTTTTGAAAACATGCTTTACATGTTTGTTGTATTTTACTATTTGTAATGAAATGTAACATAAACTTTTATTATTTTATGATTATTCAATTTTATACCTTCCAAATTTCAAACATACTTTATTCACAGAGGATAATTTCGCAGAAACAAAGTTGATGTGGTAGGTCGTGTTCGTAGTTAGTTTTAATTCATTATTTTTCGAGCTTTCAGGAAATGTAGGTATTTTATTTTAAAAAAGTAATCTTCAATAATATAAATTCAGTTTTGCTTTTTGTTTTTATTTTAATTTTGTTTTTAATTTTATTTCACAATTTTTTAATAATTATTCTTCAAATTACTAATGGATAAATGTTCTAATTGATATCCTGCCAAAGGAATATTCCGTTCATTCACAGTTTAACTTTTTGAGGTTAAAATACTATTTGAGGTTAGTTAAAATGACTATTCAATCGCATTACTTTACATTTTATCTAGTCATACTACTTAATTTTGGCTAAACTTAATTTGTAATTGCTATCATATGGATCAAAAAATAGCCTTTTCCTCGAAAGTATGCTTAATATTTAATAAAAAAAATAATGTGAACATCAACTCAATTACCTTTCTAATATAATATAAACTATAGCAAACAACTACTCTGAATTCATCATTTCATCAAAATTAAAAATATTCCAAATTCACAAAATCCATCCTGTATAATTACTAGGCCATGCCCCTGTCTCCCTCTTATCAGTATTAGATAATCCAAGAAGAAACGATTCCAAGCGGTTATGGCAAAAAGTGATATTTTATTCCTTTTTGAATGAACTCATTATTTGATAGCGCACGAACAAATAGAATAAAAATAGCATTGGATATTGGAGGACCAGCAGAAGTCAATGGTTAGCGTTCCTGACATAGAGACGGTTCCAATCCCATGCAAGTCGAAAAAAAATTTTAAAAAAAGAAAATTTTATAATCTGACTTTCTCAGCAAGGAAAACTAATAATTAACAATTGCGCCTGACAGACAGAGAAATAAAAGATTTTAGTAATACAGATTAATATTTGCATTTATAGTTTTATTTGTTTGTTTTGTAATGCCAAAGAAGTACATTACATGTTATTAATTTCAGATAATAATTGGTCCTGTGACTGCCGATTGAACTGGTTGGTAGAGGAAATTGCTAAACATGGAAGGAATTTTATTGAAGACCGGTCTAACTTGCAAAGCATCTGTTTTTCGCCTCCATGGTTGAAAGATACACCTTTGTTGAACCTCACCCATTCTCTTCTTACGAATTGGATGGACTGTCCTAGTCAGTGCTCCTGTAGCTGCATTTCATTTTCAGAAACCTACAGTTATGGAGTTCATAATAATTGTTCAAATCGTAATCTCAAAGAGATACCAAAACATTCTTCTCTATTTTCAACATCTTTGGATATGAGTTCTAATAGACTTATTTCTCTAAAGCCACTTGTTCTTCCTGTTTGGAAGCATTTAACTGTCTTAGATTTGCAGAAGAATAATCTATCTATAGTTGATATAAAAAACTTTTCTCAGAATTTGAAAGAACTTGATATTAGTTTTAATAATTTCGTTAGTTTCAACGTCTCATTATTAGAGCCATTAAAATTTTTGGAAAAGCTTCATCTTCAAGGAAACCCATGGCTCTGTGATTGTTCCAAGATGTATGACTTCTGGAAGTGGATAATTACTAACTCAGATAAGGTAACCAGAAAGCGTATATCAACAACTGCTAATTTAAATCACGAATTGAATAGAAGTATTATTATTTTTTTATTTATTTTACGAATACTTTTTCCTAAAACAGCATTTACTAACAGTAAAAGGTATTTAAAAAATTCGTCGATATACAACAAACTCTTCTTCAATCATCCAAAAATTAGTGTAATATAACAATTTCTAATTTTTCTGCGTATCACGTCAAGATTTCTGCAGTTTTGAAATCTGAAGATTATTCATAAGAAAAAATAAAAAAAGATTCTAGTACCTTTTGCTATTAGTAAATATTATTTTAGGAAAATGTATTCAGAAAATAAAAAGAAATATTTATATGTAGATACAGGTTTTCGAATCACATATATATCACTTTATACAAATCTTTATTATACAACTCACTTCACTCTCTTTTTTAGCTAATGTGTTTTCTTTGTCAGCTTGAGTAACTCTTCTAGCGTCTAATTTAAATTTTCTCTCATTTCCACAAGTAAGTACTTAATAAAACAATGCTGAACATCAATGTACGTCACTATTTTGATTTTGTCTTGCTTATACACTGCTTTTTCGTTTTTCATTTTCCTATTTGCTTTAAGTCGATTTTATGGCTTTTTATGACTTTTTATAAAAAATGTAAGATAAAGGATAATTTATTTAAGAACTTATTTCCAATTATAAATTTATTCTGCAAGCACTAAGGATATTTATCAAGTTTATGCAAATACCAATTAAAAGGAGTAGAGAGTTTATATTTAGATTATTTCATTTCTTTTGATATTATAAGATATGTGAATGTAATTCTGTAATTTTATGCCAGTTTTATTTTAACTTACCTTTACTATTCATGTTATTACAAAAGTGCTTTTTTTTTATATGATCATTGAGAAATGAATTCTCAAAATGATGTTCATGTAATGTGCTGAGCAGAATAACTTTAATATTAAAGCTTCTATGATAAAAATATTATATAAGACGAGATTTAAGAACCCACTCGTGAAACTTTAAGCCGGAAAGACCAAGAAAGAGTGAACTGATAGCTGTTGTAGCATTTGATGAGAATACGACTATAGACAACATCGGCCTATGATAAGTTCGAGTGTTTAACAGGAGACCTAGAGCAATTCAACTGAATTCAAGAAAGCATTTCCACTTCATTCAAACGGTGTTGTGCGAGTTTAAAAGCATCTCTACTTGCACAGAAGATAAAACTCCTACTTTTCCTTTCGACAGTATTACTACAAGTCTTCTACCATCCAACAGTGCTTCCTTTCCTATTGAAGTCTACTATAGACTTCAATGCAATAAGCCTGGGCTGGATGCTTGAAGTTTATCGTCTTCTCGGAATTAACTTAAAAGAAACAAAGATTTTCGTTTATCATAGACGAAACTGGTTTTCTCACTCTTAAGTATGTTCACAACTTATACCTCCTAATTAGTTAAAAATCAATTAATCTTTCTTGTTTAAAATTTGGCCAAATATTTAAATGTTTTCTTAAAGAAACTATCCAAGTTTGATGAAAATCCCATAATAAAAAACACCAATGAGATTGTTAATAGATTGACGAATTTTAATTCTACTGATAATGGAAAATTCAGATTATTCTCATTAGATCAGTGTTTTTCAACCGGGGTGCCGCGGCACCTTAGGGTGCCTTGGCACCCCGGTTTGGGTGCCGCAAAGTTTAGGCATTTTCTTGGAAATTTACTTGAAGTGTAGTTCAAGATAACTCATTGTCTGTTCTATTTTGCTAAGATATCTAGTAAGCAAAGATGCGATGACTAATCGCATGTTAATGTAATGTTCTACGGTACGTGTACGCACGACATGTACTCAAAAAATTCATCTGGCCCATTATCCCCCCCCCCCCATTCAGATTCTAGATTCGCCGCGGGGCAAGGGTGTCACGATTTTTTTATTTTTCAGTCATTGGTGCCACTCAAAGAAAAAGGTTGAAAAACACTGCATTAGATGTTGTCAATATGTACACTTCCATTCCTTTCGATAAGACTTTAAATATGAGGGGCGTTCAAAAAGAAACGAGCCGGAATGTGGAATGAACAAACCGGTGACAGAAGGATAATATCGTTGCATGTGTAACCAAGATTGGTTCCGACACGAGTGAGTGCGGAAGTTCATAGCCCACCGCTAGATGGTTACGGGTGCAAGTCACGTAACTAAAAGCTAGCAAAAGCATACGTCAATCGTCCAACGAGGTCATTCACGTTGTAAGCAGTGAAACAGTGCAATGGAGGCGTCCAAAGAAGAGCAAAGAGGTCTTGTTCGTTTTCTGACAGCGGAAGGAGTAGGGGGAACAGACATTCATCGAAGAATGTCACAAGTGTACGGTGAACACTGCATGTCCCTTGCAAGGGTCAAGGCGTGGCGCAAGCGCTTCAGGGAAGGACGGGTGTCGTTAGCCGATGATGCACGGTCTGGAACACCACATCGCATTACCGATGACATCGTCCAGTTGATTGATGGACTCGTTACCCAGGACCGCCGAGTTACGGTGAAAGACGAGGTCGGATTGAGCGTCGGAAATGTTTACCATCATTACAAAAAGATTGAACTGGTGCAGTGTGCGCCCAATGGGTGCCCCACAGTCTTCAACCTCAACAGAAAGCATGTCAAATGACCCACTGTATTGATCATCTGCAGCGCTTTGCCAGGGAAGGGAATGAGTTCCTGGCACGAGTGGTGGCTGGAGATGAGTCTTGATGTCATCACTTCGAACCAGAATCGAAACGACAAAGTCTCCAGTGGAAGCATCCAGGGTCACCACCACCAAAAAAATCCAAGGCCATCCACACAAGTGCAGGAAAGGTTATGCTGACGTTCTTCTTTGACCAAGACGGCCCACTTCTGATAGACTTCCTGCAGCACGGGACAACAGTGAATGCTCAAGCGTTACTCGCAAAGCTTGACCACCTTTCGCCAAGCGATCAAATCGAAATGACCAGGCAAGCTCACCCGTGGGGTCATTCTGCTCCACGACAATGCAAGGCCCCATACGGCCAACACAATCCCGGCATTCTTGTAGAAATTCAAGTGGGAGGTTCTCGATCACCCTCCATTCAGTCCAGACCTCTCTCCTTGCAATTACGCCATTTTTGGACCCTTAAAAAAGGCTCTGAGGGGCAAACGATTCACCTCAGACGACGACGTCAAGCAGTACGTGCGGAACTAGTTCACAATGCAGCCCCGGGAATTTTACGAGACAGCCATTCACCGCCTTGTGTTGCAGTGGGACAATTGCCTCAACAGCCAGGGCCAATACTTCTGACACATGGGTAGTGGTTTCTGTTCCTAGGCCTCCGGCTCGTTTCTTTTTGAATGCCCCTTATATAATTGAAAATATATGTAAAAACAACCAATCCATTATAAAAGAAAGTAATTTAACTAGTATACAGGTAGTAGATTTACTAAAATTGATATCTCTAAAATATTTCTTTTATTTCAATAGCATCTGGTACAAACACACTGAAGGTTTCATACCACAAAAACTCCGCACAAAACATAATTAGAATTTAACATTACTTTATTCAATACTTTGGGAATTTTCGGGAAAGATTTACGTTTTCCTTTTATCAAGCGAAAAATTAATATATATGGAATAACTACAACAACAAAATAGGCTTGAACATAAAAACAAATTAAAAACACATTAAAGCAACAAATTAAATTGTTGTAACAAAGACACATCAACCTAATACAATTCATTATTTTAAATAATGTTGGACCTTAGTTTTTGTAATAAAAATATGCTAATAGCAATAATTAAAAATATAGTGAATATCCGAAAATTAATCAGTTGTGTTTTTTTGTTTTTCCTTGATCTATTTTTTTTATAAAGATTTATTTATTATATGGTAGTTGGAAATTAAGAAAGTTGTATAAAGTATAACCACGCTTTGCTTGTTGCGACCATTGAATAATAGGTGTCGTTGATGTAACAAATCATTGCGTTGCTTAGTTACCGCTAATGAAGAGAAAACTTGTGAGACGATAACCTGTTCAATGTATTCTAAGAGATGGAAGATACCATCTCTTAGTATGCCCGTTGTTTGCTGGAGATGATTTGGCGAAAGGACACTGTAATTCTAAAGTTAGGGCTAAGCTTGGGTCAATGTGGCATAAGAGCATTCGCCGTTCAATTATTGGATATTGGATCTCGGAACAGTCGGCGAATGGATGCTAGTATCTTTCGTAGAGGCCAGCGAATTTCCGTGTCAGGGCAGAATACACGAATGAATGCTGCAAGATAAACAGTCGAGACGACAAGGTTTTCGAACGTGATTATTCGGAAACGTACTCCAATCATCAGAGGTAGAAGTCAGCGCGTTCTACAGTATTAAGATAGGACAGACATTTTTTATCTTTATTTATATCCAAGGTCAAGGATAGACTGCCAGTGAACAGTGGCATAGCAAGGGGGGGGGGCGGTCCGCCCCGGGCCCCCGCCTAGGAGGGGCCCCACCAGCCAGTCGGGGGGGCCCCATCAGCCAGCTTATTTTCTTTTTTTTTTTAGGAAATTCCCTTTTTTTTTTTGGTTGTTTTTTGCAGCCAGCATAGGGGGCCCCACCAGACAGCCTAGGGGCCCCACCTAAGGAAAATTTTTCTTTTTTTTTTATTCTTAAATAGGAAATCCCCTTTTTTTTTATTTGGTTGTTTTTTGCAGCCAGTCTAGGGGCCCCACCAGCCAGCTTAGGGGCCCCACCTAAGGAAAATTTCCTTTTTTTTTTGGTTGTTGCTTAATAATGGAACTCCCGCCCCGGGCCTCTCCAAGGCGTTGCTACGCCACTGCCAGTGAATCGTCTATTAGGAAGTAAAAGAACTAATGAACTTTTGGATTTTAAGTAAAATATGTCGATGTGGTTTAGCTGATCGATGATGGCGAGTGAAGACACAAGAACTGATTTTCTTATTTGTTTGCTTTATGCAAGCTATTTACAGATCTCAGATATACAAATGTAAAGCTGTTTTGACATATGTTTGCGAATTGTTTAAGTTGGTATATCACATGAGTATAGGTTATTAATTTTGTGATTTGATATACAATAATTATACAAGTTATTAAACGTAGATAAGTAATTCAGGGTTGATTTGAATTACCGTTTTACCTAGGTTTGAATCATAAATAGGTTTGCCGATATATAATACTTTAAGAAGTGTTAATATAATTTTATATATCGTAACTATTATTGAGATAACTGAAGAGTTATTTATATTTGGATTACAGAAGTTGAAGCTGATCTTTAAATTATTGTTGTTAAACTTCTGAGATGTGTTTTCTAATTAGTTATGCGTGAACATATTCAGCATAAATATTTTTGTACTTTTATATGTAGTTTGTCATTATAAAGTTTTCTGTTACATTACGGATCGTCATTTTTAATCATTCGAGGAAACACTCTGTATTTACATTCAAGCTGATACTCATTAATTAAAAAAAATATCAATTTGTTGATCCATCTAACTAATAAAGTAGTAGCAGCGTCTACGTTAGCCCCCTGGTACCTATTAAAATTATTTTCTTTTGTATTTTTTATTATACAACCTTCTATGATTTTTCTCATCTTCAAATCAGTTTCTTATACAAAATTTTGATTTTACTATTCATAATATGCACCTTCTTTAAACAATGGTCCGCAATGTCCGAAGCATCCAAATTTTTGCTTTTTAAAGCCCTAGCGTGTTCCAGAACACTTTCAGACAAAGTCCTCTTAGTCTCTCAAAAATAGAAATCACCATATGTTTTACAATCAATTCTTTATACCACTCCCATTTCATTTAATCTTTCATTATAACTTATTTTATTGCATAACAATTTCTTTATTTTATTCTTATTATTAAAAGCCGTGCTGGCGTGGTTGTGCAGTCTCGGCGGCGGTCTGCCGCGGCGGCCAGTCCGCCAGTACCTGGGTTTGAATCCCGGCAGTGGCATGGCTGTTTCAATTTCCTTTCCTGTGTTGTCCAGCCTCTTCTTCACTTTCTCTTCGGTCTGACGTCATTCCTTAATGGCGTCCTGGGGAAGGCCACGGGAAACCACCCCAGTATCTGTCCCTTGAAATTCTAGGGAGTCTGCTAGGGGTTCGCCATCTTGGGAACACTAGCGCTCCCTGGAACACGGAGGCTTCGGCTTCAAAGCTCGCACTTCGGTGCGAACCGGCTCAAAAAAAAAAAAAAAATATTAAAAGCTATATTTATATTAAATGATTTACAAAGAGTTTTCAAGATCATGCTATTTTCATTAAAATATGGAACAAAAACTATATGTCTGACATAGTTTTATTATTTTTTTATTCAACAGAACTATCAAGTTCTTATTTACAGTTTATGTATTTAAATTACTTTTAAGTTTGTCAATCTGCTTACTTTAGGAATTTATTATCTTAAAAAAACAGCTACGTTTAATCTATCACACATCATCTTCTTCAAAAACAAATTTAAAATACATTTCTGAAATTTTTCTTTTTTCCTTTTTAAAGTTTAATCAAACAATAAATTAAATATCAAGATGTCATCCATCAAACATACACCTTGGATATAGTTGAAACCAACAATAACTTACTTATTATTCACATTATTATTCTTATAATTAATTGCTAATACAAATATCCTTTCTATAATTGTTTAAATTCATTAAATCTTACAAATCTTTTATTATTATCAACACATGATTTTACTAAATCTTTTGCCAAATTTACTAATTCGTGTTCAACCTCAATGCTATCATTATGATTGATATTAATGTGTTTCTTATAACCAAGCTTTCTATAATTTTCCTTGTTTTAACACCCTTTTCCAAATACAATAATCTGACCTCATAACTAATGCTATGTCCCGATTCACAGCTATGTTCAGCTATTTCAGACTTATCACCTTGCTTTTTTTTCAATACACTGCTGTTTGTAAAAAATGCAACACCATGAAGGAATCATCAGAATTAAATGAAATTTGCAGCAAATGTCAATTATAGGATGTTATGCAAAATAGTAAAGTTTCAGAGCCACTGCGTATGCGTGGCGTGCGCCGCACCCTCTGAACTGATGCTGAAAGTGTATAAGTAGAGGGCTGTAGCGGAACGTTTACAAGAATAGTTAATGATTATTTGTTAGTGGCGAACGTTTAGTGAGACCCAAGTATGCCTCCACGACTGAAGAAGAAGAAATTCCAACAACTTATGGAGGGTTAACGAGGGAGACGCCGACCAACCACGTCCCACACGTGCTCAATAGGCGACATATCCTGCGAATAAGCAGGCCAAGGAAGAAGTTCATGTGTTGGGCTGAACAGAAGTCTCGAACAGTCTTTGCAGTATGTGGGCGTGCATTATCCTACTGAAAGATAGCTCCAGGGATGCCTTGAAGGAAGGGAACGACTTCTGACTGTAGCACTTCACGGACGTACCTGTTGCTATTGAGATTACCCTCAATTCGTAGCAAATTGGATCGTCCATGATACGAAATCGCACCCCAGACCATAATTCCAGGTGTTCGGCCATTATGTCGTTCGATAACGCACTCTGGAAGGCAGCGTTTACCGGCATAGCGTCTAACACGAATGCGGCCATCATGGTACCACAAATTGAAGCGTGATTCATCTGAAAAGACAACTTGGTGCCAATCAGCTTGCCAGGCTCTGTGCTCATGAGCCCATTGCAGACGCAGCCGTCGATGGTTTGCCGTGAGGGGGATCCTGTACAAAGGCACCCTTGCACGCAGTCCACGGTTTAGCAAACGTCCACGAATTGACGAAGCCGACATTAGTACACCTGTAGCAATAGATCAACGTGCTGCCAACTGCCTGGAGGAAGCTGTACGGTCATTCAGCGCCATGCGGAGCAGGTATCGATCGTGGCGCACTGACGTCACCTTCCGTCGTCCACTGCCAGTTTTCGAGTTATTCGGTGCTCGTCGGTCCACTGCTTCCAAACTCGCATCACTGTGGAACTGTGCCGCTGCACACGAGCTGCTATTGCGCGATAGGAAAATCCTCCTTCTCGAAGGCCGATAACCCTCCCCCGTTCAAACTCCGTAAGTTGTTGGAATTTCTCCTTCTTCCGTTGTGGAGGCATACTTGGGTCTCACTACACGTTCGCCACTAACAAATAATCGTTAACTATTGTAAGCGTTCCGCTGTAGCCTCTATTTATATGCTTTCAGCATCAGTTCAGAGGGCGCTGCGCACGCCAAGCATGCGCGGTGGCTCTGAAACTTTACTATTTTGCATAACATCCTATAATTGATATTTGCTGCAAATTTCATTTAATTCTGATGATTCCTTCATGGTGTTGCATTTTTTACAAACAGCCAGTCGCGTATATAGAATATATTTTGGGGGGGGGGGGGGCCC
>JAFIDM010012231.1:34865278-34877908 GCA_023159025.1 Thereuonema tuberculata
GGGGGGGGGGGGGGGCCCGGGCCAAAAAATCTATTCAACTAAACAAAAAAAACAATGAAAATCTATCTGTTCAACCAAAAAAAACGTTCGGAGGACATATCTTCATTATTTCGAGAGGGGCCCGGGCCCCCTCGGCCCCTCCCCTTATATACGCCCCTGCAAACAGCAGTATACAATATGTATATTCCAGAACCCTTTTTCTAATCATTCGTTTACTCTCTCCAACATAAAAATTTCCACAATTCGAAAAATCTAATTTCTAAATTATATTCTTATTATGTATGTTTTCACTCTTATTTAATTTGTTACACAATAAGTTCTTTAATTTAATAGTATATTCAAAAATTAAATCAATGTCATATTTTTTGCAAATCCTTTTTAATTCAAAACTTCTTTTCGTTAAATAAGGAACTGTTATTCTTTCCTTCTTGCCTTTGTCTAATTCTTTAATTTTAAGTACATCATATTCTTTTAAGGTCTTATTCACAAAAGTTTTCCCATAATCATTTTCTTTTATATGATTTTCATTTCATTTAATTAATTTTGGAATTCATTATTAGAGCTTGACGCCCTATCAATTCTATTAATATAGTTTTCAATTATATTCTTTTTGATATGTCTACTATGCCCTGATCTAAAATTAACTATGTGATTACTTTGTGACTCTTTCCTATAATGTCTTAAAAATAGATTATTGTTTTTTTGACCAAATAAACATCAAAGAAATTCAATTTTTCATTAGTTTCTTTTCCATTTTAAAATTTATATCTACATTTTTCTCATATAATAATATTAAAAAATTATTTGTATGTTTGATGGATATCATCTTGATATTTAATTTATTGTTTGATAGATCTTGAAAAAAAGAAAAAAGAAAAATTTCCGAAAATTTGTTTTAAATAAATATATTTTTAAAATACGGTATATTTTTGAAGAAGATGATGTGTGATATTTATTTAAATGCAAATAAATAGAAAAGAGATAAGAAGAAAATATGGACTTAATATATATTTAATCTACTTAATTTTTCGAAAAATGAGAGGTTTGGTTGTCAGGTGTCTCTTATGCACAATTATTATCTATTGTTCTTTACATTGTTTAATCCTTTAATTGTTAAACTACCATTGTTTACAAATAGACTTATTTATTTATTTATTTATTTACTTATTTACTTATTTATTTATTTATTTATTCACTTATTTATTTATTTTGTGATTAACATGTTGCATTGAAGAATTCAAAAAAAGATTTTTTTTTCCATTCTAAAAATTGCAGCCTCTGTTTTGTATATATCATTCTAATATAAAAAAGTACCTTCAATTAAAAACTATTGTATGTTCTTCCTTTGAGTTCAACCTTCATTGTGTTAATTTTTGAAAGCTTTGATAATAATAGTTCCATAAAACATCATCTTTACAATAACTTGTTCTGAGAACTTCTCAAAATACTCAGTTTCGACTTCTTTATAATAACAAAATTTGGAAGTTATTATTCACATTATCTTTGAAGCTGTTGTCTACTCCTATCATTAACCAAGTCTTTTCAACTGATTTGTAATGAGATGATGATATCGTAGTGTTGATATAATTTTTCGTATCATCGCATTCATTTAGAAGATATAATTTCTGGATTGTATTGGGTGAGTGCGAAAGTTCTATCCGTTTCTGGATATGAAAATTTGCAATGGAATTGCCCTCACACATGACATTGTATTGATGCAAATCGTCTGCCAATCAAACGTGTGGATGCTTCGCATATAAATACATCGTGTCTCACAAAGTTAATCATCTCAAAAAAAATATCAGAGGGTGTAACATGGAACGCGAGAAGTAGCATATAAGACATTGTTTGTTATGAGAGTTCGATAAAAAGAGTACGGCAGCCGCAGCAAGTCGCAATGTTTGACAAGTTTATGGGGAGGATGCAATAGACGAAAGCACATGTCGTCGATGGTTTCGTAGATTTAGGGAAGGAGACAGAAGCTGCCAAGTTCAGGCTAGGAGTGGACGACCATCACACGTTGGAGAGGACGATATTGACCAAGCCATAAGGAACAGCCCGAACCCAACCATGCAAGAATTAGCGGAGACCTTCAACGTACACCGGACAACGGTCGAGAGACGGCTGGGTAAGTTGGGTTTTACGAGAAAGTTGGATCGTTGGTTCCACATACCCTGATAGCTAATCAACGGGATGATCTAATCGCCACTTGTGTTTCCTTGCTTTCCCGGTACAAAAATGACCCATTCTTGACACGAATTGTGACAGGAGATGAGAAGTGGGTTATTTACCGTAACGTAAAGCATCGTAGGACTGTGTGTCGCCCTTCTGATCCGCCTGCATCGACTTCGAAAACTGAACTTCATCCCAAGAAGGTGTTATTGAGTGTGTGGTGGGATGTGCAGGGATTAATTCACTGGGAGGTCCTGCCACTCAACCAAGCCATCAATGCTGCCTTCTACTGTCTACAGTTAGACAGGCTGCATTCAAATTTGGTAGCAAAGCGGCCAGGTCTCATCAATCGTCGTGGTGTTATCCTTTATCACGATAACGCCAGGTCACATGCTGCTATCATTACTCGCCAAAAGTTACTGGGCTTTGGTTGGGAGGTTTTACCCCACCCTCCTTATTCTCTTGACTTAGCGCCAACTGACTATCACCTATTTCGTGCGTTGAACAATTCCTTCAGTCAGAAAAATCTTTGATGATCTTGATGCTGTGAAAACTGCCATCCAAGACTTTTTTGACTCGGCCGGAATTTTACCGCCGTGGGATTCATCTCCTACCAGAAAGATGGCAAGAGGTCCTAGATAGCAATGGGGATTATGCACAATAATAGGTACTGTTCATTTTGCGTTTATTTGCTCTTCTATATGGGTAATAAAAACGGGTAGAAATTTGCACTCACCCAATATTTTTTTCACTATTACATTTTTATCTCCTGAAATGGGATGGAAGAAATTTATGCATTCGATTATTTATAACCTATATTCTCCTAATATTCTCAATTGTTGTTTAGATTTGTAAACCATGTTTTATTAATTTATTTTATGAATTTTTATTTCATGTATTCATCATATACTTAACAAGTTTTGTTTTTCGCTATCGTCTTCTTTGTCCTCCATTATTTTTAATTAAAAAAATTGATATTAAGATTGCTAATTCAAACTTTCAATTATATAGCCGGGTGGGCATAAAACAATGTGAGATGTTCAGAGCCCTCTAGCGAGGAATGTATTGGACGAATCATAACAATATTCGGTGGACATACTGAGTGGAACATGCGGTTTCGATTTCTAAAAAAAAATATTACAGTGCACTCTCTCGATTCTAAACACTTATGGGAACGACCAAAAGTGTTCAGATTATGGGGGTGTTCATTATAGAGGGAGACTGGGAAATGCATGTAAGTAGTGAGTTTATAGACTATAGAATACTTAGCCTGGTTAGCCATGCCAATTACCGAGATGGAGGTGCTGAATTTAGATTTGGCGGCTACTGCAATGTCAAACCAAATTTAGTCGGACTTGTACTCTACCATCTCATTTGTTTTGTTTTTTTTATTTAAAAAGTTTTACAAAACATGCAATAAAATTACATAATTTTACTACATTACTTGAAAACATAATCGGTACGTTACATGAAAAAGTGAGTAATTTTAGTCTGTCTTTGCATTGTGTATGCTCGTGCGGCATACATGTTATCTAGTTGTTTAAGAAGTGGAAAGGCTTCCGGGTGATGTTCAGACGCATAGTTCAACAGGTTCTGAATCCCTTGGCAATATTGCTTGAAGGTAATCGTTCTTCTTGTTTCGTCGGTCTCTTCTGGTTGTACTTCTTCTTCACCATCCTCTTCCTCTTCAACGATGTTGTTGTCGCAAACCAGAAGGCTTCCGTCCGTTTCGAGATAAGCTCTATATTCAATTTCAATATGAAGCTCCTGAAGAATTGACCCCAAGTCACTCACAGCTGTTGCTTCTTGGTCTTCTATTCTTGATTGCTCATTCTCACACGGGAATGCTGCTTTGTTGAAGAGTCTTTGGATAGTGTAGGGGGTTACTTCATTCCAAGCCATTGATATCCAATAGACAGCATCCATGACGTTGACCTTCTTCGTTAGTTCGGTTGCCGAATTTGCCTCCTCCATCACCAGGGACATTTTCTTCAGAAAATGGGTTCGTTAGGGAGCTTTAAAGCTCTTGATTACTCCTTGATCCAGTGGTTGGATTATAGAAGTACAGTTCGGTGGCAGAAACTTCAGGCTCACGTTGCTCAGCTGCATACTTGTATGTGATGTGGCATTATCCATAAAAAGAAGAATTTTTCTTCCTTCACTCTTCATCATCTTGTTAATGCCCTTCAACCATTGTGAGAAAATTGTTAATATCATCCAGGATTTTCGATTTGATTTATAGTGCACAGGCAATGATGCGATCTTCACATTTTTGAAACATCGTGGTTTTTCACTTTCTCCGATCACAAGTGGTTTGAGCTTCTCACCCGTAAAACTGGTACAGAGCATGACGGTAAGTCTTTCTTTCGACATTTTCCCGCCCACGCATTTCTCGCTTCTTTCTCCTAGTGTTTTTCTTGGAAGAACTCTAAAAGACAGGCCGGTTTTGTAGGCATTGAAAATGTCAGCGTCGTAGAAATCTTTCGTTAAATCCAGAAATTTCGTTTTCCATTCCTCCACAGTGTCTATATTTACGTCTGCAGCTTCATCATTGATTATTTTGAATTCGATGTTATGGCGACTTTTGAAGCGAGTCAACCATCCTTCTGATGCCTTGAATTCCGTGATTTTCTCCTTTTCTGCAAAATCCAGAGCAATATGCTTTAGCAGGGGTACCAAAAGTCGCCGACAGGGGAAAATAGTGTTAATTTCAATAACAGGTTGGCAAGAAAGGCTTGGAGAATTCACATCACTTGGCGACGAACTGCCTTTCGATGGCTCTTATCTTACGTGACCGTGCTTTGTTAGTGAAGCTGTATTACCAGCGGGGCGAGAATGCCAGTGCTGCTCTTCAGGAATTTCGTTGGTTGAAGACACTACGAAGAGGACCGATGAGCATAACAAATCTACGAAAAATGATTCAACACTTTGAAACTACTGGAACTCTAGCAGTGCAACCAGACGAGGGACTTAAAGCTATCAGTTGAAGAAGTTACAACTGCTATTGTGGAACAGGAGTTGACGAATGTGCAGGATACCAGCAGTGCACGAGCAATATCATGAGTTTAAAGTACTGGAAAGTACTGGTGGTTTTCACCGCCCCATATCTTTTAAACTACTGCTCATAAAAATCTGAAACTTTTTATATAAAATCGTCTAACATAAAAGAATTATATTTTCATTTTATTATTTATTCATTATTATTCATTATAAAAATAATTTTATTTGCGTTCAAACATCCCCAATATATCGTCTATTCAAATAACTGTTGTGATGTTGTTTAAACTCTAAAAGTCTGGATACAATATTCAAATGAAACCTTATTAGGACAATTTAATCTAAACACTTAGTTATCATTAATTCATTTTTTTAATTTAAAAAAAAATTATTTTTTTGAAAACACATTCTGACAAATGACTTTTTTGGAAGACATTCGAATCATTTTTTTGGATAATAATTTCGATATTTTGGGGGTGTTTGAAAAATAAAATGAATTTCATTATAATGAATAAATAATAACTTGAAAATATAACTCTTATATGTTTGACCATTTTATATAAAAAGTTTCAGATTTTTATGAGCAGTAGTTTAAAAGATATGGGGCGGTGAAAAATCACTATTACTTTCCAGTACTTTATGAATCACGCGGTATATTTTAATGTCAATTTCTTAAAATTATAAATGTGATCTTATCCGATTTTACTATAACAAACGAAAATACAAAAAAAATTCATCTCTTCTTATTTTTTTATATTGAATTCATATTAAAATAGATATAATCATATATTATTAGCCAATTGCTAATTACTTTTATAATTATTTGTTTCATTCTAAATTATCGAGAAACAACCATTTAACTGATAAGGAAATGGTTAGGTTTGGCAGGTCGAAACCTCTCTTGAAAATTTATGCAGAACCTCAAGTAGCTATTATATACCAATTTTAGCTACCGATACACATTGGAAGGCTGCAAAAAAATTTCTAAAGTTACAAGAAATAGTGATATATCATCATTTTCGTCAATTTCTTAAAATTATAAATGTGATCTTATCCGATTTTACTATAACAAACGAAAATACAAAAAAACATTCATCTCATCTTTGTTTTTTATATTGAATTCATATTAAAATAGAAAGAATCATATATTATTAGCCAATTGCTAATTACTTTTATAATTATTTGTTTCATTTTAAATTATCGAGAAACGCCCATTTAACTGATAAGGAAATGGTTAGGTTTGGCAGGTTGAAACCTCTCTTGAAAATTTATTCAGAACCTCAAGTAGCTATTATATACCAAATTTTAGCTGCCGATACACATTGGAAGGCTGCAAAAAAATTTCTAAAGTTACAAGAAATAGTGATATATCATCATCACTCGTTGTGAGCCATGCCTGACGTCACTCCACCCCTTATTGCTGGCCGAGCACTCAAGGTCAGACAGAACGGACGGCGCGGCAGAGCAAAATACTTAAAATGTTTCTAAAATAATACTAATATAATTATTGTTTAAAAAATATATGCAACAACTGAAAAGTTTGGCGACATTTGTATTTGAAAAGAAAGTGATTTTACATTTAAAAAAAAAAAGAAAAATTATTATAATTAAAAAATTGAAGAAAAATTTATGTAACACTAATTGTAAAATATTGGCATACCATTAATATACTTAGAACTACAAATAATACAAATAAAAGAATTTAGTAAAAAATAATAGAATAGAAAATATTTTAAATAAAAATATAAAATACTCCTAAAATTTAAGAAACACTACTGAATGTAATTGTAATAAAGTTTTGGATATAAGTCCTATTAACAAGTATAAAACTCGATGGTTTTATAACCCAACTATACATGAAAATTACAACAATTATCAAAAATAGTAGAAATAAAAACCCTATGGGTATAGATAATACGTCAACAATAGATACAAAAATATCCAATAATTACCTTGCACAAATCTTAAATATCAATATATCTAACTTGAATTTACTTTCTTCTAAATGAGTTTGTACTTTCGTTTTAAAGAATTTGTCGTTTTAGATTATTTTTCTGTCTCGATATATGGTGGCGTAAAACAACCTGGGGAGAAATACCCACGGGAGATTAGAAGGAAATTTGAATTGGTAAAATGTTATACAAGAAGAAAAGTAAACTATGTAACGAGACAGTTACAGTGTTTTTTTATTCTTCTTTAACTTTTTATATTCTACCTATTATTAACTGTTAATGGAACATAAATTGACAATTGAACGTAAATTTTCAAAAACGTATTTTATTTAAACTAGTCTTTTTACAAAATTAAAATTACTTGCTTTTAAAATATAAATGATGCCACACTTTTCATTTGCTGCTTTTATTTTTCAAATAATAATTATGTTTTAATATCATAATTCTTTCTTAGATCACTCCTCTTCATATTATATGTTAGAATCCAAAACACAAACTTCTACTAATCATTTATTATTTATTATTTTCATAAACGATAAGAAGAAGTTTGTGTCATGGATTGTAAAAAATAATTACATTTTCTTACTAGTAGTAAGTTTAGAAACATTTTAGTTCCACAGTCTTAAGATTTTGAAATGTTTTCTAATTTTGCAAAAGTATTTTCCATTTTTATTGAAGACATTTTCTATTCCTTTATTTTTGCTGATTTCTTTAATTATTATTCGATTTATTGTCATTATTTTTATTTGTAATTATATTTATGATATGCCAATAGTTTACAGTTAGTATTACATAACTATTTCTTCAATTTTTTAATTTTAATACTTTTTATTTTTTTTTCCTAAGTAAAAAAATCACTTTCTTTCAAAATAAAAATGCGGCCATTTCAGTTATTGCTTTCATTTTCAAAACATTATTTATTTTATTATTATTATTATTATAAATTATTATTTTAAATTAGTATTATATTATAAATTAAGTATTTTGCTCTGCTGCACCATCCGTTTTGTCTGACCTTGAGTGATAGTAAGTAATCCAGCGGGAGATGGGATGACGTCGTGTGTGGCTTGCAAAGAGTGATGACGTCACATGCAATTTCTTACAACTTTAGCAATTTTTACACCCTTCCAGTGTGTATCCGCAGCTAAAATTTGATATACAATTACTACTGGAGGCTCAAAATAAATGCTACAATTTTCAAGAGAGGTTTCGACCTGTCAAATCGAATAATTCCATTGTATAATTATTTAGTATAATTATATTTTTATATCTTTTATATAAATATTTGTCGAATACTCTTTCTATCTCGGTAGCTGAGAGGTACCAGCGTTTGGCTATTATCTGATCGAGAAAGCGGGTTCGATCCCGGCCTCAGTGGAGGGCGGAGATTTTTCTACACTCCATTCTCCTCCAAACGGGTCCTAGGGCTATCCAGCCCTCTGTAGAACGGCTTTTAGAATGAATGTATTTTAGATAGAGTTAGGTTAAGTTTGGTTTGTCGTTAGGCTCACAGCCCATAGGGCGCTGGAGATATGGCTTCAACGAACATTAGACCAACGGAACTGAGATGAGATTGAATAGTCAGCCCGGCGCTTGCCTATACCGGATACTGTAAGAAACCAGATATAAGCAAACGCCGGGCTGACCATACGATCTCATCTATGTCCGGTTTGTCTAATAATCGTTGGAGCCATATCACCAGCGCTTCATGGACTGTGAGGCTTACGATGTACTAAACCTGACCTAACTCTTTCTAAAATCCATTCATTCAATAAGCCAATTTGCTTTAACTGAAAATACGGAACGTGATATCATTTAATTTTTCAAAACTTATTAATTTAATCATTAGCGAATATAAGTTAGTTACAAGGTATTTATCTTTTAATATTTCATTTTGGTTACTTTTAGATTTTAGATGCAAATAACACCATATGTTCGGAAAAAAGCCCAAATAACCTGCGAGGAAGATCCATTGTAGGCTTGACTCAAAAGGAACTTTGTCCATTGGCTGTTACCGTGTTCATTGTATCTTTCTCTGCATTGGGAGGCCTCTTATTTGTTGCACTGACAACAATCACTTATATGAAATATAATCATCATATTAAAGTATGGATGTATGCAAGAGGAATTTGTGCTTGTCTCACAGCAGCTAAAGAAGAAGAAGCCGATAGAAATAAGAGATTTGATGCATTCCTATCTTACAGTAGCAAAGACGATTTATTCGTTGCTGATCATCTTCTACCAGGGTAAGACATACTGTCATTACTTTAACAGCAAATTATTTTACAGCAAACATAATAGTTAATGTAGTTTAATAGAAAATTTAGTGATAGAATTTACATTTAATGTTAAAAATGTGTTCTGATTTTTTTTTATACACGTAAAACTAGAGTTGGCCCAGATGAAAAACTTTTGGGGAGGCCTTTATCATTGAAAACATTTCTTAAATTCTGCTTATTTATTACTATTCTTTAGTTACTTATTAAATGTTGCATTGTTATGTTTGACATGTATTAATTCGTGTCACTGACATGAATAAATATTTTTTAATGTAATATAAATTTCTAGTTTTATTAATCGCTCCCTTCAGGTAGAAAGGGCAGCTAATGGGCCATGTCATTTGGACCCTCTTTGTTTTGAATAAAAATTAAAAATTCTTCAACATATAAAAAACCAGAAAATATAATAATGAAATAAAAATCTGTAACAAAATTTTTAAATCAAGTATTAACTTTTCTTAAAAACATTACTACACAAAAGGTGTGTTATTAGAAATAAATTTGAAAATTTTTAATTTCTATTATGATTTTACTTTCGTAAATTTCATATTATGAAAATTTATAAATATTATTAAATTTCGAATAACTACGTCGATATACACTCTTTGACAAAAAAAAAAAAAGCACCCGGAAGGAATCAAATGTCGAGATGTCAATTGTTAAGTGCAATGCACATGTAGTAGGAGAGAAAATTAAAATTTCAGAGCAGTTATACCATTTATTCGGATAAACAGTGACACGAATGGCACAAGTCAGTATGTTGTAGCACCACCTCTGGCTCTTATATGCGGTTACTCGGCGTGGCATAGAAGCCTACAGTTCACGGATAAGGTCCTGAGATATAATTGCTAGATGGTGTCCATTTGCCTGTAAGAGACGTACCGTCATGGGCCAACTTTTTGATTGGTGACAGGTCGAGCGATTAAGTTGACCTTGGAATGGTGTCGACATTACGGTGGCAGTGCTAGGAGAACGTGCCATATGTGGCCGGGCATTATCCTGTTGAAAAATAGCCGGGGATGCTGCGACAGGAACGGCAAAATAACGATGTGCTCTTGTGCCGTGAGAGTGGTACAGATGAGAATCAAAGGTTTCCAGTTATCGTAGAAATGGCTCCCCAGATAGTCACTCCAGAGTGCGACACTTGTGAAGTTCCATTGTAAAGCCAGAATTTGTATACTGACTGTATCCGGTGGTTATCAGCTTCCAGAGCAAACCGTGACTAATCACTGAAGACAATACGAATACACTGAACACTAACCCACGTTGATCGAGTATATACAAATGTAACCGATGCCGGCAATGCTCGAAGATCAAAAGTAAGCGGCGAAGTGGTAGTAGCCTAGTCCCTCGAATGTATCCCCGTGCTGTAAGTCGTCTGTAGACATCGCAACATGGCCTCCGATGGCTGAGAGCCACGAATTCGAGTTGTTTGTGCGGCTCTCACTTAGCTCGATATTCGAGTACTGTAGTTTCCTCGACAATCCACTTTCTGCCTGCCACTGAGCTGTGCCTTCCTAGATCTACTGGCGCCAATATCATCCGAGATACGGCGATTTGACCAATCGCCCTCTTTCAGTCCAGTGATACGGTCTTTATAAAAATCGCTCAACTGCTCTTAATGTGCACGGATCCGACGTCGAGGCATTCTTATAACATCGAGGCAACCGATGTTTAAATTCAAAACAAACAATAAAAACAAACATTAATAGGGTATGTGAGCACCCCTCACCTGCTTACAAAGTTTACGAGGTGATCAACCACCGCAGAGTTCAGTAATCGCCATTCCACCTGTAGGACAGTTTATAAAGCTGAGAGTGGCTGGAGGTGGGAAACGCGGACATACAGCACAGCCGAGGGTATCCCAAAGATTTTCAATTGGATTAAGGTCCGGCGAATAAGCCGGCCACTCCATACGCGCAATCCCCTCACTCTCCAGAAAGTCGTCAACGATGGCAGCTCTATGGGGACGCGCATTATCGTCCATTAAAACGAAAGAAGGACCAACTTCTGCAGCGTACAGTTTCACAATGGGGTCTAGGACTTCATCTCGATACAGAACCTTGCCACAGAACCTCGCCTGTAGATGTGCAGGTCGGTGCGATATCCCAATGAAATCCCTGCCCAGATCTTGATGCTTCCACCGCGGAATGCGTGATGTTCGGTGATGTTCTGGGGCCGATTGCGTGTACCTTGTTCCCTCCAGACCCTTACACGTTTATCATCGAGTTGTAGGGCAAATCTGGACTCATCTGTGAACATAACGTTATCCCAATCAGACATAGTCCAATTCACATGCTGGCGGCACCACTTTAATCGTGCCCCTCTGGATTGGACGGATAAAGGAACACAAACTCGTGGTACCCGGGCGAAAGACAATTCATATCTAGCCTTCGACGAACAGTAGTGGCAGATATCGTTCTACCAATGGCCTCTGTAACCATAGATGTCACACGTGTGGAGGTCGATCTTCGATTCCGCTTGGCTACAACAGCATTATATCGATCTTCCGCGGGGTCGTAACCCTTGGACGAGCGACTACAAGTCTTCGGACAACTGTTTGACTGGTTTGGAATTGTTTCCATAATCGTGAAATGACGGAATGATGAATGCCGAAGAAACGAGCAACATCTGTTATAGACTGTCCTGCTTCAATGCGTCCGGTAGCCCGCCAGAGCTTGGAATCTTCCATTCGTCTTCTGGAAGCCCTAGAAACACGTCTAGCTTGAAAACAAATCATACGAATGTTCCAAACACCTTTCATCAGCACTTACATGCAACTCCTGTAACCCTTCACTATGGCGGCTTCTTATACGACTGCCTGTTTTGCATATTTCTCGACACGAAACCGTGATTGGCTATTACCTATATAATTTGCATACTTCCTTCTATCTTTGCAGCAAATTTCAGCTTCTTTAATTCAGATCTGTTACGAAAATTAACATTTTTCCTCTCCGTGCTTACCTTTTGGAAGTGAGTGTATGTTTCAGTACATCTGGTCCACATTTACAAAGTGTAAGAAAAGCCTGAGTTTATGTTTTGAGAAGTTTTTTAACAATATCTTTTCTTTCTTTTATTAAATAGATTGGAAGATGGACCAATTAAATACAATATTTGTTTGCATGAACGACATTTCGTAGCCGGTGAATTCATACAAACACAAATTCTGACAGCAGTGGAAATGAGTAAAAGAACTATTGTTGTTCTCAGCAGGTTGGAAATTATTTTTT
>JAFIDM010012231.1:34887908-34902957 GCA_023159025.1 Thereuonema tuberculata
TAGGGTTTTTAGAGTTAGGGCTTGTAGAGTTAGGCCTCGTAGAGTTAGGGGCTTGGCTCTACATGAGATCTCATATCTTTTTAACAGTGAAAGCATTATGAGCATGTGAGTCTTGGCAACTTATTTTACACGAAGTGTTTTGGGTGGGATTAATATTATTAATCCTCAAACATATCCGATAACCGGTTCGAACTCGCCGAATAAAAATAGAATATAAGTAATTTTCTTCTTACAATGGTAAAATTTCAGTTAACGGTATGAGGTGTTTATTTATTTTTTTTTCGCGCGTTGCGAAATAGGAACTATTTTCACAAACCAGAAGCTGAAGTTCATTTAACATTAGTGAAGTTTTGAAAAAGTATCGGAAAGAAATATAGAAACGGCAATGCTTGCTAGAATGGGCCAAACTTAATAAACAAGATAAAAGCACTGAATATTTACAGAATATCCGATGAATTAAATGGTGAAAATAAAAATGTTAAGCCTTATCTTGTGACGTATTAGACCTATATTCAAACTTGTGAAACATCAACATAACCCTCATGTCAATGAAAATTAATGGTTACTTGCGGAGGATACAATTCGTGATACCATGCGGTTTCAAGGAACGATTAAAAGGGATATTCATGTCCCCTGCATATACTTGACGCCCATATATAGATCCATGAGAAACATCGTTAGGCTTAAATGATGACGATCACATGGCAGTTGAAACATATGCGTATTTCGTTTATAACAACGATGTTTTAAATGAATCTTATCATTTAGGATGAAACCTTGGTATCTTACTTCCTGTGTAGTGCTATACGATCGTTCTGTCATTTCCAAAAAATAAAGAAAATGACATATATCTGCAGATATTTTCTGAATTCTAACAATTGACGCCATCTTAAATTAAGAAACGAAAAAGTCACGGCATCAACGAGATCAAGAACGAGAAAACTCATGACATGTATACCTCCGCTTTACATTTCGCCGGAAGCAGTAATTCGCCGTTATGCAGTAAATGACAAGATCGCTTTTGATTGGATAGTACCTCTAACTAGACTTTAGCCCAATCTTCTCTTGAGTAACTTGCTGCAATCCTTTGGGTTGATCCGATCGCTGCACGATTATTATTTACGGACTCTTCCTTTTCTTGGAATAATACAATAATCATTTGTCCTATTAGAGATCTGGTTACTTGGATCACCTTTCCAATGACTCCGAAAGTATTTCCTTTATATATTAAAACACTAAAAGAATCACAAATTAGTGATGAATGATTCTTTTCCTAAACATATATTATTTATCCACTAAGTATTAATATTCAATCATTGTCATTATATTGAATAAAGTCCGTAAATACTTATCACTCGTAGAATCTTAAGTCCTAAAGGAAACTCATTTGTAATCGGCGATAATCAATGTCACACAACATGTTGTTACATCAATTCGCAACTTATTACCATAACTACCGTAGCTAGCAAAGTTCTTAATGCGCATAGCAGCACTCAAACTTTTAACAAAAGATATGATTCTCATTATTTACCGTAGTTGATATTGTAGATTTTCAAAATATATGTTTAATAGTTTATTATTTTTTATTTGAAAATGGCAAATTACAAATTTATGGAAAATTTTATTCATCCAAGAATTAAAGTGAAATATACAAGACGTCAATATCATCTGTTATTGTCAGGATTACAATGATTGACATGAAGTTGAACCATGGCGCGTGAAGAAATGACAGGATAGTGCGTCGTCTTGGTGATAAAAAAGAACAACGAAGGAAATACGACGAAAGGAGACACGGCAATATGTGTTCCTGATAGAATAAGGATTGGAAATCGAAAAGACCAATAATTACTTCTTAATAGGTAAGTAATTCTAACTCAACTAATGAAGAGTAAATGTAACAGGTTATTTATCGTGTTATAGTGCAAATATTAATAAGTGATTAAATATTTTCCAGGATGAGATTACCTTTAGTGCGAAGAGTTAGAGGAACTGTGGATTAGAACCATCATTTTGAATGATGTCTAGATGTACGTAAGACGAACTTACCGGACTAACCCTGTTTTGTGTTCATTATCAAGAGCTAAAGTGGATTTGGGTCATTTTCACAAAAAGGGTCAAATAACGGTAAAGACAGAATTTGAAAAAACATATGTTGTTGTCTTCAGTTTAAGAACACAAAAAAGCATGATTTATATGACTAAGTATCGTCATGCTAAAGGCTATGCTGGATGTTTATTATTTTAGACCAAATAAAATAATGAATTTAAACTTACCTGTCTTTTCCGTTACCTTATTAATAGCAAAGATAACAGCAACGTTTATTTCGCGATTTTAATAAAAAGAAACAGCAGTTATACAAGAAGACCTTAAGTCGTAATATCACAAATATTGTTAAGAGTTATTGTTAAAGAGTACGTATTCTGTTTTTGTAACAGCGTCCAAACACCTCAAGTAAATAGATCTGTACAAATAATGGACAACACACAAAAAAAACGAAATATTCTTGATGGAAAACCATAATTTTATTTCTGTTTGTGTTTATAATTTTGGTTTAAACTGACATAACATTATAATAAAGTTGTATGATCAGTTAATACGAATTTCTCTTTACCGATATAAGTCCGTGCTACGGTAAAGACACACTACATTGTTTTAACAGATATTTACATGAAGCACATGGTCCCACCCTAGGTGAAGACAAATCTATGCTGTATTACTATAAATTAAGCTATAGGTTTACTTAAAACTACCCTCAGAGTTTACTCTAAAGCATTAACAGTAAAGACTATCTATGAGTGTGACATCCAGACACGGAAACTTACTTGTTGGAAAGTTGGTTTTCCGTCAGGTTGGAAATCCTCTGAAACAAGCCAAAATGGATGACAGCTTCATGGGCTTCTGGATAGTAATGGTGCCACCTAATTACAGTCTCCATATTCTGAATTAATTTACAACACATTTCTGCATAACGGTAAAGACATCTGAAAAACAAAATTGTAAACAACCCTTGTTTTGAACTATGTCTATTTAATTTTGTTGCATACTGGTTCGGGAGTAATAAAATCAATCCTTGTGCATAATTGATTCAAACTATCCATAAGATTCCTTTTTAATTTTATTTGCTTTAGTGTTGCATTGTGTTGAAATTCCAATTTTTGAAAAAAGACACTTAACGGAGTGGACATTTTTTTATACATAATATTTTTTCCCATTGTTATTACTCTCTAACAAAATAAAACAATGTTTCCCATTTTTTCATTTTATAACAATGCTTAACTGGAAACTTCATTCTTGGCACCAAGGATACTGATTTCAGTGTTATTTACTTGACAATGTCTTTACCGTTATTTGACCCTTTTTGTGAAAATGACCCATTTATTCATTCCATAATTTTGAATAGGACATATTCGAACACACCGAACGCGCAAGAATTAGAACTGGTTAAGATAACAGTTTTAAAATAGATAGAGGGAACATTAGTTCGAAGAATTTCTCAAGAGATTATTAGTGATATATATTAAATGTACTTTAATTGTGTGATTAATGAACGACTTAAAGACAGTGTTGACGATAAAGTAAATCGAAAATGTTAGTTTTAATTCTTTTTGAAAGACAATTTTTTTGTTCAAGAAAATGTTGTTCAAGAAAATAGCAATCTTCATGAGCAACAAGCTATCCGACAGAATGGCAATGTATTTACTTAACTTCATGCTAGGTTCATTTGCTGAATTCCTTCCAACTCCTGAATACCATCTAAATCTCAAGACTGCTCTTATTCCCCTGCAGTAATAAATACTAATAGATTATTTTTCTGTTGAATAAAAAATCGAGCATCAGTTCAAGGCGTTTCATTAGAAAATGCAAGTGTAGTAAAATGAACATTAATTTGGGATCTCAGAATTTTATCTTTTAATCCTGTAGTCATCTAATCACTCAGTAATGGAATTCAACTATATATATTTTTGTGATGATTGATTGTAGTTGTTTGCTAGTTACAATTTATTATCTGTTTTTCAAGAACCACATGATCTATTACAAACGAGACTCTGGGGGTATTTCCCACATCATAAAAAAAGAGAAAGACGAGGCCTTTCGCGTCCTGTAGGCTAGTTCAGGAATCGTCTTCAGGTTGACTTCAAGACGATTCCTGAACAATAGGACGCGAAAGGCCTCGTCTATCTCTCTTTTATCCCAGAGTTTCGTTTGCCGTAACTTCGCCCTCAGTCACATTAGGATTACATCCCTTACAATGTGTGCTCTTGGCGCTAAGATGTTGAAAAATATTTAAATGAACATGTATATCCACCGAAAATTCTAGTTATTTTTCGGTACCGTAGCTTTCTATTTGAATGCAGATTAAACAATGTTTCAATACAAAGCCCTCAGGTTCTACAATTAAAAAAAATAGTATTTTTAATAGCTCAAAATGTTGTTAATAATTGGTAAACTACTACTATTCCATATGTTATATGGAATTAAACTAAACATTAAGAATTGAATTTAAAGAATTGAACAAGTAAAGAGTTTCTCTTATCTGCGACAAATTATCGCTCAAGATTAGAGATGTATCATGGAAATAAAAACTAAAATAGGCTAAGACTGAATTTAAAACAAAACAGAACTTACTAACATATAAAAAAATAGATATTAACCTAACGAAAAAGATATTAACAACTTATATTTGGTCGGTTGCATGGAAACTAAGGTAAAATAAATATTCAGAAGCTTTTGAGATGTATTGCTACCGTAGAATGGAAAAAAATCAGCTGGACTGAAAGAAAGACAGCTGAATGCAATCCCTCCCCCTTGCCTTTAAGTCTGTGATTCAGATATAGTCTGTATGTGGTAGGTCAGGATTCTTCAGTATAAAAGATATCTGATTTCGTTTCTAAAGGCCGAGTCACTGAATCAGAGAATCAGGATTTCCGTTGAGACTAGGAGCAACAGTTTTCGAGGATATAACTTTTCTACAGAACTTTCATTCAATATATTTTTTACTCAAACTATACCTTCTGTATAGATGATTTATATGGATGCTGATATCTATTTGATGATGTGCTTTATCCTACATAATCTGTTTAAGTTATTATGCCAGGAAGTACTAAGGATATGTTTGATTAATTACGTAATCATTAATAATTTTAAATAGTGGGTGTGTTTTGGGCATAATCATTCAGAAGATAGTATAACATAAATGTCGGCTTTGGGATCTAATAAAGTTTTTAATCCTAACCTATTATTCTGTTGAATTTTGAAGTAATACATTAGCTGTGCAAGAAACAAACTCGCCCTTTCTTGTAAACCATGAAGACGGATATCTATCAAGAAGATAGAATGATAATTAGGTTTTTACGTCCGCTGAATTTGATGGTTTAAAGTTCAGCCTGCACACGAGCTAATATACAATGAAAACACTAAAATGTCCAAAGCTTTCGCCTCACTTTCGACGAGGCTTCCTGGGTGGATATGATCCAAGGAGCCGTCGACACCTCTATTTAAGGGGGAAGGAACCAATTGGAAGCTTTGAAATCGTTGAGCGGAACGGAATTCTAGAGGCAGTCTACAGAGCCAATCATGGTGGGTAGACGTTATAAAGAGGTATAGCGCCAGCAAACGGTGATCGTCGGAACTAGGGTTCTCATCAAGACATAAGCACATGGTAAAGTTTGTAAACAAAGCAAAAGAATAAACACAAAAAAAAAATTTTAAATTATGAGAAATAAAAATTAAAAAAATCACTGGGAAGAGTAACGGAATAGGAAGATGAAATAAGAAATAAAAGGTAAATTTTTTTTAAAGAAAACATGAAAAACAATTAAATATAAAAAAAAAAAAAAAAAAAAAAAAAAAAAAATAAAAAAAATAAGAAAAAAAAATATAAAATATAAAATAATAAAAACAAATATTATAAAATATTAAAAAATGAAAAATGAAGAATAAAAAATTCACTACATCCAGCTCTCTCTCAATATTTAATCGTGAAATTAGTATATACGTAATATCTTCATTGGGAATGATTATCCGTTTGCGTTTATCAACATAACCATACGGAAGAAAATGATCATCATTTACAACAAACATGTTCCGGAAAACTACATGCAACAAAAAAGATATATCTCCAATGATTACCATCCGCCATGGTTTCCCTCAATTTCCAAGATTCTGAGTCCGTTCAATATTGTACCTATATCATCTAGTCGCTACACAAGCAGGGAATTGTTCAATGTCCTGAAGTCAAAGGTCAACCTGATGCAAATGAAAGGCGCCATCTATTCCCTCCAATGTAAATATTTCACTTGAAAAAATTCCCAATGTAAAAATTTCACGGGTTTCATCGGCGAAACCCGTCATGCTCTGTCGGCCCTGTGGGGAACACGTCAGGGCCTTGACTAAAAATGACATCACCTACGCTACTGTTCCTCACTTTAATAGCACTGGGTATTCCATAGACTTTTCCACTCTTGCTATTTTGGACAGCTCCGATCACCATTTCCTGAGAAAATGCAAAGAATCTGTTTTCATCACAACTACAACGACGGCATCTCCATCCATAACATATATCAGTACTCCCTAAAAAAGAAAGGAATCAAGAAGAAAGAATCACTTCAACATACCTTTACCTCATAGTGTAGCTGTAAACCTTTTATTTTTATTCTCCAATTTTATTGTTTTATTTTATTTTTAATTTTCATTTTTTATTCTTTATAAAAAATTTTATTCTTCATTTTTCATTTTTTAATATTTTTTAATATTTTTTTTTAATATTTTATATTTTTTCTTATTATTTTTTATATTCTGTTTTCTTATTTTATTTTTATTTTATTTTATTGTTTTTCATATTTTCTTTAAACAAATTTACCTTTTATTTCTTATTTCATCATCCTTTTCCGTTATTTTCCCAGTGATTCTTTTTAATTTTTATTTCTCATAATTTTTTTTGTGTGTTTATTCTTTTGCTTTGTTTACAAACTTTACCGTGTTTATGCCTCGATGAGAACCCTATTTCCGGCGATCACCGTTTGTTCGCGCTACATCTCTCTATGACGTCTACCCACCATGATTGGCTCTGTAGACTACTACTAGAATTCCGTTCCGTCCAACGATTTCAAAGCTTCCCCCTTAAATAGAGGTGTCGATGGCTCCTTGGATCTTAACCACCTAGGAAGCGAAAGCTTTGGATATTTTAGTGTTTTCATTATATGTTTTTATGCTTCTGTGCGTTCCGAACTTTAAACCAAAAGATAAAATAACTACGGGCAATATTACTTATATTTAAATGTGACAGCATACAAGCTAGACTCCTTTATTTCCCATTTTGATCAAGATCAAAAAAAGATTTAATACATAAGTTTAAAAAGTAGCTATTAAAAACAGTTAAGAAAATTTACAAATAGTTTCTGGGATTATACATTTTTTATTATAAAATTTGAGAGACAGAGAGAGTAGAAGAAGTTCGTCGGTGGCAGACAGCCACGAGATGGTCTCCGGTCCGGAGAATAGAAGAGTTCGACTTGTGGCAGTGAACCACACTGGATCTCCAGCCGCAGAAGAGAGAGTAGAAGCAGATCGTTTTGTGGCAGCCAGCCACACTGGAGCTCCTCCAGCCGAGGAAGAGAAGCAGAGTTCGTTCCGGGGCAGCTAGCCACACAAGAGGGTCTCCAAGCCGGAGAACTGAGAAGAGAGACGGCGGTACGGTGGCAGCCAGCCACAGAAGTGAATCTCCAAGCCGGAGACTCGCCGTCAACAAGTATGAGAGAAACCCGGTAGTCTTAGCGGCCAGCCGCCGCCAACAGATACGAGAGAAGCCCGGCAGACCCAGCGACCAACTACCGCAAACCGGTACGGGAGGTTTACGATTGCCTTCGCAGCAAGCCGCCGGAGATCGGGGAAGAAGGGAACAGCCCGTAGAAGCAAGCTGAGATTGTGTCTTCCTTCCAGGAAAGCGAAGATCCTCTCGATAACCAGGGCCGCCTTCAGACGAGAGGTTTCCAGCCGAAGCCATCATAGAAGGACTCTTAAGACTGTTAGTTTAAAATTAAAATAAAAAACCTCAGTGGCACATCAAGAGAAATTGGCATGCCAGCAATATGCTCATCAAATAAAACAGTTTTACCATCGAATTATTGTTATTAAACAATTTGCTTGCATTGCTTTCTTAGAAATAACAAATTTAATTCTAATTCCAGAAATGTGTTCAATCATCCACAATCTCAAGATTCCATCGATTAGAAAATAATATTATTTAATATTATTATTTTATTTAATATTATTAAATAAACATCGATCTTTTACTCCTAATTATTTCCTTGTTTTCAAAGAGAAAAGCTTATGTTTTCTACTTAATATTGAATAAAATATTAAAATTCCTTAATAAAGCTTTTAAAGTGCTGTGCAAATTAATAAAAAGGGGAAACAAGAACTAAATCAGCGCATGAATAAATTAAAGTTGCCTTTCTGTTTCAATTATAGGGAGGAGTTTGGAACAGCTGTTTCGTTCTGATACGGATTCATCTGCCCAACCCCGCCTTCCTGATAAAATAACCAGAAAGGTGCTGATTTAGTTCTTGTTTCCCCTTTTTTAATCAATTTGCACAGCATGTTAAATGCTTTATTTAGCTTAATTAGCTTTTTTGAATCTTTAGTTCTTGAATTTTAATGCCTTTTTGCCGACTAGTTGTAGGAAAAGGCTCTTTTGTTTGTGTTAAACAATACAACATTTATTTTGTTGCCTTTCTTGTTTTCGGGGGTCACTGCCAGGTATGGCTGTGACCTTCAAATGACGATCTTGCCTTTCTGGTTCTTTTATCAGGGAGGCGGGGTTGGACTGATGAGTCCGTAGCTGGACGAAACAGCTGTTCCCAACTCCTCCCAATAATTGAAGCAGAAAGGCAATTTTAATTTATTCATGTGCTGATTTAGTTCTTGTTTCCCCTTTTTTAATTAAAATTCCTTCATTTAACATTATTGTAAACGTTTCATTGATATATTAAATGATACTATTTATTAATGGCTACTTGAACACTGCAAGTACTGGAACATTTGCTTATTTACAATTTCTAAATTTGTAAAAGGAAAGTTGTTTTATCTGAAATGAAAAATTTAATATTTAATCAATATTTTTTATCTTAGATCTTGATTTTATAATTGCCTGTTTTAACTTCCTCAGAACTTCCTCAGAAGCTGGGTAGATTTCCTGGATAAACCATAAACAGGTGATCAGATTTTTTCTTTACTTCCCGATAAAAATTGAGTTATTTGTAGAAAGAACAATTGCATCTATCAAAACTCTCTTACTTCAGGCTGATTAATGTATCGTCCGTGAAAACTAAATCT
The DNA here is from genome assembly GCA_023159025.1 of Thereuonema tuberculata. Classification (NCBI taxonomy): domain Eukaryota; kingdom Metazoa; phylum Arthropoda; class Chilopoda; order Scutigeromorpha; family Scutigeridae; genus Thereuonema; species Thereuonema tuberculata. The sequence goes on from JAFIDM010012231.1 coordinate 34,897,242, forward strand.
TCATTAAAAGGTATGTGAAACAAATTAACAAAATAATTATTTTAATTTCCACTTCTGCCGCTGATGACGTGAGATGATATATATATAGCAGACTAGGAGGGCGGGGGAGAGGCCGCCATTAAGCTTTCCTTTTTCCTTGCCAGATCAAAAGTAAACGAGTTATAATCATAATATAATCATAACATAGGCCTCCCCTGGATGTTTATATACGTGGAAAAAAAAATTGTAGGATTGTGTATCATCTGTAAGAATGAGTCAAAGCAATGTTTAAAAAATAATTCATTGTTTATTTAACAAAATAATTCCTAGCTCTTCTTTTTGCGATATGTATTATTTATGATTTTAATAAATAATTTGAAGAAGTTTGTGTGGTGGAGTCTAAAAATAACCGTGTATTTTACTGTGTATATTGAGAAAAAAAAATTTCAGGATTAAAACCCTTACATATAACAGTTACTAAATACATAATCTTCTTTAATGCGTTTCAGGACATTAACGGATATTGATGCATATATACATCAGCATGTACATATACCTGACCAAATATAGGATAGCCTGGGTAGAGATGCCGTTGGGAGTAAGACACCATTTTAGCTGTAATTTTTTTTTTTTTTTTTTTTTTTTTGTGATGGACAGATGATACAACCGTATATATATATATAAATGTTTTTCATAGCGCACTGAACATGACGGTGTTTTTCTGATTACGATATCGTTATTATTTGGTTAAAAACAACGAAAATAAATTAAGAGCACTCTTTTTTGAGCTCTGTTATTAAGGAATTGGATATTTCAGTTAAGGCTGGTGGAAAATATTATGAATCTATGCATTTTACCCTTGCAGTGGCGTCTTACCCACGCAGCTTGGGCAAGATGCCAGTTTGTAAAGATTTTTAAACATTGCTTTTACTCATATTTACAGATAATACACAATCCTACCAATGTTTCTTCCACGTACATAAACGCCCATAAATTTTATCTTTTTGAATTTTATAAACATTTTTCTAAATCATAAATTTACTATTATTCTTTTCAAATTAACTCATAAAATCAGAAATATTTTTTAAACAAATAGAAATAAAGATTATCATTCATGTTGTGCATTATATAATTAATAAAGGACCAAGCACACAATAAGTTAAAAACAAAAACACTAAATACTAAAGAACATTACATGTTTCGGGGTGTTTTCCCCATCTTCAGATGTGATATAAATAAATGTGAAGGCTTGAACATAATAAAATCAAAAGAAACATCAATAATATTTCGTAATTTAAAAGCTTGGAACAATCAAGATCTAATGTAATCGTTATAATTTGTTATCAACGAGAATTAATATCGATATCGATTGATATGGTTGGGTTATATACATCGTTACCGTTACCACTGGTTACAGAAGCCATTAGATTTACTTATAATATGGAAGCTAATAAAAATTAGAAGGATTTGAAGAATGTAAAAATTGAATTAGAATTGGTAAAGGCTTTATTCCAATTGCAATGGTTTTAGATTTAATGAAAAGGTATATTTACAATTCCCACGGCCTGTTCATGGGCCTGCCAACATCGGCAATCATTGCAGAAATAGTAATGAATTATATTGAAATGAAAATATGGGAAGAAGAAATTATCAAAACAAACATTCAATTGATGGTCAGATATGTTGATGATACATTTGTATTAATTAAGAAATGTTATATTACTGAAATTTTAGATATTTTCAATAAAATTCACAATGATATCAAATTTAAAATTGAAACGGAGATTATTACAAAATTCCTTTTTTTAGATATAATGGTAACCAGAAACAAAAATCAATTTGAAACAACAGTATATAGAAAGAAAACAAATGCAAACATCACCATGAATTTTACTGCAGCTGCACCAATGAATTATAAAATTAAATCATTAACTACGGCTATGAAAAGAGCCATAAAAATCTGTAGTAATGGCAAGTTATTAATAGACGAAATTCAATATATTAGAAATATCTTCACTAGTAATGGTTATCCAATGCATATCATTAATAAGATTATTTCTAAAACTCCAACTTGTAAGAGCGGAAAGAAGTAATAATGTACAAAAAAGTGCTAAAGATAATAATAATAAAAGTGCTAAAGAGTAATAATAATAAATGTACCCATTCCTTATGATGAAAGCTTAAATAATAAATTAACACCTATCTTAGGACAGGTAAACATCAAATTAGCACATAAAGCTAAAAATACTACAGGATGGGCAAAATAAAAGAGGCCCGGAAAAACAGCTTTTTCATAGCTCTGGGCCTCTTTTATTTTGCCCACCCTGTATAAGCAATATTTTATGTACAAAATAAAAAAAAAAACAGAAAAAATGGACAATCTTGAAAAAAATAGCTGTTTTATACGGTATTGAATGTGAAGACGGAGAAAAGAGGTGCCGATACGTAGGCGAAACAAAACGGAAGTTACACACCCGCATGAAAGAACAGGATAGAGCAATATCCCAAGGAAATATGCAATATCTTACGGCTGTTCATCAAAAAAAACACAGGTCACAAATTGTTAACCAACAAACCGATTGTTTATGCAACATAAAGAGACAATTATCTATGGAAATTCTATGAAACATTAATTATACAAACCCATGATTATTATAATACTGACATTTTAATAAAAAATGCATTGGAATATGACCTTATTTAAAATATTGTTAGTTTGGATAATAAGGTATGCATGTTAATATGGTCTTTCAATATTATTAATTCTTGTTGATAACAAATTACAACAATTACATTAGATCTTGATTGTTCCACGCTTTTAAATGATGAAATATTATGGATGTTCCTTTTGATTTGATTATGTTCAAGCCTTTATATTTACTAGTTGCGACCCGTGAAATATTCATGGAAGTAAAACAAATTCCACATTTTTGAAAAACACAAGATTGAAAAATATGTTCAAAGCTAATTTTTTTAGAAGCCATGACTTCCACAACAGCCCATAAGTAATTTGAATATCGGCTTATTTGTTAAAATAATATTATAATATTGTTAAAATAAAAAAAAAATTAAAAAAATGATGTACCACTTTCCTAGTAGCCAGCGCTGCGGTTTCTCAGTATGAAACATAATGGCAACCTGCTGCCGTAAAAGAATAGGCTCGTCGAATTTGAGGCAATATTAACGGAAGTAAAACAAATGCCATATTTTTAAAATACCCTGAAATTTTTGAAAAACACAAAATTGAAAAAGATGTTCTAAGCTCATTTTTTATAAGCCATGACTTCCGCAACAGTCCACATATAATTTGAATGACTAAGCCAAATTTTGTTAAAATAAAAGAAAATAAAAAATTGATTTACTAGTTTCAACAATAACAAGAACAATAACGAATGTCCAATAGCCAATACCAATAATCCTGTCTGGACAACAATGCGTTGGCTATCGGCACGTGCGTCGTCATTGTCTCGTACTTGTTGATTAGTGAGCAAATAACTCCACAGCCGAAATTATGTAAAAACCGAGGATTTACAAACTCTGATAAATTCTGACGCATGAACTTCATGCACTTTTCAGTATAACTTCATTTATGGGCGAAAGAAAATTTCAATATGCTGATAGTAATTATGTAATCACGATCCGTCGCCGTGAAGTGAGACGAATATTAGAGACGCCATCTTTAAACATGGGCGTGACGTCGTGCCTGACGTGTTACAATGCTGCACTGTGATTGGTAATTTCAAATTACAGATTTACAAATTTACAAATCTACAAATTTTCAAATTTACAAAGATCGTACAACTTTTGCCTATGAATAGGATGATTTTACATCACATCTGAAGATGGAGAAAACACCCCGAAACATTTAAGGTTCTTTAGTATGAATTGTGTTTTTTGTTTTTAACTTATTGTGTGCTTGGTCCTTTATTAAAAAAAAAAGATATTTTTTTAATTTATTATTATTCATATCCTAGTAATATGTCTTGTGCCGTAATGTTTTATTGTGAGCTATGAATATAGATATTTTAAAATAAAATCTTTAATCAAAATTAAAAATATGAAATTAGCTGCAATAGCTTTAAAGTAGATAAAACTACAAAATATAAACCAAGGGCTGCACAATGAATAAACAAAAACGCCTTTGGGGGTCTATTATCAGAAGGGAACGGCCGTTCATCCTGCTTGGGACTCATCAGCCCGATCCGTCCTTCCCGATAACATATCCAGAAAGGCGAGAACATAAGTGGAGGTCACCCCCACACCCGATTGTGACCCCCGAAACCAAAAAGCTATAATAATAAATATAGTGCTGTAATGCACACAAGAAACCTTTTTTTCTAATAACAGGGTAGGATTAAAAAGGCTTTAAATTATAAAGACACCAAACATCAACATGGTGTTTCTTTAACCGAAATAAAGAAATTTAACATGCAGAAAAATTATTCAAAAAAAAAAAATCAAGGGCTGCACAATGAATAAACAAAAATACCTTTCTGGTCTCTTATCAGAGGAAATCGGGAACGGCGTTTCGTGCTGCTTGGGACTCATTTTTTGTTTATTCATTGTGCAGCCCTTGGTTTATATTTTGAATATTTTTTCTACATGTTAAATTTCTTTATTTGGGTTAATTTACCATTTGGATGCTTGGTTTAATTTAAAGCCTTTAATCGTATTCATTTATTAGGAAAAAGATATCTTGTGTGCATTGCAGCATTATATTTATTATTGTTGTCTTTTGGTTTCGGGGGTCACTGCCGGGTGCGGGGGTGATCTCCATATATTTTTCTCGCCGTTCTGGGTACGTTATCGGGGAGGGCGGATTGGGCTGATGAGTCCCCAGCAGAACCGAGATGGCCGTTCCTGATTTTCCCAGATAATAAACAAGAAAGGCATTTTTGTTTATTCATTGTGCAGTCCTTGGTTTATATTTTGAATATTTTTTCGGAAGATTAAATTTCTTTATTTAGATAAAATTTTGAAATTAATCTGGAAAGTTTAAAAATCCTTCAAACTAAAGTATTAAAATTAATCTTTTCTAAGAAAATCTGGAAAAATACTGAAAAACGAAATAATCTACTAACTAAATACGGAATATTATTTCCAAAACAAAAGTTTTTACATAACATAATACTTCAAAATTACTATGAAGTATGGAAGATAAAAAATAACAACATACAAAACTAAGGAAAGAAAGTAACATTAAAGTAACCTATCCATACATAAACAATAATTATGGTTCAAGAAATATCAATTACAATATAGAAAGGTTTCTAAATAATATAAATATAAATATATTTGATGATTATCAAAGTATCTCAATTGTAAAACGAAAGTTAAAAAAATGGATAATAGAAAATATTTAAGCTCATCACTATTGTCACAATCTTTTCAGTCCTTTCAATTTATACACTGATGTAAAATCTATTTATACAAATGTCATGAACTACTTTAAAATAATAAATGATTGTAAGAAATATTATTGGTGACTACATCATAACTGTTGTAAAAATTATAGTTGGATAATGATATCATATATTATTTGTTAACACTATTGTTTTTTTAAATTAAACATAATTTTGTTTTTACTTAATTGCCAGAACTCGTTGATAGGGACTCTCTGTCCCTAACGAGACTATACTGCATTATCCTTTTAAAGAAAAGAAAAAATTATTATCTGGGGGCACGGCAGTGCCCCCGCCAAGACGAGCCGAAGGCAGGAAGGGCACTACGTACCTTT
>JAFIDM010012231.1:34907871-34929219 GCA_023159025.1 Thereuonema tuberculata
AAAAAACCATGGGGGATTATTATTATTATTATTATTATTATTATTATGCTATCGGCTCTCCTACAAATTACCAGTAAAAAAGAAATTATACTAGTTATTGATCAAATTCAGAAGTACCAACTTACGTCTGAATAGATAGACAACAGAAAACATCTTCCAGGTTGGACGAACCATCTACCTTCAACGAGTTACAACCAGATATTCTACGCTAAGCCTAAGAAGGTTGGAGTTTACACGTGCTCCCACGTTAGGCTTACGAGGAGCAACGAAGGGGAAGACTCCTGACTCCGACGTGACCTTCACTGACCCAGAAAACCCAGAGCAACCCCGGTGTCCTACGGCCACTGAGGCACCCCTCTCCCTTAAATAGCAACAAAAGAACTGACACAAGAAAAGAAGTAGATGTTAAAAAAGTGAAAATAATTTTCATCTAACTGCGCAGACGAACACCTGTCAGAACTAAAAGTGCGAATATAAAAACAGGAGGGAAATTCGCACAGAAAATCAATCATCGGATGCTGCCTTAGGTGAGTAACTCTGTATAGTTTATTTATCTATTGAAAGCACTGTACTCATTCTAGATAGCAATAACAAAAAAATGGCTACACCTAAGAGAAAATGTGCCACATGTTCCAAAAAGTTAATAGAACAAGAAGTTATCTGCTACAATTGCAATGCAGAATTCCACCACAACTGTTCCCTAGCGGAAACCACCTACCATTCAATGAGTATCAGGAAAAAACAAGAATGGAAATGTCAGCAATGTAGAAATATTGGAGCAAACAAATCTACAGATAACATTCAAAATTCAAAACAAGAAAAGCAACAAAGTAATCCTACGGAATTGCTTTTAGAAATTGAAAAAAAATTAGAGAAATTAGATAACCTTCAAAAATTGGATTCACTTGTGGAAGATATCAAAGAAATGAAAGATTCCATATCATTCTTAGCAACAAAATATGATGAGGTGTTAGAAAAATTACAAAAAGTCGTGAAAACAAATCGAGAACAAGATGATGACATCAAAACTCTAAAAAAAAATACAGAAAGTCATGCAAATAAAATAAAAGAACTGGAGAGAACAGCAGAAAAATCCGAACAGATTTCAAGAAAATGTAATTTGGAACTGCACTACGTAAAAGAACAAAAAGATGAAAACTTAAGCGATGTAATTGAAAGAATTGCACAAAAACTTGAAATTGGACATTCTGTCACTGATTTGGAATACACACACAGACTGCCTACCTTCAATAAAAATAAAATAAGACCCATCCTTTTGAAATTCAAAACATTAGACAAAAAAAATGAATGGCTTGAAAAAAGGAAAAAAATCCAAGTGCTCAACAAAGATGTATATGAGAATAATGATGAAACCAAAATCTTCATCAATGAAAATCTCACAACCAAACAAAAATCTCTGTTATGGAAAACAAAAATAAAAGCAAATGAGAAAAACATGAAATTTGTGTGGATTAAAAATGGCAACATCCTGGTGAGAAAATCCGAATCTTCACACATACTAAAAATTGAAGATGAATCTGATTTGGAAAAAATCAAATAACTGTAAGGACAATTAGAAACATTAAGGTAATCATAATAAAGCAAAATTCATATTGAAAATGGCCGGAAACAACTGGCATGACAATATTGAAAAGGACATTCTTTACCCGAAAACAAAGGTTAGAGATAGCTTCAATGACTGGATGGAAAAGCAAAAGAATAAATTTTTACCAAATTATAATCTACATATCTTACTATTAAATATCAGATCCATTAGACTAAATTGGGATATTTTGATTTGTAAAATTTATAACTACTTGGAATGTCTTGATATTATAGCATTAACAGAAGTTAATATCACTAAAAATGAGATAGACCTTTACAAAATAAATAACTGGCATACTGTATATAACTTAAGAGAACAAAGTAAAGGGGGTGGTTTAATATTATATATCAAAGAAGATATTCAGTATAACAAAAAAAATATAATTACAGAAAACTTTGAATGTATCTGCGTAAAAATAAACAAGCAAAACTGGGAAAACAGCTATAATCTTATTAACATATATAGACCACCAAACTTAAACAAAGTCAACTTCATAAATGAATTGGAAAATATTATAATTGATCCTCAGGATGATTGGAAAAATACAATACTTCTAGGTGATATTAATATTGATCTATTCAAAATAGAAGAATGCAGAGGTAACAAATTGTACATAGAAACATTGTGTAATAGAGGTTTTCAAAATTGCTTATATGGTATTACAAGACATAATGAAAACTCCATGGGTGTAACTTCAACTAATATCGATCACGCTTTCATTAACATCCCAAACCAAAAATTTCAAAGCTACATTTTTAAAGAGACAATCTCGGATCACTACCTAATTCTCCTTCAGCTTACACAACTAAATAAAAAAAATAATAATAATGACAAAACATTTAGTAAAAAACAAAACTACAAAATTGTTAGTAAAGAAAAATTGGAAAATAACTTACAGAAGTTACTGGACAAAATTCAAAGTACAGAAATTACAGACGTAGATACATTATATAATGAAATATTAACAGAATATAACAACTCAAAATTAAAAATAAAGAACAATACAAAACATAGAAAGGCTTGTGAGAATCCGAGAAAACTTACAAAAATGAAAGATAAAAGATTTCAAAAACAATGGATTACAGATGATCTAATTAAAGATATAATAGAAAGAGATAAATTATTTAAAAAATACAAAAGTAATAAAACTAACGTCTCTTATTACGAAAACTACAAAACATTCAGAAATAAATTAAACTCAAAAATCACAAGAACAAAAAATGAATACTATAATAATAAATTTAATATGAATCAAAAAAATCCCAAACAATGTTGGAACGAAATAAATCATCTATTAGGAAAACCACCCAAACAGCAAAGCAATAACAACCGAGAACTTGAAAAATTCTCTGAACATATGGAAGGTCCTAACAAGCACAAAAAACTGGCAGATAAATTCTGCACGTATTTTGCCTCTATAGGGGAAACTCGTAATAATTCATGTAAAAATACTATTATTAAAAAAAAGGAAAATAATACCATAGCAAATTCAATAGCAATATGTGGTCCATCTGAAGATGAGATAATATCAATTATTAAAAAAATGGACAACAAAAAATCAGCAGGATTTGATAACATAAAAACAAAAGATATAAAAGAAAATGAAATTTTTCCCAAAGTAATTACTGAACTAATAAATTTAATAATTGCAACAAATAAATATCCAGATCAATTAAAAATTTCCAAAATCATACCTATATATAAAAATAACAGCTACCTCGAACTAGAAAATTATCGACCCATAGCAATACAATCAGCCATAAATAAAATAATAGAAAAATACTTCACAAATACAATACAAAATTTTATGAAAAAATACAATGTAATAAACAGTAATCAGTATGCCTACCAAACTTTAAAAAGCACCACAAAGTTATTAGAGAATTTCAGTGACCACATTAATGAAAAACTAAACAAAAATAATTTTATTTTACTTCTAACAATAGATCTTAGTAAAGCTTTTGACTTAATAAATCATGAATTGTTACTAAAAAAAATAGAACTAATGGGTATTAGGGGATCAACCCTTCAAATAATAAAAAACTATCTCAAAAACAGAAAAATTGTTGTAAACATAAATAAGAACGCCAGTAAAGCGAAAAAGATAAATTGTGGAGTACCTCAAGGCTCCAACCTAGGCCCAATCTTCTTCATAATGTTTATAAACGATCTCTTCGCTGAAATCAAGGATTGCTATATCTACATTTATGCTGATGACATTATAATCTATGCAATAAACAAGAATCCTATCAATGCAAGACAGGCTATTCAAAAAGACTTCATAAACATTCAAAATTGGATGCACGACAATAAACTCATAATAAATAAAAACAAAACAAAAGCTATTTTTATAAGACCGAAAAAACAAATGGCAAACTTTCAACCAAAGGTGTATTTTCATTCTCATTCATGTTTACATGCACAAAATGTAAATTGCAATTCTTGCTTCGAGGTTGATACAGTAACAAATTTCAAATACTTAGGTATTACAATAAACAACCTCTTCACTTGGAACACACATATAAATATGCTTCACAAAAGACTAAATTCTATAATATATATTTTCTATCACATAAGAAATATTATACCAACAAAAATCAAGATACTTATATACTATGCGCTATTTGATTCCTTGATAAACTACGGGGTAAATATCTGGGCCAATACTAATAATATAGACCTGGACCACTTAAAAAACATACAAATAAAAGTGCTTAAATTAATTTTTTCAAAAAATGTCTGGAAAAATACACACAAAAGAAATTATAACCTAAATAAGTATGAAATTTTATTCCCAAAACAAAAATTTATATACAACATAATAAAGCAAAACTACTATAATATATTACAAATAAAGAATAACAGTAATCAAAATTATCATCTAAGACAAAACCATAAAATAAAACTACCATACCCTCCAATTTTTAATAGTTATGGGCACAGAAATATAAACTTTAATATAGAAAGAATCATAAATGATATGAATATAAATATATTCGCAGAACATCAAAAAATATCTGTTGTCAAAAAAAACCTTAAAAAATGGCTTATTGAAAATACTTGAAAAAAAAAAAAATAAAGTAAATATATCATTAATTATTTTATATTGTTTTTCTTTCCTCTAAATATCTCTATTTGGAAGAATTTAAACTTCAAAATGGAGAAATGAAAAAAAGAAAAAAAATAAAATAAATAAACACCAAAGTAAAACATAAGACTGGTACTATTAAATAAATATTGGAGCCTACCCTCCAGCGGCCTCCTCGGCCTGCACGGGCAGGCTTTGGCTTCGTGCGGTCCTCAGGGCCTGATCGAGTCTTTAACTTTAACTTAACTATTAATAAAACTAATATACGTTTCAAGACATTTCAAGCACGTTATCGAAAAATACCTTCAATACTAATAATCAATCATTTATTTATATATGTCAACCCATCTATACTCAATTATTGTTATTTTCTTTTTTTTTGTTCTTATATTTACAATCTTGTAGACTTATAAGCTATATATTTTTCAAATGTATACAATGTAAATATATATTGTAAGAAGAAAGAAAAAAAATTATATAAATATCAGAACCCGTTGATAGGGATACCTCCCTAACGGGACTGTACTGTGTTATCTATCTATGTTAATAAAAAAAAAAAAAAAAAAAAAAAAAATTATTATTATTAATAATAATAATAATAATAATAATAATAATAATAATAATAATTTTTTTTTTTTTTTAATACACTTGGCAATATATGCTTTGGTCCTTGACCCGCCATAATGTCTTAGCTGGGGAATCCCATGGTTTTCGATATAATAATAATAATAATAATAATAAAAGCTTGAAAAATTGTATAAATCATCTTAATACTCTGTTTATAAGCAAGTAAAACCATTCGTTAGATTTAAAAAAAATGATTAAAGACTGAAAAAAAGTTACGACGCTTGAATGACATCCATTGCTTAGTAAAAAATTTGGTAAAAATAACTGTAGTGAAGATGGTTCAAACATGCTGTACACATAGAAGCAAAACGGCGGCAATTGAAAAATACTTTAAAAATTAGGTTCATTGAAGAAGCATCTGATAGTTTTGTCAAATATAGAATATAAAAATTAGAACGCTTGAATACAAAACATTGAAACAGATAAATTTTATCAAAATGTAATGAAATTATATTTTAAAATTATAGTATTACGATTGCAATAGGCATTTAGTATAAAAGCCTTTTCTGTCTGAAGATAACCCCCATAATCCTTTGTACAAAATGAGGGTGATTAATTTTTATCGTTAACATTCGATTCATCCTCTCTTTTTTAATCCATACATATACATTAATTGAAAACATTTGTGAAATCTAAAGTCTATTTAATACGTCAAAAACTTCGGAGTGCTAATAAAGTGTAACCACGACCATTCCAAACTAAAGGAAATGCGATGATTTTATTTCCTTGTTAATGTTTAATCAGAAATTGTTAAAAAAATACATTAATAGTTGAAATAATCTTTCAACGAAATAATTTAAGCATTATTCGTTTCTATTTTCTTTGATTCAAAGGCATACATCCCCTTTTGTTCCAGATTACAAAGCCTTTGGTTTTATTGTATTGCACATTATATACATTAAGTGCATTATGCTAAAGCAATGCAGATTAAATTTTTATATACAGATATATAAAACGGATGTTTTTAATATAGCATGGATATCATTTTTTATCCAAATCATCCTTATAAAAACTACATCTACTGATAAATGTATTTATATTAAAACAGTTAATACAAATAAGCAATATTTGTAGTATTTCAAGATTCATGTTGAAATACAGAACACTGAGAAGGAATGGTCCAGAACTTTATAAGCCACATTTTCCATTTACTAAAAATACAGATTCATCTAATATCGATGTCCCATCAGACAAAAAAAAATCTTGAAATCAGGCGAATCTTTTAATCTTATTTTTCCATTAATAGCTTGCATGACGAAATATAACAAGCAAATTACTATTATTTCTTGTATATTTATTATAGTTGCAATATTAATATTCATTATTATAATGTTTGATGTTACATTAATTCAAATATTTTAAGAAATGTCTTTATGATATCAAGTATGCTGAAATAATGTAGGCTGTTGTATAAATTAATACAAATGGATGACAACGAACATAGACTTTTTGCAACCATTACAAACAGCAAAGTGCAGCGTTCAAGACAGATTACAGATGAATTCTTCTAGATTAGAGAAAAAAAGATCTGTCAAACTTGCATTCTCTCTCTTATATTTAATGCTATTTAACTTACTAAAGATATGTGGCCTTGGGGTCGCGGGAAGTAGCGTTTCAGAGTTTCCTGATCAACGTGACTCAGCAAAAAACGGGTGGTTAGCCCGACGCCCACTAGTCCTTTAACCCCTTTAAGTATTCATTCTACAGCGGGCTGGGTAGGCCCTCGAAGCCATGTGACGAGAATTAGCGTGGAAAAATCCCCGATCTCCACCGACTCCTCGATGCACTAGTCAAAGCGCATTACCTCTTGGATACCAGCCCCAAGCTTTGACATACATAGCGAAAGGATATCCAAAAAATCTTCATCATTTCAATATTCAGAACGATAGGTGCAAGAAACCTGAGATAAATAGACGATACGGTTCTCATGTTTGAGAGTGAAGTTCATCTGCAAATCTTTTCAAGCGAAATCCACAAAAAAAAAAAAACTTGAATACACACAAATAGTGTAGGGAAATTAGACAAAAAAGTGGCCGAACCCGGACATTTGAAATATCAAGCTGAAAATTGGTAGAAATGTTGAGAATAGTGTTCTGATTGATATCCCAAAATTCCCAAAAAATCCATCTTGGGGAAAATCCGCCATTTTGAAAAAACCGCCCCCACCGTGGATATTTCGAGTTTTAAGCATAGCGACTGAACCGAGTGTCTGATTGTATTCGTTTTTGCACCAAATTACTTAATTCAGGCTGCACTCTCATCTAAAACACTAAAATTAATAATTGTAGACCAATTTTGGTGCTTGAGAAAAAAAAATATTTATTTAAATGCGACAAACGAAAATTGGTCTAAATTTATAATAAATATTATCGTAACATACAAAAAAATGAATCAAAGAAGACTTCATAACACAAGGCATGAAGTACAGGCAAAAGCAGCAATACAAATACATTATGAAGGGTAAAAGTTAGGTAGCTTATTTCGTGTTGTCACTGGAGCTCGACTGGCTGTTCACTCACTGGCGAAAATCTTTCACTCATTGGTAATGCATGATCTGAAAAATTGTAACCTAAATTAGCGTCGATTTAATAACAGTAAAAAGTAGTCTTTAAATTTTGCAGTTATTTACCGTTACTATGACAACACGTCGGCCAAAGGTTCAACGTCATCATCGCTATCCGAGTCACCGTAGTCCATACGATGTGTGCAGCCATGTCCTGCGCAGTAAGTTCAAAGAAAACCGTGTGTGCAGCCATGTCCTGCGCAGTATGTTCAAAGAAAACCGTGTCTTCTTCACCCGCGTCTCTTCTCGCAACCACAGTTACAGTTGCAGGATATGATGTTCGGTATCCGCTCCGGTGCTGGTTCTTCTTTAGTTGGAATGGGTGTCAGCTGACTTGCATGATTCATCATCCCCACTCTGCTTCCGGCAGGCGATTCCCATCCAAACCAAGGATTATTAGTTGACGACCGACACTGTCTCCCTTAAACAAGCTTGAACTTCTTGAAAGATCCCTTTGTGCCTTTTCAGAACGGAGCAAAGTGGTATTACATCCACTGATTTTCCACGTACTTCACATACTGGAGACAGATGTGGCTGAAATTCCCTGGACGCGCCCACACAACCCGGTGCAGGAGGAACTGTAAACTCTGCGTTCACTGGAAAGTTTGCCTTGGACGGCGCTATCTCTTCTAAAACGTTGGTCAATCCAGACATAGTGCGTTTCCGCATCAACATCACGTCAAACACCGCTGGAGGCCTTGCTGCAAGTTCATATGTCAGGTACTTCTCGAGGTCAACATGGTCACGCACAACATAGCAATCGGTGAAAAAGTTGGTTAGGGTTGACCTGTGATTGATTTCCTTGCTTGCAAACCACGGGAGAGAGCCTCATCACAGTTAACTGTATCGTCGGCTACTATACCGGTAGACAAGAACATTAGAAGGTTCGTTGAGTCGTTAAAAGGATGGTGGGAGTGGAGCCAGTCTACCATCTTGCGAACGTCTGCCTTATCTCTCACTTGCAAAGACTCTCTTAGCTCCACATGTTGGTCGGAGGTTTCGGCGAAGACTCCACAAAATCTTTCAGTGGCGTCGATTACATGTGCAGATGAAGGCATTGCACAAACCCATCGAGCAATGACGTTATTCGTCAATCCACGTCCATGTGTGAGCCCACCCGCCGTTTTCATGTTTCTCATCAACACTTGCTCTATAGTTATATCGGTCCATATGCCTGACCAGAACTTTGCAGATCTCCTGACAGTGAAGCAGCCTTCATTAACAAATTGCCGGAACTCCAAGGGAGTCATAACATCCTCGAGCTGAGATGTCCCGCAGAGTGGGATTCAATCATTCTTTGGACACACAGCAAGTGAAGAACCCAAACTCCAAAACGTTCAGCTCTGACAAACAGACGTATGATGCCAACCATCTTAAAAGAATCGCACCCACAGCTTCGCAATGAGCCGTCTAGATGAAAAGAGGGCTTTCAGCTTTGCTTCGAACAACTCTGCTGGCTGGACGATGTACTCTGACGACAAAACGTCATCCACCGAAGTCGTTCCAGAGTGTGGTCTGAGTGTGTTCGTTTCAAGCGATCGCTGAGAAGAGAGTCTGCGTATTGTATATCCTGAATATCGCCAACGACAGCTGCATCAGAAGATGTGCGCGGATAGCTAGAGCGTAGGCATGGCCGTTTACCATCTCGGTCACTGTGTTCTTTGCGTACACCGTCTCCCACAATTCTTCCAAGCATGATAGCCAAACACTGTGCCAGTTGAGCCATGCGCAAACTCGGCTAATTTAAAACTTGCTCATTGGCGCATCTTTTTTTTGTTTTGTTTTAAAACTGCAGTTAGGAGGGTTTTTATCAACAACGACAGCTTTTTAAACAGGCTGTTCAATGTTTAATTTGTTTCATTCTATGTTCCAGTTTGGATGGGGAATCGCCTACCGGAAGCAGAGTGGGGATGGATGGCTCATGCAGTTCAGCTGACACCCATTCCAACTAAAGAAGAACCAGTACCGGAGCGGGTACTGAATATCATATTCGGCAACTGTAACTGTGGTTGCGAGAAGAGATGCAGGTGCAGAAGAAACGGTTTTCCTTGCGCATGTATGTGCGGCTACTGCCCAGGACATGGCTGCACAAAACGTATGGACTGCTCTAACTCGGATAGCGATGACGACGTTGAACCTTTGGCAGACATGTTGTCGTAGAAACGTTAAATACCTACAAAATTTAAAGAACACTGTTTTACTTGTCTTAAATTGACGCTAATATATATTATTTCTTCAGATTATATTTCTTCAGATCATGCATTACCGTCAAAGAATTTGGCCAGGCAGATTAGTGAACAGGCAGTCGAGCTCCAGTGATAACACGAAACAAGCTATCTAACTTTTACCCTTAATAATGTATTCTATTGCTGCTTATGCCTATATTTCACGCCTTGTGTTATGAAGTCTTCTTTGATTATTTTTTTTTTATGTTATAATAACATTTATTATAATTTTAGATCAATTTTCGTTTGTCGCATTTTCATAATTATTATTATTTCTCAAGAACCACAATTGGTCTATATTTATTAATTTTTAGTGTTTCAGAAGGTAACGCAGCCTGAATTACGTAATTTGACGCAAAAACGAATACATTCAGACGCTCGGTTCAGTCGCTATGCTTAAAACTCGAAATATCCACGATGGGGGCGGTTTTTTTAAAATGGCGGATTTTCCCCAAGATGGATTTTTTGGGAATTTTGGAATATCAATCAGAACCCTTTTCTCAACATTTCTACCAATTTTCAGCTTGAGGTTTCAAATGTCCGGGTCAATGTCTAATTTCCCTGGACTAAAAAGCAAAAAGCGAAAAGCAAAAAAAGAAGGCAATAATATCCAATTTTACAATTCCATCTCTGAGTTTTATATAATTGTTGAAAGCCAAAACAAAACAAATCGTGCTTGTATATCTTGTGTTTAGTTTCGTGTTTGCCTATCTTCGCATTTTCTATCCTTGGAAATAAGTATCATAGAATGGGAGATGAAATGACGAAGTCAACAGATAAATAAATATGATCAAAGCGTAAATCCTAAAGCAAACAAAAACCTACTCACATCATGTGAAATCACTCTTGATGTAAGACATTTTTACATCTGTTTTACTTTTTCAAGTCGATAATTGTACCTTGGGACATTCAAGTCCCAAGGTACAAGACAATGATTTTTCTACTTTTCTTAAAATAGTTTTAATTTATTTATATTACCTATTTCCTTCCTTTCATCGACTTTGGCCAACTATGGACCACGGGCTAGCCCTACCTGACAACATCAGGGTGAGGCTAGGAAATTCGAGAAGGGGACGAGACTCAATTCCCGTCCAGAATAACACTGAGATAGTAAGTGACAGGGGAGAAACGGACGAAACACAGAAGAAAGAAAGAAACAGCCATGCCAACGCCGGGATTCGAACCCCGGTTCCGACACATCGACCACAGGAGCAGACCGCCGTCTAGACCGCTCGGCCATGCAGGAACGGCTTATATTACCTATTATTATTTTCGAGATTTTTATTTATCATTCTCTTTTAAGAAGCCTCAAAACAGGAACAAAATAACTCGACCAAAACCCAGTCAGGACAACGTTAACAATGCCGTGAAATCGGTTATCGAAAAAATTTATGACGATTCGAAAAGCAACTGAAACCTTTAATGTATCAAAAAGCCATACCTACTCCTTTGTATTAATTTTTATTGTGTTCCTATTAGCATTAAAGTTTTAAACCTAATTTTTGGTTTTTACTTCTAAAATGTTTTTTTAAATTGGTGTCCCAAGGTACAAGCATGAAATGTCAAAAATGTATTTAGAGGTGGGACAAATACCTGTAAATACATTTTTGACATTTCTTCAGAAATTACACATATAATATGTTTTTTAGCATCTTAATATTCTATTCTTATTAGATACTAGTCGGCTACCCGTCGCTTCGCTCCGGAAGCCTCGCGTATGTAACGGAAAACAATTTGTTATTTATTAAAAAAACACACACACACAAATTACATCAAGTAAAATAAAACTAAAATTTTTTTAAAGTTTTTTTTTTATTTTAATTTTTGATGTATATATATTCTCTCAATTCACGACTGCTTTTAGAATCAGCGTGTGAATCATATATCGGTGATATATTTTTATTTTTATAGAGATTAGAATGTAATCCTTGTGGTCTAATGCCTAAGATGTCTAACTTCGGAGCAGAAGGTTGCATGTTGGATTCCAGTAGATAACTTGTAGAAATTTTTGCTATTTTTGTAAATTACAATAATTGCACCAGACCGAAAGAGAAATAAAAGATTTTCGTAATATAGATACAATTTACAGTCGCTTTTGAGCTACAAATAGTGAGCTTTCAGTATTCTACTTAATAGAAATAGTGCTTCTTTCTTTCTTGAGTCTCTTTTTTTTATTTCCATTGATACTTTACAGTGGTTTTTTAGTTAGAAATAGTGATTGTTTTTGAGTAACGAATAGCGATTTTTCAGTATTCTACCTAATAGAAATAGTGATTATTTTTTTTTTCTGTTCTTTTTTATCCAATTCCAATTGATACTTTTCAGTGGTTTTTGCGTTACAAATAGTGAAAATTATCTATATCTATTAGCTAGGCCATCAGATTCGATATAGATATTTGAAGAAGAGATTTCAGATGGACGTTAGTTGATATAGATGATAAATGAAGATCATAGCTTGTATACGAAATTCTTCGCAACAAATTGATTGTGAGTATTCTTTAGAGTGAAGATAACCAAATTCTGTTGAATTGTGACTCAAAGACCTAAAGTTGTATGTGAGTTAAGACAACGTTTTCCAATTATATGGCAACTTTATTTAGAGTTTCTCCTTGAGCTTTATTGATAAATATCGCATAAGAAGGTCTGATCGGAAATTGTTTTCTTGTGAAAGTGAATGGAAGTAGATTACCGAATGGTTCCATAGACATCCTATGGATGAAAACAAAATCTCATTTGTGAGTTCTGTTATAATTTCGGTTTCTATGAGATCATTATCGAATGAACAGCATTTAAGTTGAGTTCCATTGCAGTATGCAAACTTGGGATTGATGTTTCGCAACAATATTATTGGAGATCCAATCTTCAATGACAAACGATGTTGAGGAATTCCGCTGAGATTCAATGCGTTCAGACACTTGGGCATAAGGAGATGTTCGTGTGATGGATTATCAGAAGTGTCAATTTTATTCGCACTTGTATTGTATGCTCTGTAGTCTCTCCTTGTATTCTTAGACTTATCATTCGATTGATGTTATCGACACTCTCGTTCATCTCGTTTATCCAATTCCAATTGATACTTTTCAGTGGTTTTTAAGTTACAAATACTGATTTCTCAGAATTCTACCTAATGACGTACTGCGTCTTTCTTTTTTGACTTTCTTTTTAATTACAATTGTTACTTTTCAGTCAAAGTCAGTTCAGTTTTGACAGATAAGTCAAAAAAGCAATATGAAGAGAGTTGTAGTTCCCATGGCCTAATGGGTAAGATGTCTGACTTCGGATCAGAAGGTTGCAGGTTCGATTCCTGTCGCGGATGTTTCATTGAAAAAATTCTTTCTATTTTTCATTCACACAGAAAACTGCGCCGGACAGACAGACAGACAGAGAAATAAAAGATTTTAGTAATATAGATTAATATAAATTTACAATGATAGTATAGTAATATATTATTATAGACATAAAGAAATAAAAGCGTTAGAAAAAAAGTGTCCCAAGGTACAAGGATCTCTCCTATTCGCAAGAGAGCAATTTGAAGGTCCACATAATCATTGACTTTTGCGACATACCAGCAAATAGAAGATGTAAAATATGTATTTTTTTAATACAAGTTTCAAATGTGAACCCCAAATTCATGAAATAAATATTTATTTACTTCTTCTGGGTTTCTTTTTTAACCTTTACAAAACGATAGGTTTCTCTATAACTCAAAAAGCTAAGGGTGTCATTTTAATTCAAGGCATATTTGCATGAAGAAATTTTGTTTTTGAATACAATCAACATCTTATTTGTAAGTTATGAGATGATGGGCGTCTGTATTACTTTAGATAACGAGGTGAATGGACGAGCTTTAGAGCTTTAGAGCTTTGACACTTTGCCAGATTCTTTCCGGAAAGCATTAAATTGCAATTAGATAACAGTTTCCAAATAGATAAGCTAAAAGCTGATTCGTTTGTCTTTATAACCTCAGTGGCAGTTAGAATATGTTTTAAAGACGCCAATTCCTGTTTTATGTTGCTTTCTGAATTTAAATGAAATATTTGTATTCTTATATGTATTTTCAATTACTGAAATTATACTAACACTTCAAATATTTTTGTAATATGTAGTAAAATTTATTATGAAACGAAAGCAAATTTCATATTATATTTTTATTAAAGCAATCAATTTTTGTTTGTGTTATAAATTATTTTTATATAAATATTAGAATATTTAATATCTTCAGCAAAACCATCAGTAAAAGAGGGAAAGAATAAACCAAGGAAATTACGTGCAATTGAAGTTTAAAATTAAAAAAAATAAATAAAGTAAATAAAATCTTTATTTATAACATATGGAATACACTGTTTTCCTTTAATTGCTTTAAGGCAGAAACTGATGATAAGAAATAAATACATCATTAATTGTGTGAAAGTTGATGAAAACCTGTAGCATATTGTACGTAAACTTATGTCCAAAAACGTTTTGTATGAAACAGGGATTCCTTTCAACAGTATAGAATATAATATAGAATATAAATATATATATATAGAATCAACATATAAAAGTAAGTTGTTGAAATTAAATTGTCAAAGTACTTCAATACGGAATATGGTCATCAGGCCTAGTTCATATTGTTGACGATGGTGTCTAGGAACATAGACGATAACAACGACATTATTCTTTTGATCCCCTTTATGGTCCTCCAGGTCTTGAAGAGAGATATTGAGAGCAGCAACAAATCTCCCGAGAGTATCGCAGAACTAGGATACCTGGCTAGAAAATCGGTACATACAATGATCTCCTCTAGAAAGATCTTGCTCTACTAACCTAACTTGCTGTGACGATGCTTTACTGTCATATAGAGCCAGATTGGTATTGCATCTGTGTAATGCCAATCATAGGGGTCCAAATCACCATCCCTACTTCGTCTATTCTTCATGTTTCCTTTTGGAAGCGTAAACAAATCTGACATCCCAAACTATCACGCTATATCCACCATAAGTATCCCTTCTCTAGCGTTAGGAACGTGTCTCTCATTCTCTTCAGATCAGAGCATGCCTGTAATCGCTCAGTACACGATCCTCGTTTGCATATTACATCTTAACTCCAAGTTCTTTTTACTTCATACATCCATATTTCATTCAATTCCAAATCATTTCGATCATGTAATCACGATTTTCTGTGTTATTTTTCCTTTATTAATGAAAATTATTAGATGTATATACGGTATCTATCTATCTGTCCATCTATCTATCTATCTATCTGTATAGCCTATACCCACACTCATTGTCAAGAATTATTAGCTCATCCAGAAGCAGCACTCGAAATGGATGATACTTGGCCTAGACAATGAGAATTGTGATGCAAATAACTGATTACCTTACCAGAGCAAATGGGTCATTTATTCGGACAAACACTACAGGTTTGCGAATAAGCAACACAATCAAACATGCACATACTGAAGCTAAGAAATGTACTGAACAGCGACAAAAAAATTACACTGTCGATTTCAGCCACAGCCTTATGGCTATCGTCCCGTGAAATGACATAAAAAAATTCACTCCAATATTGATAACCGTAAGGCTGTGTCTGAAATCGATAGTGTCATTTTATGTTGTTGTTCAGTAAATTTTTTTAACTTCAGTATGTGCGTGTTTGATTGTGTTGCTTATTCAAAGACTTTCCGCAGGTTTGCCTTAACTGATGCTCCTAGCATGTATATATTCGGCGACAGGGCTTGGTACGAAATCATAGAGCATCTAAAGTTATCCTGCCGAAGATCCTCCCATAGCTGAAGCAAATGCTGCTCCAGATCCGCTCATATCCTTTGAAGGCCGAAGCTCTCGTCTCAGCTAGTCTCAGGCATGTTAATTGGCGAAAAATCTAATGACCTGGAGGGCCAAGCAAGGATATCGAAAACAAGATGACGGTCCAGGGAAACCCATATTGTAAGAGAGTGGGCATTTTCTTGAAAATGGACCGTTCTAGCGCTCAATGAAGGGAAGCACATGAGGCCGCACACTCTCCTGAACGTACCGCTGTGCCATCAGTGTTCCCCAAATCACTACCATCCGAGAATCATAGGAGACAGTTCTTTA
Source organism: Thereuonema tuberculata (assembly GCA_023159025.1). Taxonomy (NCBI): domain Eukaryota; kingdom Metazoa; phylum Arthropoda; class Chilopoda; order Scutigeromorpha; family Scutigeridae; genus Thereuonema; species Thereuonema tuberculata. The sequence continues at coordinate 34,924,058 of JAFIDM010012231.1, forward strand.
ACACCATGATGCCAAGGGAGATTTGGGAGTATATAGTTAAATACTGTAGCTATATATTAGCATAACTCCCCTGATATGAAAGCCGTTTTATTTATATAAAAAAATAAAGAAATGGCACAGAACTTAAAAATTTCGGAGCTTTCATTGGTGAGAGTATAGGGTGGCCATTTTCAGATTTATCAATTAAATGAAATCTATGAATAAGACACAGGATTAATAGGACGATATTAACAAAGGATAATGATATAAGAATTCAATTTATTGGAGCTATTTAAGGAATTAGAAGATACTGTGAGGTAATTGTAGTTTGACATGCTAATATTATAATTTATCTAGTCTTCTCATTAGAAACAGGTGATAATTGTTATAAGATGATTTAAGATACATTGCTTTCTTTCAGCCATCTAATGTGTCTGATTGTCTTAACTGATTTAATTCAGTTAATAAAAGATTTAATATTTACTGATTCAATATTAATTGGTATAAAGCTGTGATTAGCTCCACAAATTTCTGAACATTGACCAAATAAGATTCCTGGGAAATTGGATAGAAAGGAAGTTTGATTTAAACCAGGGCTTTGGAGCAGACAAAATTTGTAATTGCTCCGCTCCGGCTCCGCTCCGACGTAAAAATACTTGCTCCGTGCTCCGCTCCGTGCTCCGCTCCATGCTCTAAATACATTTTTTAAGTCGTATTACCAAAGATCAAATATTAAAAACAAGCAGTTTTTTTTTAACTAAATTTTATTAATCATCATTATTAATTCTATAAAACAGAACAGCTGACAGTAAGTAGTCATCTTTCATTGCCTGTCTTTTATCATTTAATACCAATTTTAAGGCAGAAAATAATCGCTCGACACTGGCTTGTGTAGTAGGCATACTCGATGCAACTCGACAGGCAGCTTGAATTCGGTGTGAGTAACCGTCCATAGCTTCAAATGCTGATTTTACATAGAGCCTACCCATAACCTCTATTACATGACAATCTTGGTGAAAATTCCTCTCAAATTCTTCTTCATTCGAATGTTGCATTTCTGAAACTCTCAGATGTTTTTCCAGCTTGTCCAGTTCTTTTTTAAAATCACCATCTTCTGAAGAATTGTCTGCTGAAATCGAACTATTTATTTTTCCTTTCTGTGATTGTTGAAAACTTGCTGTTCGATGTGGTTGCTCGGATTCAATTGTTGAGGATTCCGCCTTTCACCCTCTTGCCTCATATCAAAACGTTTAAAAATCTTTAGTTTTTCGAGTCGTCGGGCGATATCCAAAAGTCCTTCTTTTGCTTTTGTCGTTTGCGACGAACTCAGTAAAATTCTATACCGGGGATCTACATAGAGTCCGGCAAAAAAATGGGTGTTTTGGAAAAGATTTTCGTCACATTTTCGCATGGAGGTCAAAATTCCCATAGCAATTTGTCCGCCATTGTCTTGGAGAAATTTTGCAAGTTTTTGCCACTCCTTCATGTAAACTCCCGGAGTTATGTAAGCTGCTTGAAAAGTAAAATTTGGCTTTGCTAGGAGATCTCTTGCCGTGCCGGCGTGGCCGAGCGGTCTTGACGACCGGGTTCGATTCCCGGTCGTGGCTTGGCTGTTTCAATTCCCTTTCCTGTGTTTGTCAGCCTCTTCTTCACTTTCTCTTCGGTCTGACGTCATTCCTTACTGGCATCCTGGGGCAGGCAACGGGAAACCACCCCAGTATCCTTCCCCAGATTTTTCTGGAAGTTCCACGTGAATTCCATAGAATTGGACCTGTCTCCGGACAGAATACTATGGATGGATGGAGGAGATCTCTTATATTCTTAGTTTCGTGCCATTCGGCTTTAGTTAATATCAACTCTCAGGCTCCAGCCGCAGCTACTTGTTCATAATAATGTTGAAAAACAAGTAGACGATCAATCATTGCAAACGTTGAACCCCAATGAGTCACAGCATCCAAAGGTTGGGTTAGCCCATGATTTTTTAGAATAATACACTACTGCGAATATTTGGGGTTCGTAATTTGATAAAATCATTTAAATAATGAAGTTACACAAAATTTAAATAAAAGACAAGTATCAATAATAGCTTTTATAGACTTTAGTAAGGCTTTTGATAATATTGACCATAAAATTCTATTAAAAAATTTAGAAAATCCAAAATCCAAATTAATAATTTAATAAATAAAACTCACAATGTTAAGAGAGGTTAACAAGTTTAAAATTTAGGTCCTCTGTTTTTTTTTTAATTTTATATATAAATTCTATTGGTGATATTATTAAAAAGTGCAAGATTTACATTTATGCTGATTATGTAATACTAAGTAGCAACCAAAATCAAAGTTTTACTTCAATAAATCTTCAACAAGATTACTCTTCAATAAGAGTAAAATATAAAATTTTGAATATAGAAGAAAAATTTATTTATAATGTAGTCTTGAAAAATATATATAAATACTCTTCTGAAAACAAAACAAGACTTAGTTGGTTGAAGATTTTCAACATTCCTACTATAAACAATAAGTTTGGATTTAGAGTAAATGAATATACTTACTCAAAAATATTTAGACAAATAAATTGGAATAATTATAATTGTAATAATTTTAGAGAAATCAAAAACCAATTAATATGTGAAATAGTCAATAAAAATGTAGTAAAAAACTTCTAATCTATTCTTTAACATTAATTAAATTTTGTTATTGAAAAGACACACATTAAACTTTCCAGCACCTATAAAACAGAAATAATTCTGTAATTACACCTAATAGGACTGGTAAATATTAAAAAAAAAAAAAAAATCTGGAGCAGTGGAGCAGGCAAAAACTTGTATGCTCCGGCTCTGCTCCAGCTCCGGGCAAAAATCCATTGCTCCACTGCTCCGGGCTCCAGCTCCCGGCTCCGCTCCAAAGCCCTGTATAAGCACTAAAACATCAAATTGAAACATATTTGATTAATGTGTGCTGTGAGAATTATTATAACACAAAGCTTTGTACACTTATTAAGAACTAAAATAACATTAAAGATAAAAAAATTTTGGACATTTTGGTTCGATGCCAGATGAACCTTTATCAACAGAATACCTTCTTTGATAAAGCACATTCTGTTGATAAATCTTCATCTGGCATCGAACCAAATGTCCATAAGAATTTTATCAATTTATGTTATTTTAGTTCTTCATAAGTGTGCAAGCTTTGTTTACATCAAATTGAAATTATTTCTTTTTTTTTGTGTGTATGTGTGTGAAAGAAGAAAGCATATCATTTTGTTAACTTGGTCGTTATCTTTTCTTCCAGCAAACTCGAGTGTCGTGACATCAGTTATGTGCCTCCCTCAGAGTTTTCAAAGAGAGTTGAAGAATCCATCTACAGGAATAATGCCAATAAGATGCAGAATGACAGAAGTTCAGAAATGGGCCATCCAAGAACAGAGATTTCCTTGGATGGAATATATGATTACTTAATATATTTAGGTTAATATTTTCTTTCTATATTTGTTTACTTTTTTTTTATTTAAACTTTTCAATTCTATAAGCAAATACAAATTTAATTAAGTTGCAGTGGCACAGGCTCTACTTTCAGTATTAAATCATTCAACTTTCTAATAATGCAATTGGTATTCCCTAGATATTTCTGAAGTTTTGTTATCAAACAGTAATAGTCACTCTTATATAATCCACTTTTATATTAAATGCACTGATTACTATGTATTTTTTTGCATATTTGCCAAGGAATTTTAAAGATCAGCAAATATGGGAAGTCCTGTAAAAAAACCACTATGAAACCAACTTTAACCTTTTTTTTTTAATTATTTTTGTTAGTTTTATTGCTTGAACTTTATAACATTCTTTTTTGCCATCCTCATGAAATGAGGGAAGGGATCAGCTAATATGGAAACAGGCTATTTTGGACTTACATACAATATTAAGAAAGAAACAAGACGATGTCTATGAGAAAATGATTAAGTTACCATTAGGTTTTAAATTGAATATTTAAAAAGATATTTGCAAATCAAATAATATTAGAATAATTCAGTATAAAGGTAATAAATTGATTAAAAAAGAAAGGATAATTAAAGGAAACGTTTTCATAATAGTAGTGTGGTGTATAGTTTATCTTGTAGAGATCGTGGTAGTGTCTATTTTGGAAGCATAGGCAGGACCATGAAAGAAAGATTGATAGCACATTACAGACTTTAAGAATAATAACAAGAAAATTTCTGATTGAGCAGACAACTGCATAGAAAATGGACACAATCCGGACCCCATAATAAAAATAGAATGTAAAATTTCGGATGAAAAGGACAGATTAATAATTGAATCTTGCTTAGTTAATTGGAAAAAATTGTATGAATAAAGATAAATTCCTAAAAATAAGCAATATTTCTTTTGGTTATACGAAATAGTTCGTGAAGAAATAAATTTATTATGGATTTGTTTGTATTATTATTGGAGGATTGAAATTGTTTAAATTGTTATTAGCATGATTTGGCTTTATTAGTATTAGGTAAGATATGAAATGTCTGGATTGTTGTTTTTTATGTTTGTTTAGTTCTTTTTATAATCAATGAACTTATGAGGAAGAAGAGTTAATTTCTTGTCCTCTATCGTCACCTGAAGAAGTCTCTCACTGAGGGAGATGAAATATAGTGGTATTAAAGTAGCAGTTATTTGAAATTTTAGTAATGCTTGGTTATTTGAGTGTAATGAAGAAGAATATTATGTACAATATTTATGTTCTTAATTTCTTCTAGCTGTACGGGTCTTTGAAGTGCCATCCTGGTTTTTGCAGCTCCTAATGGCAATTAGAATGGCTGCCAAAAATTCCTTTGAATCATTTATCATGTGGTTTATTGATATCAAATTGGAACAGGCTCTTGTACCACAGAGAATAGCTCATTTGATTCATTTACTCAAAGGTAAATTTATGATTTTTTTAGCTTTTTTTTTGTTTAAAAATAGGTGATGATTATCCAAAATTTTATGTAATGAATTTTGAAATTTCAGATGTATTTAGAAGCATTACACCTCCTTTGATTAATCAATCCATATCAGCAATTAGATAAATTCTTATTCAACATTTATTTAAAGATATTTGGTTTTTAATCCTCAAGAAGTATTCAAAAAATACTTCATTATCGAAATAAATTCCATAAACAGTCTCAAAATTCATAACTTCAAACCCATATAC
>JAFIDM010012231.1:34934219-34955576 GCA_023159025.1 Thereuonema tuberculata
ACTTTTCTTTTTATATATGTAGATTTTCATGAATTTTGTTTTGTTAACATCATTGATTAGTTCTTTATAGATTATATATGGATGTGTTATTTTCTCATTTTCAACTGTTATCCGATTCGTTCTTCACATATTATTACTGGTGTTTTGATATCATGTTTATTTATGAAAATATGATCTATATTTGTTTTCGTATTTCCATGAATTGTACAGTTTCTTGTTGTTCCGTAAAGACGATTTTTGAAACCATTATTGCACATAAGTTTTACGTATTTCTGTACTACATTGTTTTTATTCATTTTGAAAATATCTATATTTACGTCGCCAATCAGTATAGTTCGACAGTTGTTTAATATATTTTAATTTTTTATGAATAGATTCTCTATTTCAGTAACATTTTAGTAATTTGTAATTTAGCATTTTGCTTACAGAATGACAGACAGAATAACGTTTTATAATATACGTTTTTATAATATATAATAATAATAGCCGGATACCGTCGCTTCGCTCCGGAACCCTTGCATATATAGCTTTCAAAAAAAAAAACTTTATTTATTTAGCAAATTAATGTTGCGATCGTCGGAGAATATATAACTTCCCAGCCCGTTGTGGCTTCTCCGAATAACTCGGATGTATTGCGGGTCGGCGTCACACACCGAAAATTCACATTTTTGCATGTATCTTGCAAACGCTGAAGAGTTTGTGAATAAGTGATATATCGTTCGATAGAACTTTCAAATACCAACATTTTCTCAATAAAATGTTCTCTTCCATCTTTTATACTTTTCGTTTAAATTGAGAAAAAGTCAAAATTTGACCCTTTAAAAGGCGCCATCTTGGAAACCAAAAACTTTTTTCTAAAGATTTTTGTAGCATTTTGTTTGTCTTAAAAAGATCTGTATTTTATCCATTTACATGACCACTCTATCTCTTATAGTTTGGTCACAAAATTGGAAAAACGTTAAGTCTTATGACAGACAAAATAACGCTTTTATAATATATAATACTCTTCTGAAAACAAAACAAGACTTAGTTGGTTGAAGATTTTCAACATTCCTACTATAAACAATAAGTTTGGATTTAGAGTAAATGAATATACTTACTCAAAAATATTTAGACAAATAAATTGGAGTAATTATAATTGAAATAATTTTAGAGAAATCAAAAACCAATTAATATGTGAAATAGTCAATAAAAATGTAGTAAAAAAGTTCTAATCTATTCTTTAACATTAATTAATATTTTGTTATGGAAAAGACACATTAAACTTTCCAGCACCTATAAAACAGAAATAATTCTGTAATTACACCTAATAGGACTGGTAAACATTAAAAAAAAAATCTGGAACAGTGGAGCAGTCAAAAACTTGTATGCTCCGGCTCCGCTCCAGCTCCGGGCAAAAACCCATTGCTCCACTGCTCCGTGCTCCAGCTCCGGGCTCCGCTCCAAAGCCCTGATTTAAACGTCCAGGAACTGCATCTACCTTTACTTCTAGGGAAGGAACTGTCCATGAATGAAGAACATCAGCTGCAGTAATTAAAACTCGAGTTTGTGTCTTTATATGAATAACTGTTCGATTATCAACATTTAGATGTCGGAATGATTTGAAGATATTTCGTTTTGTGGACTATATAAGAGTCAAATTCTACATTTTTGAAATCTGAATATTCATAGGATCAATACCATTGATGACCAATAGTTTTTAAAGTTAAGGTAGGAAAATTAATTTCATCAAAAAATACAGTAAACGAAGGGATGGAAGAGCAATAAAAATTAGAGTAATGGAAGAAATAATTGTTCAAATTGTCTCAATTTCTTGACCTTCTATTAGTTGATGATTAGAGAATTTATTTATTATTATTACGGTTAATATATAACCTACTAAAGTAGTAATTAAGGTCAAAACAATTACGATATGGTCATGGAAAAAAATTAATTGTTCTATTAAAGAGGAATTTGCGTCTTGGAAAGAGAGTATTGATCAAGTGGCCATTTTCAATTTTTTCTTGACCCTTTCCCCGATGAAACGCTCTGATAGTTCAAAGATGATAAAGAGAAACCACTATCACATCCGAAAGCAGCTTCCCTCCAAAAAATTTAATCAAAAAGCAATGTTGCAGATCCTGGCCTGCGAATCCGTCAGGCGCAAAAGAATTTGAAGATAAAAAGTTGTATAAACGTTAAAATTTTTAACCAGGTACGATTCAGCCTTAAAACCACTTTATTGAATGGGTTTATTTCTCTAGTGATAAAGGCATCGGGTTAACCATCCAACCTCAACTTAGTCCTATTGGTCACGAATTGCCGGGAGCGTTACCTCCCGTGACCCGAAAGACGTGAACAGGCTTATAGTGAGATACTTTTCATTTTTAATTTTCATTCGGATCACTGATGTTTTCATAATCACTCTTGAAAAAAAATTTAGTAAAGGAGTTTTCGGAAAGATTATTTCCTAAAAATAAATTCAGATTATTATTAGAAATTATTACAATAAATCTTGAAAGACTTGAAAAAATTCTGTTATTTCAAAATGGATGTAAAAAAAATATTCTGATGATTATTGTCAAAAGAAACAAAAAATAGAAAAAAAATCAGGTTGTTGCAGGTTTAAATCATGAAATATCAGTTTTGCAGCCTAATACAGTTGTTATTAATTTTTGACGAATTGAAACGTCTCCTGATGGCGCTTCGGCTATGCAAATCTAAAGCGCCAAACCTGTTTCATATAAAGTTCCTGTGCAGCAGAAGTAGCTCGCAATATCAGTATAGCATTTGGCAATGACATGACACAACGTTGTTTTCCTAAATTCCAGTTCGGAGATTGAGCTTGGCAAATGAACATAGGAAGATATGGATGATGCCAAGCTGAAAGATACTCGTTAAATAGTTCGAGAACTTGCCGACAAATTGGAACCATACTGTGCAACAGTTTCCGCATTTTGAGAACTAGGCCTATAGACATTGTGAAGAAGATAGATAAATGGGTTTCGCATGAGTTGATAGAACAGCACAAAACACGACGATTTTCTCTGCTCTTCTCCGCTAGTACACAATCAACAACATTTTAAAGCGGATCGTCACCAGTGATGATCAACACTATTTCACAAATGATGACGATCGGGTCCAATGGCTTAGCCACGATGAGGCTCCATCACACGAAGACAATGTCAGTGTTGTTGGTCCGCAGCTGATATGATTCGCTTCTCTTTGCCTTCGAGTGAAACCATAACGTCGGACAGATATTGACACTAATCTTGGCATTATACACGAAAATAGACTAAATAGCGGACATTAGTCAATCGTAAGGGGCTCATTACTTAACGATATCGCTAGATTCCACACTGCACGCCACAGATTTCGGAAGTTGCAAAACCTTGCCTCATCCATCTAAGGACTATCAATTCTTCAAGCACCTGTATACCTAATAGCTAGAAGGTTATTTAATCAGTTGAATCGCATTCCAAAGTTTGTCGCACCGATTTGCTGATGTTTGAAGTTTCTATTCAAATGATATTTTATCTGTAACAACCTGGTAACTGTAGACTGCGATGAGATGAAGTTCTTACTTAACACAGAAATTAAGACCATTTCACAAAAGATCCATAATAAAAAATTGCTGTTGCCTTATAGACGATCACTAAAATACTGATACTAAAAAAGTGTTTAACATCACTCCTGCTTATTATTTTGAATTCTTTGGGGCACATTCAACACTTTCCACTTAACTGGGTTGATTTCAATCTTTGTTTGATTCAATTTCCTTTTCCTTTCACAATCCAGGAATTGAAGCTTATTTGTTTATTACTTGTTTTATTTGTTGTTCAGGGGTCCCACTGTCGGGACGCTTTTTCGCACCTTCTGAGCTTACCATCGAGGGGTTTACCTGGCTGACGAGTCCATAAAGAGAACGAAACGGAAGTCCCAGACTCTCATCGATGCGAAATCTTTTTGAGTTCTTTTGTGCCTCTGCTGCTTATCATTTTGAATTCTATGGAGCACGTTAGACTCTTTTTTCATTTAGCAGAGTGGTATTCCTGTCAAAGATTTCACTTACATAAATGCAAAGCAGAAAGAGAGCATAAGTTTGAATGTCTTGCGATAGCGTTTTCTGAAGACGCCATCTTGATAAAACAAAAACAAAAATTTAAGTCTGACTCAAAACTGAAACTTACAGAAAGATAATTAATTATTGAACTAATGATATATATTTTTATTAGCAATTATCAATTCTAAACAGCCACATTCTCGGAAACAGGATAAATATTTCAGCCTGCAACTGGACCATGATCTTTGAAAATTTAAGAATATATAAATTATCATTTTAAATTATACATATATTTCTACAGATTAAAGATAATTTAATCTTTGGGGCTCATTAAACTTTTTTTTCATTTACAGAGTTTTATTCCTGCCATAGATTTCACGCAAATGTAGTAATATAATCATGGGACTAAGCATAATTATATTACTACATATCGTCGTTAAGTATTATAATTATATCTACAAAGGCGGATTATGAATAATAATCAAATATGTGTGTGACATGCATTAAATAAGTTAAAATTTATATTTGTTTTAAAAAAATATAATACCCAATGAACTAATGAGAATTACAAATTTTTTTTTATATTTTTTTTAATTCTATATACAAACTTTCAAAACGAAAATAATAATAGTTAAGATGAAAATTTTCTAGTCAATAACTAAAATTAAAGTTAAAAATGCTGATATTTCAAAGACATAAAATGTATTTAGAATTTAAATGTTCGTATTTTAACTTTTTTATATATTGCCTTGAATTGAAAAAAAAATTGAATTTATTACATGAGTTCTACATGATCCAGTGATCAACATTGAATGGGGTAAAGTCATTATAGAATGAAAAGAGAATTAGTATTAAAAATATTAAATAGTATTAAATAAAAGTGAATGTACACCATTTTGACATACAGTATAACTCAATTTGTAAAAAGAACTTATGTCATTCGAATACCTTCTCATTTGATATCAGCATATTTGTATTTTAACCGTCATAGAATCTCCTTAGAAAAGAAATCTATGAAAAGAAATCTATATGTAAAGTTACTCAAAAATTTGGACGTAAACTAAATTTTAATATACGGGTTCTTAGCTTCAATGGGCTCGTCCGTTTCCAGGGCATCGGACTCGCCTTCCTTGTTGACAAAATTTTAATATTTCAAAGACATAAAATGTATTTAGAAGATGTCACAGAGAATAAATAAAAAGATCTCAATTACTAATTTAATTTATTTTGCACGAAAGGATTTTGTTATTTTGCGATCGCGTTTCATGGAAATAGATGTTCAGTAATATTTGATACTAGCAAAAGTACCCGTGCTTCGCGGGGTTACAAAACAGTAGAAATATTAGAAATTCTAATTGTATGATCACTTTGAAACTTTTCCAGTTGGTAAAAAAGGCCGACGGTGGTTGCAAATTATGTTAAACAACTGCTACCTTCGCATGTAACGTAAAAAAAACATTTTTTTTCTTAAAAAAAACGCAAATTATAACAAGTAAACGAAAAACTGAAACTCTGAATTAAGAACACTGATGTGAAATTTAGTGAAAACTCAGGCGGTTTTGGAGATATGCATGCCCTCAGGGAAAGTTTCACACCCCCTCCGTTACACCCCTTAGGATAAGAATATCGAAAATTCGTCGAATACTTAAAACTTACTTTAGATTTTGGCAAAGAACACTCACGTGAAATTTCGTGTTTGCAAATGAAGCGGTTTTAGAGATACCGATACCCTTGAACAAAGTTTGTCCCCCCTCCCCCGTTTTCACCCTTTAGGATCCGAATATAGAAAATTTGTCGAATACGTATATTTTAGATTTTGAGAAATTTTAACAAATACCAAATTACGTGTTTCCAGCTAAAGAGGTTTCAGAGATATGCCCTTTAGAATGTTTGCTCCTCCCCTTATTTACACCTCTTAGACTGTATCCGGGTTTTCGTTGTTCAAACATTATTATGGGATGCATGTGAACCCCCGTGCCAAATTTGGTAAAGATCCGTTGAGAAATGGCGATGTTGTTTCAAGACAAACAATCAAACAAACAAACAAACAACAAGCACTCGCGCTTATTATTATTATTATTATATTGATTGTTCCCCTTGAGGAGAGCGATTGAACTTGAGTTCATGATTTCATCTCTGCTTGTTGTTCCTCTTTTCCTCCCAGAATCTCTTCATCCTCTCGGAATGCTCTTTCTTCCGTTCCTCCGTCCATTTTTTCCCAAGTTGTCGCGATGTTCCTTGCTTAAATTTTACATTCATGATTTTATTCCGGCACTCCGTGTGGTCATCGAAATTCTCTATGTTAATCTGTTGTAGGTCTCTCTGGACCTCTTTCAGCCATTCTGTGCCACATTTACTCTCTGTTATGATATCGAGTAGTTTCTTTGCCACTCTGGAGTTTTCATTCTATAGATATGTGTGTAGAATTTTGCTCGGCGTTTCCTGATTTCTTCTGTTATTGTGTTGGTCTTTTGATAGAGTTCGCTCTGAGGTTTCTTCATCCAAATGCCGTTTTTATTAATTGCCCCGTAAATCTTCCTGAGAATTTTTCGTTCCTGCTTTTCTATTTCCCTAATTTTGGAATGACCGTCGATTACCATAATTTCAGCTGCATAGGTTGCTTCAGGAAGGATCACTGTTTTGTAGTGCCTTAATTTTGCGTCTGTCGAAATGCATTTCTTATTATAGTGAGTCCATGTTAGCTTGTAGGCCTTCTGGAGTTTGATGACTCTTTGTTCATTGGCGATTCGGTTTAGCCCTGAGGATTGTATGGTTTCACCAAGGTATTTAAAATGGCGAACTTGTGCGATTTTACCGTATTTTGTGATTAAAGGAGATTTATTTTCTGGCCGTCTTTCCATATATTGGGTTTTCTCGTAAGAGATTTGCAGTCCGGTTTTTTTTGCAATTTCATGTAATTTTTCCACTGCGTGAATTGCTTCAGTTCTGTTATTTGTGATAATTGCAATATCGTCCGCGAACGCGAGGCATTTGATTTTAAATCGATTCCCTTTCTTGATACCAATTTGGATGCCCTTTACGTGAGGTTCCCATTCCCTTATGATCTTTTCTAGAACAATATTGAAGAGGATTGGGGATAGTCCGTCCCCCTGTCGGACTCCAGTTTTGATTTCGAAGGGCTCTGATATTTCGCCCATGAATTTCACTTTGAACGTTGTTCCTGTAAGTGTCTGTTCTGTGATTTTTCGGGTTTTTCGGTCGATCCCGAATTCTTCCATGATTTTGAAGAGGGTTTCGCGGTCTACTGAATCATACGCTTTTCTGAAGTCGATGAATGTAATTACTGAATTTCTGCATTTCCTCATTTGTAATATCGTTTTTAAGCTCCAGACCTGTTCAGCACATGATCTCCCTTTTCTGAATCCGGCCTGGTACTCGCCAATTAGTGGATTCGCTTGGGATTCTATCCTGTTTAAAAGTGCTTTGGAGAGGATTTTGTAAGCAACTGGGAGTAGGGAGATTCCTCTGTAGTTGTTGATGTCCGTCTTATCACCCTTTTTGTGTAACGGGTGAATCAGGGCGCATTTCCAGTCATCTAGTATTTGCTCCATTGTCCATATGTCTGAGATTATGTGGTGAAGTTTCTGCGTTAATGTATGATCGTTCAGTTTCCAGAGTTCAGCGATAATCCCATCTTCTCCTGGTGCTTTGTTGTTTTTGAGCTGTTTGATTATCTCCGTAATTTCTTCGAGATCTGGGGCTTGTGAGTCTGGGTGCGTGAATACTGGCGGGGTGAAGTCAAATTTTTCTTGGGGTGGCTTGCAGTTGAGAAGGGAGTTGAAATATTGGGCTAAAATTTTGCAGTTATTTTTTGGGTTAGTTTCCAACGAGCCGTCGGGTTGTTTGAAACACAGGCTGGGTGTTTGGTAACCCTGTAGGTTTTCTCTGAAAGTCTTATAGAAATTTCTTGTATTGTTTTTAGTGAAGTCTTGCTGGATTTCGTGGAGTCTGTTGTTGTCATATCCTCGTTTCTCTTTTCTAATTATTTTTGAGGCCTCTTTTTGAGTTTTAAGAAAGTTCACCCAGTTTTCCTCCGTTTTGTGACTGTTAAACTTTTTCCAAGCAGTTATTCGGTTGTCGACTGCCTGATCACAGATTGCGTTCCACCAGCGATGTTTCCTAGTGCGAGGGGGTTGTCCTAGTTTCATGGCGTTCTGAATTTTCTCTGTTAGTTTCTTCCAGTCTGTTGATTAATTAGCATGATGATTTTTTCTTTGTTGATTTTCAGGTATTCGGGATCTGGTTTGATATTTTTGGGTGGGCATTTTTGCCATCTATTGGGTTGGAATTTTGTCTTTATTTGGAGAAGATGATGGTCTGATTCGAAGGCGCCTTTGCGCGTTCTGACGTTTAGAATTTCTTTTATATTTTTTACTCGCGCTTATTATATACATTAAAAATTGTCGCTGTTTTCTAATTCTAGGAATCCAATTAAGTTATTTAATAAAGTCACTTCTTCAAGCATAATACTTTATAAATATTTTTTTTTCCGCCAACGCCCGGGCTCTTAGAATTTACACTATTGGTCTCAACAAGGGGCGAGAAACGTTGCCCAGGGTACGCGATAGGAGACAGCTCACGCTTTACCCGCAGAAACGAGCGAAACACAGGAGAAAGTAACATCCATGCCGATGCCGGGATTCGAACTAAGGCCTCAAATCGGCCTCACAGCAGACCGCTCGGCCATGCCACAACGGCACTTTATAAATACAATTTATTTTTATAAATTTTATTTTCTGTTTTTATTCTGTTTCTCAAAAGTTAAACTTTTTTGTTATTCTACCTTTTTTTATTCAATTTCCATTAATATTTCAAAATTAGAAAATTATTACAATTTTTATCTATTAATTTTCGTTGATGAACATAAAGATAAAGATTGTTTCGAAATCAAAAACATAAATACTTATCTGCATTCTATTTACTTTTTTATGAAAAACGGAATATAGAAATGCACAAATTCGTTTCCTTTTGTGCATTTCTATATTTTTCCCTTTTTTCATGTTACATTTGGTGCATGTTAAATCTAGTTACACATTTACTTTTTTAATTAAATTAAAAATTCTAATTACAAAGTATAAATGTTTGATATATTTGCAGGACCCTCCTCAGTATGGATACAATTTGTTTGGGAAGACGTAAATTTAGCGCTTTACTGATATTCATATTCCTCTGTTTTCAAATGAGGAAAATCTCCTGCCGAAACATTTTTTCTGGTTGCACTGGAATGTCAATATGTAGCTGTAAATACAGGGACCCAATTACAGAACAATACGCAATCATTACCTGTCATGGCCTTACCAATATAACAGCACTTTCTCAATCACTTCATCAGAATTTTAAAGGCATTTCTATAAGTGTCATGAATATCAACCAAGATTGCTTCATTCCTGTTCTTTATAATGACACATTCTCCAATCTGACAATTAAAAAACTGCTTATATCGTCATGCAATGTTTCTGTTGTAGAAGATGGTACATTCCAATTTATCTCAGACTTGCAAAGGTAAATGTTTTTGTAGACGAATTTAAATTATAAAATATAATTAAATTAATATGATTTGTATTATTTTTAAATGGCTTGAAATGAAATTTATTTTTCCGCAGAGAAGAGCAAATTCAAATTGGAAATTTTTATTATGGTAGTTAGCCTGATAACGTCACGAGAAGTTTTGATATAAAAGGAGGTGCAGAGCCTCACTCTGAGAATTAGAAGAAAACTATGAATTAATCTAAAACTAGGAATAACTATTGCTAGAAGAATACTACTGAAACTACGATAGGAAGTACCTCGATGAAGAACTGAAGAAAGAAGAATTCCAAATCCATTGGGAACGAAGTTAATTCAGAGCAGAATTAATTCACTCAGCTGAAAAGCCAAAAGCCATTCAACAGAAAGCGTCATTAATCAAAGAGTCAAACCATTTGCCGACGAGAAGCAGACGACGGAAGTCCAGGGATTATGGGAGAAGTCTCGGCAAGAAGCGGATCAGATGATTAGAAGTCACAGGTTCTACGTTGAACCGTGCGAAAGGGTTCAAATGCAGAATCAGGCGTCGTTCCAAGCTACTCAACGGATATGTGGGAATTCGGACCGATTAGTTCAAGGAGGATTACTTCACCCAAGGTGGAAAGCCATTAGTATTCTTCGAAACTGTGAGTACGAATTTCTTATTCAATTTTGAAGGAATAGCGTTCAGCCAGAACGAACGGAATTGTACTACAGATAAAGTTAGTTAGAAAACCTGAGATATTTGTGAGAACGAAATTACTGAGAATTACGCTGAAGGAAATCAAAGTTAGTGATTTGATTAATGCCATTAATTCACAAATTTCAAGCCGAAGTAATTTTGAAATATTAACAGTACTTACTAAGTGAGTGAAACGAAGTTTCAAGTTAGAATAAAATATGAAGTTATCATTTCGACTAAAGTTTAGTGCTTCGGAGTTACGAAGATTATTATTATCAACGTAAGCGTGTTGATAGAGTAGAACCTAGAACAGATATTAATTAAACTATTAGTTTCAAAGGATTCACAGAGTTTGTGAATGATTATTATTATAACTTGAGATTTAATATCGAGCTGATATTAAAACCTGGAGAATAGGATTAAACTATTGAAACAGTGAACATTGTTACCCAGAAGCAAGATTATATAGAACTTTGAGACGTTGGCTTCTGCTATTACGAAGCTAGAGAAATAAATGTACATACTACCTTTCTATTTTAATGTCCTCTCCAATAAATCTTTTAAGATTTTGTTTTGTTTGTTTCCTACCTTTTCTTACTCTGCAAAACAAAATTATCACCCATTCTGCACAACTACGGTACATAACTGTTCCATACCTCCTTCGTAGGTTTTTTCTCCTACCATATGTATTGTGATGAAAGATCTCCAACATCTCTAAAATAAAATGTAAGTTATTATTACATTTTATTTTAGAGATGTTGGAGATCTTTCATCACAACTACGGTACAGTTTTTTCATTAATATTTCATAACGATCAAATTGTATTAACGATTAATTTCATAAACAATTCAAAATCAAATTGTATTTGAAGAGATTGATTGTTTAAGTTAATAATTTCTGATTTGATTGATTACTTTTACTGGTTATCTTGTTCTTAGCCATAATCATGCTATTCTCTTTAAAAATTTGTAGTTTCCAGGCGTCTACTGAGTTGACATTTCTGTTCAGTGCAGTTATTTAAATTCTGATAATTCAGTATCAGCGAATTAGATGCTTCTTTGCTTTTACGAAAAAGGTTGAAGTTCATTCCAATAGACAGATGAGTACTATTGTCAAAAAAGAAGTTTTTGTAGATTTTTTACTCCCTCTTTAGTTGCGTCTCATTCATTAATTTAATTAATTTCAATCATTAATAAAAGAAAACGGTCCAATTTGTCTTTTTTATAATAATTATGAAAATAAAATATTTAATATAAAGATAGATCTAGTCTAAGTTATAGTTTTTTGTTTGTTTTTGGTTTTTTTTTGTTTTTTGAAGTTTGTTTTTTCTTTATTAATCATTATATTACCCAATCCTTTGAAGACTATTTGATTCAGCAAGAATTATTTTACGTGCCATAAGTTATATCTAATGTCCTGATACTAAAAACTTGATACTTCAGTTGTTACGTAATAAGTACAGAGTTTTTTAAAAAAAAATTCTGTTTAGAACGTTCTAACTTCACCAATGCTTGCTTGCAACGTATGTAATGTAAGTATTTAAATATCCGAGATGACAGACTTTGTCTTTATTTCCACACAGAGAGGGTTAGGAATATGTGCAATTGTTTGAATTGTAACAGCTGCGGTTCGCGCAAGCGCAGTTCCAATATAAGTAATTCTTGCAAGAGCTCGTTCTTTTCTCCGAGTAGAAATTCTGGGAGATTGGATCCCGCCATTTTTCTGTAGAAGCATATGACGTGCACTTGAAGGTGATAGTGAGTTAATATCTGTTTATTTAAAAATGGAAATTTCAGTAGTGTTCGTAGGCGAAACTATGTTAAAAATCCAAACTCTTTCTGTTTTATATTGGGTCTTACACCATAAAAAAGCAGAAAAGAAGCATTACGTCATTTATCAAGAGCTGGTATTTGGCATATTTTAAAATGAAGTTAGGCACCAGGAGAAGAATTTTACACCTCATGATGTGTGTAAAATTTGTGCAGAAAATCTGAGGCAATGGTACAGAGGGTCATCAATGCCATTTGGAATTCCAATGGTCTGGCGGGAACAATTATTTTTGTGTGTGTAAGGTATCTGGATTCAATAAGAACAAAAACCAAATTTTTTATCCAAATCTGCCATCAGCGATTAGGCACTTGCCACATGGACCAGGTATTCGAATTCCAAAATCACCAACAGCATTACCAGAGAGTGAATCTTCGCCATTCGCTCATGACGACTAAACGTAGACGATAATGACCCACGTCTTTTCAGTCAGTCTGAATTAAGTGACATAAGTGGACGACTTAGGTCTTACTAAAGAAAAGAGTGAACTGTTAGGGTCACGATTAAAAGAGAGAAATCTTTTACTTCCTGGAACAACTTCATATTGTTATAGATATCTTGAGGAGGAACTGGGACAACTTTTCGTTCATGAAGGAGAACTTCTAAATTGCTGTGATATCTCTGGCTTAATTGGTCATCGTGGAACTGTCTAACAAGCAAAAGACTGGTGTTTCTTTCTTGATTCAAGCAAAAAAAGTCTAAAGGTGTTCTTCTGCATAATGGGAATGAACGTGCTTCAGTGCCAATCGCGCATTCAACATCCCTTCGTGAAAATTAACACAATTTACATATTGTTTTGCAAACATGAAATACAGTGGACATAAATGGTACATGTGCTCTGATCTGAAAGTGTGCGGTATCATATTGGAGCAACAATCAGGATATACAAAGTTCCTTTCCTTTCTCTGCGAATGGGTTAGTAGAGCCAAGGATGGACACTGGTCAGTTTTAAATTGTCCCGAGAGAAAAGAGTCTTTGCCAGGAAAGAAAAACATAGTAAATCCTCCATTAATTGACACACAAAATGTGAATTATTACCCTCATTACATATAAAACTGGGAATAATGAAGCAGTTTATACAGAAGTTTTGTGTTTGTGTGAAAGATAATAGTGACTTACCTTTTAAGTTATTCAAACATTTTGCATTTCACGCTGTAGGCCTAAGTAAAAATTCCTGAAATTGTGTTTTCAAGATGGCAGCGCCCAGCTGCTGATTTAGGTGATAGACACTCACATCTCGCGAGTGATTGTTAACAGTGCTAAGTGCGCGATCAGCCATATTGTTGCGTAATTAACGAGAACGTGCTAAGTGCAAATCCGAGTAGAAAGATATGCTTCGTAGTTGAGTATTCTGTCGGGATTTCAGCTGTCATGATGTGTTCATGATTGCTGTGTTTCAGAACTCCGATTCATAGTGAAAGCAAAGAGCTTCTGTGATTTTGTGCTTCGTTATTGAGAAGAATCCAGATTGATCTTTCTCGATAAAACTTGTGAAATACATGTACCAAAGATGTATTTCTGATGATAAGCCATTCGATGAAATTATTATTCCATTTTAGAACGTGAGTCGCTGTATTGGAATTTATGCGACATGCCAAACTACGAAGTGGATTTCCAAGGAAGACATCGTGCCTTCAGATCAACGGAATGCTGCAACATTACTATGTGAGTATAGTTTCACTTTCCCAGAGTTTCGCAGTTTCTTCGTCGTGCCCTGAAGTTTGGAACTTAGTCATTTTGACCGATGCATTTAAGGCCTAGTTTGATTTGCCGAAGAAAGAACAGTCATTTAATTTATTTGAATAGTTTTTGACTTTGAACTGTAAGACAATTAACGTTAAAAAAATCGACATAACTACTTTTAGTGTGCTAATTGCCTAGTTAAAACTGATGTTAACGTTTTTTGATTACTTGTTGGAATTTTCCAAATAACTATAGGAATTCCATATCTCTTTGTGAGATTGTATTAAGCTTTAAAAGAAAAATATTTTATTAAATATTTTTGTTACACTTTTGCCTTAGTTTCTTTACTTCCTTATTAAGCCTTGTTAATTCGGAATTTACTAGCTTACCAGTTGATGAAAATCTCTGCCGGGGAAAAGTAATTAAGATTATTTAACCCTCGATATATTTATAACTGTTATTTTACTCTCACAAGTTTGGATAGAAATAGTTCCTGCTTCCAGGAACTTTGTCAGAAATTTCCAGGGCTTTCTGATCCAAAATTAAAAGAAGTATTTTTGACGGTCCGTAGATTCGGAAGCTTATGGTAGATCCTACATTTACAGGGACTATGAACGAAATACAACTTCAGGCATACGAATCGTTCAAAGATGTTACCAGTAAGTTCCTGGATAAATTTAAGATAACCAATACCAACAGATAAACAGCCGATGCTGGACAACTTCTGTAAACTCGGCTGTAACATGAATTTAAAGTTACACTTCTTACGTTGTCATCTCGACTATTTCCCAAAGAATTTATGTGCAGTCAGTGAGCAATAGGGAGAACGGTTCCATCAAGATATAAAACAGATGGAGCAAAGATACCAGGGGCGATGGGACGACTCCATGATGGCTGACTACTGCTGGTGTCTAGTGAGTGATTACTCTCATCCAGTACACAAACGCAAATCAAATCAGGGCTCATTCACATCAAAGAGGAGAAGAAAATAGTTTCCCTGCAGTGAGTTCACTATTTTTTAATACGGCCAAATTCTATTCAAAAATAAGACGGCCAAACACACAGTATTAGGAATAAAATTTTTCACTATAAAAGGATAAAATGCATACAGTTTCGATTTGTCGAATATACAAAACTGTTTCAATGTGAGTAGATCGACCACAGAACACCCTACAAATACATTTCAACAGGGAGGGTTTATAGATAACATAGAGTGATGACCCTGTAACATAGAAATAAACATCAATCAAAAAGCGCGGTTAAGCCGCCAATACCGACCATTAGAGTGCCCTCTGGGGACATTTATGAAAACTAAAAAATGATGAATAAAATAGAATTGAAATAAAAATGAGTGAAAATAAAAATAAAAACTAAAAAACTAAAAACTAACAAAAATAAAGCATTGTGGCATATATTTTCAAAGTGAGTAACGAGCTTTTCTTAAAATAATTAAACAGACATTTCATATTAACTAAAGAACGCACAACATGATGTCATTCCCACGCTATAATGATTAATAATGTGCCAAATGCCATCGTAAAGTACTTTAAACACAATTTACGATAAACCATTCTGAAAAAGTGAAGTTTAAAAGATTTTTTTTTTTGAAGAATGGTGAATGAAATTTGAACACCTACATATTTGATTTTTGGTTTTTTGTAAAATGATCAGTTGAAATAAAATAGTGTCTAATGATTAAAACAGAGTACCATAAGACAAAATAAGAGCAAAGTTAAGGGTTGACAGGGAACGTTTGACAACATGAAAGTCCTGAAAGTCTTTACTTTTGTTGTTGATTAAGTTAATCCTTTGTGATTAAGTCAGTCTTTGTGTAGGACCTCACCTCTTTTCTATTGACGTTCTAATTCCTTCCTGAGTTGCCAAGAATTTTTGCGCCATTTTGTTGTATGTAAATGCATCCATCATGGCTTATTCCCAACCTCCATGACGGTGAGATTGCCCGAGTCCAACGAGGCCATCAACCGTCTTTTGAACTGAATACGAAAAAAGATGTTTGTTGTGCGAATTACCAGGCAACACAAGAAACAATAATGGTTAGTGAACTGTATTCGCAAAATGTCAAGTGACTTAATCCCAACTTGTACTTACTAACCCTCCAAAGGGGAGCCGCAGCATATCAGCATAACTATCACAGAATTTCCATCATTCACGTAAGAAAGCTAACCTTGCTTTATGTAAAAAGGTGGCCATGTCTTATTATCCCAGGCTTATAAACATTAATAATACCCCTGTTTCTTGGTTCCATAATCAAGCCCTTTCAAGGGATCTGAAGTTCAATTGGTTTCACACCCCTAAACTTCATAATGTCCTTGCCCAAATCGAAAGTTCGTTGCCCACAGATAACAAGGATAGCGAAAAAATCAGTTGGTTTCGAGGGATAATAGGCAGTATCGTCAAGAAATCTCTCCACCAGCACCCAGGCCTGGTTAACCCACTCGAACTGGAAAGAGTGAGGCAGCTGAGTAAATTAATAATATAATCATTATTTCAGCTGACAAAGGCGGTCATCCCGTCATGATGGACGGATTTACATACAACAAAATAGCGCAAAAATTCTTGGCAACTCAGGAAGGAATTGTATTCTACTCGTTCCACAAGAAAGAGGTACTCAATGCCAATAGAAAAGAGATTAGGTCCCTACACAAAGACGGACTCATTTCCGATGAGTTATGCAAAGTTTTGAAGAACACAGAATTTGATATTCCGTTCCTACAAATCTTGCCTAAAATTCACAAAGGCAGAGATGAGGAGAACTTACATCCGGTAAGACCGATTGTTGTGTGCAATAAATCCGCTGTCAAAGTATTGGCAGATCACATTTTTAGAATCAAGAAAAGAATGAAAATAACATTGTCATTTAGTATGGACAATAGTGGCTAAGCAAACTGCAAAATTATATCGACTAAAGTGCTAAATAACCACCACTGTTTTCATTAGACGTGAACTCTCTCCTCACTTCGATCTCCCCATCTTTAATTGAAAAGACTTTCTACCACATTTATATTAAGAGCTTCAGATCATTCCACCAGAATGACACTTTCAATGATCTGCTTCGTTTAATTAAGGCCTTGTTCAGCATGCAATTCTTTATTTATAATGACTGTATATGTAGACAGACACTAGGGGGTCATTCCATATCAAATCATCCAGAAATTTTAGGGTTATTCATGGGATTATCCGCATCTGGTGTAATCGCAGAGTGGGTAATGGTATATATCGAAGACATGGCCTTCACCATTTTGGATTCAAGCCACAATAATATACCGATATACATGAGATACGTCGACGACCTCATCTTATACGCCAATACTGCAGATAGAGATTTTGTTGGAGCTGCTTTCTCGGCCTGATATTAAGTTTTCCGAAGAAAGAAAGTCTAATGGATTTATATCGTTTCTCGATTATCTGTGTCTCCAGGGACGATGAAGGCATGGTCACATCCGTCTACCGTAAGCCCGCTATAACACTAAACTTTCAATCTTCATGTCCACTATTGTTTAATACCAATGTAATCAAGATGGCAGTAATTCGGGCCTTCACCTTATCTAAGGCTTGATCTCTTCGAACGAGAATTGCAATAGTCTTTCCTAACTTAACTCTTATTCCCAACGGTTTATCGAAAAAAAATATAGCGTCAAGTCTGAGAGCTATTTATAACAATGCCCAGATCAACACAAAGACTGTGGGACCCAACAATGAGCCAACATTTGTATCTATAGATTACCACCCCATCAAATTTCCAATTGTTAGAAAATTCCTAAGGGAATATAACATCTCTCTTACTTCCTCGAACAGACTGCAGCAATCACAATGAAGCATTCAAAAACAATAGATCCCATCTAAAAAGGTGTTGTTTACTCGTTGCCATGCCTACACAATAACTTTCACTACATTGGAGGAACTCGCCGCAGGTTAAAGGACCGTATTGCAGACCATTGCAGACCATCACGTTGCCCACATTCTTGAAACGGGCCACACCATTGATTTCCACAATGCATATATCCTGGGACGAGCCGTCACCATGCAACTCAGGAAATGTACTGAGTCCGCACTAATTCTTACAACAAACAACTGTTATAACAATCAAATCTCCGTTAAAGAGATATATCAATACGGATTCCCAATTAAACCTAAGGACCAACTTAGTCAATAACAAACGTAAAGACTTTCAATACTTTCATATTGTCAAACTTTCCCTGTCAAAAAAAAAAACTTTCCCAAAAAAAGTTTCAGGTTTCTTTTCCATTAAGAGAATTTTGTAATGACCAAAATACATGGAAATCCGAAGGTGCAATGTCTGGTGAATACGGCGAATGAATCAGAACTTCCCAACCAAGCTGTAACACCTGATCATCAAAGAAACATTCGGTCTTGCGTGCTTCTCCCATCTTCAATATTAAATTGGCAACACAAAATTCACAAATTCTGATCAGTTTTTGTTTTAAATGCACTGTGATATAACAGTTGTCTCAATACAATCTAGCAAAATAGTGTCGAATGACGTTAAAGACATCTAAGAGCTAGTACGTAGAAAAACGAACGAATCTTTGGCCAACCCAATATTAACATTCCTTCTAATATGTAATTTATACTGTCTGCGTTTGAGCTATATAATTTCTGTAATAATGGATCAGGAATTATTAAAAAACTTAATAATGACCAAATCGTTGTAAGTCTGTGCAAAACATGTTTTAAAAACCTTAGAATATTGACTTTTTACTATTTAAGGCTCCTTACTATATTATGTTCTCTAAAAATAATACCCAAATTCAAATTGAAACTCTTATTGTAACAAATCCTTTATGTTTAAGTTTAGAGCCAAACGAATATTCTTCTGAAACAGTCTTCAATCCTCTTATGTCAAGAGAACGTGAACTTACTTAAAATGATGATTTTGATAGCTATATCATCTGACTGATGTTTCTAATCATGTTATACACGAATGATTCGGGATCCTTAAAGTTCTTGACTAAATCCAGATGAAAAGAAAATACGTATATTATCAAGGATCCTTTTCTTCAGGATTTAGTGAAGAACCGCAAGGCCCCGAACCATCCGCGTATAACATATTAGAAACATTCAACTTTCAATGCTGATACTTTCAAGACCTTAACGTTCTCTCTGTTTACCACTGACTTTGTTACTTCTTATTTCGGAATTACTTTTGAAGTAGAAATGGTCTTGTGACTTTTTTCATATTTGAAGTCAACGAACATCAGACCCCAGAGAAAATTTATATTCTCGGCAATGATCATTTCGATGTCATTAGTATTTAGTTCACAAGAATACTTAGTTCCATTGTCACTGACTGTATGACAAATATTGAAAAATATATTGTAAAAGCATTTCGAACATTAGCTCATTGATGAACTTGTTTTTTTTTTCTAGTTTGTTATTAGCTAAGGTAAAAAAAGAGAAAACATTATATACTTAAAGCTAATGTGTTAAGGGGAATCTCATATTTCATCATCACTGAACAAAGTTCACATCTATCTAAGTACTTAAAGGAATCTCACATGTGAAAATTTCGAATCCGATGAATGTGGTTTCCTCAAACTCATATACAAGGTGGCCATAATTCAAAAGATATTAAGAGCACTACAGCAAAAAAATATAGGGGACAAAATTCAACCAAACTTGGTGTAAGTACTCCCTAGAACATGAAGTTTCGATTTACTTAAAAAAAAAAAAATGTTACATCGGAAGCGCAGTGGTGCCTCAAAGTATAAAATAAACAATGAAAAACTCACCAATGAACCATTAGTGAGAAAATTTTTTCATTCTTTATTTTATACTTTGAGGCACCACTGCGCTTCCGATGTATCATTCTTACCAGCCTCAGTGCGAGACCTTGTTATTTACAGTGACTTCTCCTGGCTGATGATCGCCAACGAGCGTGAAACAGCTGTTCCAGGATGTCACTTGTAAATAATTTGGTCTCATCCATTGTTATTAAAAAAAATGTTGTTACGAGGAGCAACTTGGCACTAGAAGTTCGGGAAAGTTGCATAATCGCACTTTTGTTGCTGATAAAGTGGTGGATATAAAGAAGACTGAAATCTATTCTAGTCATTCTGATAAGATTAAAATGCAATGGCTCCTATCTGAACGTTCGTCGATATTCAGGTTTTACTATCAAGCACAAAAACCAAAAAACCGATCTTCGAGCTGTTGAAGTTTAAAAGAAAAGATCCAATGACAATAAAAAATCTTAAAAAAATGATTTTACGATTTGAAAATAGCGGCTCTTTAGCAGTGAGGCCAGATGAGGATGCAGATCGATTATTCCTCAACAAGTTGAAGAAGTTGAAACTGCCGTCGTGGAACACGAGACGAATAATGCTCATGGTCCAGTAATGCTCGAGCAATGTCAAGGCAACAGACGTTGAAAATCCACACTGCATTTAAAAATGCAGTCAAATGCTGAAATCTTTCCCTTAGAGATCTCACATATTCAAGCATTGCTTCATACTGATGCGGAAACCAATTGCTGTTTGTTCTATTATGAGAATGGAGGTGGATGATGGAAAATTTTGTGGAGTGATGAATCACAATTTTATCTGAATGACAATAGTAATACACACAATTGTCCATTTGAGCTGCGAATAAGTCTCAATATTACAATCAGACCTCCTTAAATTCATCGAAAGTCACAGTTTGTGATGTCACTTCTTTATCTTTTATCAAAGAAAAATTTTTTTGAAGGAATTCACTCAATTAAACACACATTTACCGTTTCTGTTGTTAGGTATGTATGTATGTATGTATTGAATGTGGGTGGCAGAGAAGCCAAGCACTGCGACCGAAGGTCTATGTAGGTATCTAGAAATGCTGCTAAACTCAGTTTCGCAATTGCAGTAACAAAAAAGCCTCAACTCAATTACATTCATGTAGTTGAGCACCACCTCACCTTGGAATGCCAGTACAGCGAATGTTAAGACAGCAATTCACAGAAAACAGAGTGATAACTCTTGCATTTCATCAAACGTCGTTCTCTCTTGGCCTGATTTCAACCACTATAACTCTTGATTTGGGGTCATCATAAAAAGTGTATTAAAGAAATGTTCTTTAAAATCGGTGTTAAAGACATGTAACCTTTAAAGACACAATAAGGCATGGTTTGAGGCAAATCAATGTAGATCTGTTGCGTTTCATTGTAGGAAACGTCGTTCACAGAATACAGTTTTTAGAATATTTGAACGGAGGAGATATTGATCCATATCTATAATTTACACGGACACGAAAATTGATTTGTAGCGTCTGTTCTAGCCATTACTATTTCAGCAATCCCAAATCAAGCATTTAAAACGTCAATGTTTCCTTGCGGTAAAATTTTGTACTACTTTTTTTTAGCTGTTGGGATGCCGTCGCACTTGTTGAAAAAAAACAAGAAAATTATGACATAATAGGGGCAACTAGTTTCGGACAAGAATTATTTGTATGTCCTTCTTCAAGCCAGGTTGGAAATGATTTTAAATTTGCTTCGTGTAACTGACGTTCACGTTTGTGCGCAGTCGCGGATGAGTGCGGGTTGCTCGGAGTTGGGGGTGAGTGGGAGGGTCCACTGTTTGTTTGG
>JAFIDM010012231.1:34962523-34974537 GCA_023159025.1 Thereuonema tuberculata
AAAAAAATTAAACAAAAAAACAAAACATTTAAGACATGCTATTTTTTTAATCAGATATCTCGTAATTAACTACAATTATTATTACACCTTGTGACTGTCAATACACTTAATAACAAAGATCAATAAAAATATTTATTGTTAATTCAGTTTATATTTTCCATGTTAGAAGCAATTTAAAAAGTAAAATTAATAATTTGATTAATAATTTGTAATGGATAAGATTGGACACACAAAAATGACAAAATTTCATTAATTTATTTCATACTCACTAAGCATTTTCATGATTTCCAACGCATGTCATGTAGGGAACATAGGCTGCTATTGGCTCTATTTGTCTCATGAAGGCGTCTCCTACTAAAGCATTGTCAGTATCCATATCGTAGGCGAAATCCCCTAAAATAGTGTTTCATTTGAATATAAAACAGAATAAACTTGAAGGATAAATATTGAACTAAGTACAGTAATATGTACAGTATATAATATTGCAGCTTCTGTTGATTTTCATAGTTTAGGAGCTCGAGTTAGTTGATTAATGAAATAATGTTAAAACCTAAAATAATGTGAGATAAATTTCACATAGTAAAATTTAAATTCACATGTTTTACATCATAAAATAAAAGCCGAAAATGGAACATGTTTTAGCGCTGCTACAAAATTAATCAGCTTTTTATCATTGAAAAGTAAAATTCCTTCATCAATTAAAAATTACAAATAAAGAATTTCTCTTAATAATTTCCTGAGAAGATTCAAGGGCGAGAGTGAGTTTTTAAGTTGCTTCAGAGACTATTTTACTTTTATTTTCCAGAAGATTTAATGAATTTCAAATGTCCATTCTCTTTCATTCTCGTTTGTCCATTCAAGTAATGTTTATTTGTTAACTGGAACCAAATTAAGATAGCAAGGACATATTAATCTGAACACACTGAACACTCTATAGTGGATGTTAAGAAATCTATTCCATCATTGGTTAGAATTGCTTAAGATATTCTTGTGGGTTGGTGATAATATAACATATTTATATTATTTACTAAATATCGTATTCTTCATGTTTCGTCAACACTTAGTTTAAAGCTAGTAAAAATCTTCTTCAATCTTGTTGGCTTTGACATGTGTATACAGATAAGAATTCAAAACAAAAGGAATGTTTGGTAAATTTTCTAAGTTTCTGGAAATTCTCCTACATAAAACCTTAAGGAAAATAAGTTAATTTGCATATATATTTATTTTAAGGTAAGTATTGAGGCTGTTGTGCATCTGTTATTTTTTGATAAGCGTTGTAAGTAAACTTTTTTGAAACATTCACATTGAGACAAATAAAATCAAAAAACTTTTGTTTCTCATAAAGAGCCTCATAAAATGATGGGGTTGATATGGAATGATCTTGTAATAATGATTTATCTCTGATGAAAAAATAAAGAAGTATCATCAATTGGATAAGAAATTTCGCAATTATTCTTTGGCAAAATATGAGATAGCTACTTACCTACATGTAGGACCGCGTCGTATAAACCCCTCTGAGTCTCCTCTTGCAGTCGTGGCAATGATTGAGCATTAACATTGCCTAAATCTCCATAGATGGCGAAACGTGGATTCCAATCAGTTCCCTCAGGCATTGTACGAAAACGGTAAACACTGCTCCATCCATCACCACTGCCACAATGATAATCTATTAAGTTAATGTAAATGACTATTATTATAATCTTTAATCTTCAGAAGCCTAAAACTAAGCTAAGAAAATCGACAATATCTAATACACCAAAAACGAAGTATTACATTACTTAAGCCTTTATAATTTAAACATCAGAGTAGAACTCTTATATAATTAATTAAAAAAAATAATAATATAATTAAATTTTGCTTCTTTCAGATTTTTTAATGAAAAAATTACGGTAATTTCCAATTAACTCTATAAAAATTTTGGTGTAACTTTTTTGCTGCAACTTAATTTAAACGCTACATATGTCTTTTTCGAAGAACCTCCAAAATTAGCACAATTATCTTAAAATGTGAAATTTTATAACTACAAGTGAGAATTGTTTCACATATTGTCTATTGCATCATGTTGGTATTTTTGTGGTGAATTATTTATTAATAATTCTAATTTATTAGCTTAAAATAATTTAAATTGATGGATCGAGATTTACTCATTACTAATAAATCTGAATTTGTTAATTAAAGCTAGTTTAAATTCTTCAACAAGAACCGTAATTGTATAACTTACTATAGACAGATCCGGGTGTTAATCCAGTCAAGGTGACTGTATGAATGTACATCTTCCGATGCTGTGATCCTCCATCGACGAAAGCAGTGCTGTTTCCCTTTGCGAACGAATCCAGCGAATGTCGGCCATATTCCACAAGAGAATAATTCGTCGGGTCAAAAGTGACCCAAGTTATTATCATCTCGCTTGGTTGAACTAGGAAATAGAATTGAACAAAATTATTAATTACAATTACTTCTACATTTCAAAACAATATGAATTTCAACTTTTCTATTGAATAGTAAATTAAACATTATTATTATTCTAAAGACAAATATTAACCTTACGTTTTTAAATATTTCTTTAATATTAATCAAGCTGTCAATAAAAATTAGCAAATATGGAGATTTGCGAACAGGGAGATTTTTTGTTTTTTAAAGAAACTTCAAAAGAACCTGAATTGGACCGAAATTTGAGGTTTTATATTGTACCCTGTAATTTTCTCTTGTTTTCGTTTTTTTTTAGCTTTTTTTTTTCCATTTTTCTATGTTTCTCCTAACATCTTTGTAACCTCTCGCCATCAAATGATCAAGAAAAAAAGCAACTTTGACCTAAGACGGATCAAGCAATCTGATACCATTTTTTGTAAAATAATAGAAATGTTTTATGGATATCCAATCTTTAGATTAGCTACTGCTGATTCCGAACCAATTACATACTCGTATTACCATAATGACTAAATATTATCATTTAAATATTATACAAGCATAATTTCTTGTTATTGTTTTTGTTCGTACAGCAATAATTACTTATTGCTGTACAATGTAGTATAATTTATTTATTTATTTATTTATATTTAATAAATGGAGAATGTAAGTTCTACTAGATAAAGCAAAGTGTGTGTCGATGGTTGTATTAATTGCTGGTAGTGTAATTTATTTCGACTTATTGGAATTTACTGCATTACTGTAGATTAACATTCAAATTTAAAAAATTTGGTCGCAGTATTTAGTAAGGGTTACATTTCCGTCATATTCTTATGTAGGTTGTTTTATACAGGATGTTTCCTATGTTATAGAAGAATATGGTAGAAGAACATGGTAGTGTGATAGATACGAAAATAAACAGTTTTCATTAAGAAAATGTATGTCCGGTCTTGCACTGATACGGAGCTATTGTCTTTTTAGTATTCACTGATGAAGCAATGTTCTCACGGGATGCTTTTAACACACACACAACCAGCACATTTGCGCAGAGAAAAATCCACATTCCACTGCAGCCCCCTCTCGTCGGGTGTCATTTAGTGTCAATATGTGATGTGGCATCATACTCTGGTCCACAGGTCTTGACAAATCGTTTAACGGGAATTCTGTATTGTGATTTCCTGATAAATATCCTTTCAGTTCTGTTAGAAGACGTACCCGCTCGCTGCACGCACTAGGATGTGGTTCCAACATGATGAAGCATCTGTGCACGCCATTCTCGTGGCACTACGACGCCTGATGGAAACCTTCGGTAATAGATGGATCGATAATCGAGGTTACGTCGCTTGGCCACCACGATCGCCAGATCTTCTCCGATTGACTTCTTCTGTCGGTGTCATTTAAAGAACCTCGTGCATGCCACACCTGTCGACACAGTCGAAGAACTGCGTCAACGAATTGTCGAAGCCTGAAACATCATCCATATTACATCTGGCATTTTTAAGCGAGTGGTGCAGTCAATGCTCCGGGGATGCCGCTATTGGCTAGAATAAGAGGAGCGACACTTTGAATATCTTCTCTAATGCACAACACTTCAAATAGACAGGTGGCAATATCCCATCCATAGAATGATTGTCTATCAGCCACAACACTAAAACGACTGTAGCGCCGCATCGATGCAAGACCGAACAACATTAAATAGGAAAACTGTTTTCGTATCCTCTATCTACCATATTCTGCTGTAACATAAGTTCGAAACATCCTGCCTATAAAAACAACCGTTGAATCATTCATTTGCAAATAAAAATACAACAAATATTTCAAATAATAATGCAATATTAACGAATTTTTTTACACTTTTAAAAGTTTCGTTACATTGTCTAGTTTTAATTACATTTAATGTATTACTTAAGTTTAAGAATTTATGGGCAAGTATACATTGCTGGTAGATTAAATAAAACGAGGGTTACTTGTTTGTAATGATAGTGTAAGACTAGTTGCACTGTTATAGTTTTTATTTAGATCACAAACAGAAATTCAGAATGAATTCTTAATATTATTTGTACAATTAATAACATATGACCTAAAATTATTTCTCACAAAATTATTGTTACTCAATATTTCAACTAAAACTTGGGAAAAATTGTATGGGATTCTTTTATTAGGAAAAGAACTCAAATATCTCTATTCAGATTTACTCAAGTCACAGTTTGTAGATTCAGGTGAGGTTTTCTAGGAAATATTTAAGGATTTAAAGAGACAATTTCCTGTTTTTACAACATATTATTCATGAGGTAATAAATTAACAACTGAATGACAATTAATAACTGAATAATTGGATTCTACATTTTCCATTTAAATGTTTTCATTGAAATTATAAGACTTAAAAATAAAACGGTATAAATATGCAATACATAACTAGCAGAGAAATACTTTAGACAACCAGTCAAGGTGACATTGGAAGGACAGGCTTTTGCTTTGACTGGAAATTACGACCTTCAGTGAATTTTCATAATTTGCTTCGGTTACAAAAATGCTTAAGTTATCCAACTGATAATAATAATTCAAGTTTAATCACTCAGATGTAATTAATAAACTAAAAAAAAAACAAAGTGAAGATATTTTCATGTCCATAGTTATAAGAAAAATCTTATTCTTCATTTGGTGGTATCAGTTGCCCATTTAGGGATCTATTAAAAGCTTAAAGCAAGCTAGCACTAAAAGATTAATATTAACCAAGTTTTAATCTACTTTTAAGAAATCTACAACACAAAGCTTTTCAATACCAAGACTTTTACTTTTTCTGCTTGATTTTGATTTTTATCATCTATAAATTTGAAAATAAAATAAATACCAGTTTTTGAAATATAACTAATTTCTATGTTTTTTTTTAATGTTTTAATCCATACTAATTTTAAAAGTGTCAATATAGTAGGCTCATTGTAATAACTAATTTCTATTCAAATGGCTCCGGCGAAACTGTTTTCTGCTTTACAAATAAAAAAAACTAGCAGGTATTTTTAAATAATAGAAAAACATCGGTATTACGTTTGGGATACTGTTTTGCCATCCCAACTGTGCTGTTGATGAATTTTTTTAAAATATAATATGCTGATACTATCATTGTAACGCCTTTATTTTAAAAATGTTTTTTTAGTATCTACAAATAAAGGATCACTTTTAAATTACTTTCTGAAGTTTTTTATTGCTATTTATGCATTTAATCCACACGACATTCGCTAAACGAATTTCAATTCTTTTCAACTTTTATGTTTCTAAGGCTAACTAAAAAAAGTTATTGTATACTTCTTTCTTTCTTATTCTTTGATTCACAATTTTTGTTGTTATAATCTTACTATTCTGCTATTATGGATAAAATATATTTACTACATTTGATTGTATTACATTAGTTTATATTAATGACTCACGACTGAAGTAACAGACATTTAACAGTGAAATCATCATCTCGTGGTTCCTCAAGTGGACATTTGACAGTCTCCAAATGAACCACAGCTTTTATCGGCGATATATTTTCTCGCTACACAATAAAAGCAAGAACAATCAATAAAATGAAACTTGGAAATACGCGAAAAGAGAATAAAGAAAAAAACTAAAAAAAATAAAACTAAAGAAAAACTATTTATGCTCCCAATCTCTAACCAAGCACGTGTTTTAGAAATCTATTTGAATAGATCAAAAAAGAATAGAGCGATAACAGAACTCGAGAAGATTACTCAGCCCTTGTTATTAGAGAGGTATCTCGGAAAGATAAATTACTTGATTAATTTCAAATATATTTCCAAAAACAAATGTGATGTAGCAGTCACTGAAACTATCAAATAAGAAACAATTAAAAATTAAAAAAAAAATAAAGTGTATAAATTATTTTATTCTGAGTATCTATTGGAAGTCTTCCAAATTAGCTATACAAGGTCATACGAGTAGCAGAGGCTTTTCTTTTTAAAAAAATAAGCTATAATTTACAGCAATAAATAATTTTACGACCGAGAAACCGAATTTCATTTTTTTTCCAGTCTTTTCAATCTAAAGTGCTATCCACAAATTTCGTAAGGAGATATTTTCTTTTTCTAAATAAGGATTTTTCTATTTTTAAATGAAGTTATCAATTACATATTTTCTTTATTGTTTTGTAATTAGTTTAATGAGATGATTTCTGTTGACAGCAAGTAAATGAAAACTTTCAATGACACTATAGACAGCAAATATGCGAAAAAGATAGCATTGCTATTCAAAATACTGCAATAGCTTTTCTTTGTGTAGATCAGTGGTTCTTAACTTTCAC
The DNA here is from genome assembly GCA_023159025.1 of Thereuonema tuberculata. NCBI lineage: Eukaryota > Metazoa > Arthropoda > Chilopoda > Scutigeromorpha > Scutigeridae > Thereuonema > Thereuonema tuberculata. The sequence goes on from JAFIDM010012231.1 coordinate 34,969,230, forward strand.
CCGTTTTGATCCTGAAAATAAGTTCTGGCAACTCTTAGCGAAGATCACTGATACTTCTATATATACGTTTTTTTAAAAAGTTTTCGTTTTTAACATATTCGTATAAACATAATTACATCTACAGGATATATATATAAATAATTACATATTTATTTTTAATAATAATGCCATAATTTTTAAATGTTGCATATTGTTGAAAATGACAGCATTCTTTTCGGAATTCTACATTTTTAAATCCTGTAATTAAAAAAAAAAGTGAGTGAAAATGCTCTATAGGTAGTGGTACCCTTTGTCTTTTTGTTAGGCTAAAGCAGGGGTCCTCAACATGTAGGGTGCGAACCTGGGGGGGGGGGGCTTCATCTTATCCTAAGATAAAAATTAAAACTGCCCTAAATTAGTTAGAAAATAAAAAAAAACAAAGACACATAGAAAAACTTTTGATGAGTATAAGCTTTAATTATCATGAATTTCAAAATAACTAATAATTATTCTCTTCACCCGGCACTTACAAAATAGTTTGCTATTTCATGGTATTATTGTCCTCAAAATGAAAGATGACCGGCGGAAGTTTGAACTGCGCAGCCCTTCCGGTAGCTGATCAATTATGTTTTCCTGTCACAATGGACGCCCGTCTTCTTTTTTCACTGAGAAAGACATGTTGATAACGCCAAATTAAAACTTCTCTCGACTATTTACCGTTATTTCAATACCAGTTGCTAACAATAAGTATTTATATAAATAAATAAATATATATTATTTATAAATACAATGCTCTTTTGCAAAGTAACAAGCCTTTATCGTAATGGCGACGTCCAGTGATAAACTCATACGGAAGTGCCTGACCAGAGTAATCGATGATACATGCGCAGATCTCACAAAAACAGGGCGGCCATCATTCACTGGGAGCACATAACTAACTTGTAATTATTATTTGCTAATTTAATTAAAGCAATATTATTTGCTTTAATCACTTAATAATTAATACAAAGAACTTTTTTTTCTAAGGGGTTCAGAAAAAAAGTGGTTCCATTATTAAGATATTCAAACAATATTTTTAGGCGTTTTGGTGATACACCATGTATTTATAGATCTAAAAATTTCTTCAGAAATTATTGATTTATTTTTGAATATGACTCAGGTCATTACATGACTTGTTGAATTAGCAATTTAATTTGAGTGGTGGGCCCAGTAGCTGAGTGGTAACGGCGCTTCGCTGCGTGTTGAAGGGCAAGGGTTCGATATCCGGCCACTGAGGAGGTTTTCCCACGCTCCATTCTCCTCATAGGGTCTACCCAGCCCTCTGTAGAATGGGTACCAGGTTTTTTGTTTCCCAGGGGTAGAGGCGAGCGAGCGTTGGGATGACCACCCGACCTCATCCAATGCCACCTAGAGACAAAGCCTTTGCACTGAAATGTGACGTCACTACTCACAGACGATGCATTGGTTGAAAGCTTTTACTCAGTTAAAACAAACAATCGGATAAACTATAGTTCGTTAATATTTCAGTTTTATTTTTTTGGTTTTTAAGTTAATCCTATAGAAATTTAAGCATACATTTTTAACTTAATTCTTTAAGAATTTTGTTTTTTTAATTTTTGAATATCAAATTTTTTTTTTATATATAAACTCAATTTTTTCACTTTACAAATTGAAATAAATTTTATTTAATACTTTAGAAAATAATGATAATTTGCAGCATTTTCTATTTTCTCATATACAAAATATAAAATCACTAAGCACTTAAATGTAACTATTATCTTAGATTTTTTTTTATCCTATAAGTGTTTCTAAAATGAATTTTAATTAAAAGTTCTGCCGATACACAAACAGCATAAAAGTCTCAAAATTAAAAAATTTAAAACTTTTTAAAAATTTTTCAGTGGAAGAAGCCACGTCCAAGTGCTGGCGAAAGCTATGGGACTTCTTTTAAAATTTTAATGTTTTAAAATTTTTAATTTTTAGACTTTTATGTTGTTTGTGTGCGGGTTGAACTTTTAATTAACATTATTGGCACACGTAAAAAACTTTATAAAATGAATTTTTTCAGAGCTTACCTTTTCTGAGGAAGGTGGAAATAAAAAGGAAAAAAATTACCAATTTATTAAATTAATTATTTCAGAAAAATATATGCATTACATACTGTATATAATTAAATCACTCAGTATTTCACATACAATTAATATTCGTTGTAAAAATGATTGTAAAGAAACCCTCCTCTATTTTGCAATAACTGACACTGAAAACAGTAAAAAAAAAAAAAAAAAAACACATACAAAAAAAAACCCACTTTGAATTGAATGAAAACGAAATTTAAATTTTCTAAATCAAACACTAAATTTTCAATCATGTATTTTAGAAACTAAGGTGTGAATAATCCTTAATAAATGGACAGGAATTTATAACTCAGGATACAAAAAATACTTTTATTATACTAAATATTAGGAATAACTTAATAACAGAATCTACAGAATTAACTTTAGTAATTCAGTCAAATATACAGCATAAAAATAGTAATATTGACACAAAAATTAGCATTTTTTGAAAGCAACTAAAATATATTTAAAATTATTTTCTGTCAAACAAATGTACAAAAGGTATAATATGCATTACTTTTTACAATATACTAATGAAACCTTTTTTTTTATTATTCCTACCAATTTCAAAAGATAACAAATTGTTAACATTGAAGAATTTCAAATAGAAATAAACCATACGATAGCCCAGCTTCAGTGACGTCAGAGCACTTCCTGTTGTCAGTGCAAAGGCTTTGTATCTAGGTGGCATTGCCTCATCTCAGTCCTGGTACACTGAAACATTGGAATTATCCTTATCTTCAACGCCCCGATGGGAGTATAATAATAATAATAATAATAATAATAATAATAATAATAATAATAAATTATCACATTGCAACATCAAACAACTGGTGGGAACATACAGTAAACAATGTGACTGAAAATGATATCGTGAAAATACTGTGGGATTTCAGAATTCAAACGGATAAGATCTTAGCACACAATACGCCAGATTTGACAGTGATAGAAAAGAAACAGATATGGCTAATTGATATAGCCATACCTGGTGATAGTAGAGTGGAAGAAAAAGAACTGGAAAAAATCACACGGTATCAAGACCTTAAAATCGAGGTTCAACGATTATGGCACAAGCCGGCAGTGGTGGTTCCAGTTGTTATCGGCACACTGGGTGCTATACCAAAAAACCTTGGTAAGCACTTACAAGATCTAAATATTGACAAAATCTCCATCGGTCAACTCCAAAAAGCCGCACTGCTTGGATCAGCACATATTTTGCGCCGATACATTACGACATCCTAGATTCTTGGGAAGAATTCGATGCGTTAGAAGGCCAACACCAGCTAAAGAACTGGCAGCTGTGATACACATTGTTTTGTAGTGTCCTGTATAATAATAATAATAATAATAAGCACTTGGCAATATGTACTTTGGTCCTTGACCCGCCATATTGTTTTTGCTCGGGAAACCCAAGGTTTGAAACATACAAACATAATAATTACATCCCTGTGAAATACACCTAACCTAATTGTGATTGATATTTTGCTATTTAATTAAAGTTAATTTTATAATTCGATATTTTGTTAGTTTCTGTAGAAGATTTTACATTTGAAAGAGAAACCGAAAGCCTGCATAGGGACATGACTTAATAGTGAAAGTGATCTAATAGAGGGGAGACAAAATAAATATCGGGGAGAATTGGACCCACCCAATCGATAGTATTCTAGGAGAGGATCATTTTATCCTCTAGCACCCTTATTCGGAAAAATGGATTTCACCCTTAAATTCGACTTCAAAGTTAAAACTTAACATGACAAATATACCAACTTAGGAAAACGCTACGAACTTCAAACTTGGCATGCGTACACATCTCAATATATACCGTTATACCATGTATAAATCTAAGAGGTATCTATCCCAAAATCTTGACTTAAGGGCCCATAACCAGTTGACCATGTCCAGGTCACGTGGTTCTGGGCTGGTTGGGGGGTCATGTCGCATACTGTTAAAACCAGTATCTCCAGGACAGAATGAATGCAACAAAAACCAGAGCTCTACCTACTACGATGGCCGAGCAATTTGCAATCAAAGTTGTATCTTGACATGGGCGTTATCTACGAAACGGTAAGGGCTGGAGACGTGGGCCCATAGACATTATTCCTTATTAAGACCCCCTTAATCTATTTATGACCTCAAATGGGTCACTTTCACTATTAGGCCATGTCCCTACGCAGGCTTGCGGTTTCTCTTTTGTTCATTCTATTTTTCTTTGTATTTCTTAGATGTAAATACGTTTATTGTCTGCAGAAGCCTTTTCTAAAATATACGAAATCTTACAAGTAACACCTATTAATGCTCTAGAATAGATATGTATTTATTATATGCATACCCAACATGATTTTCAAAGATTTGTGGGTTTACTTGTAATTCAAAAATTGGATCACAGTAATACAATATTAAACATGTTGAATAATAAGTTCCAGCAATTTTATAGTGTTTGTTTCGTCTTTTGTGAAGTCCCACTTCCGAGAAAAATCTATAGGCTTTCACGAGTCTGAGCTTGATCATCGAGAGTAAATCTGGATGATGAGTCCTAATAAGGACGAAACAGCTGTCCCGGATTCCTGTCGATCATGGCTCAAGGCGTGAAAGCAGACGAATGTGCAGTTCCATCGTATTTCCGTTTTTAATGTTACATTTAATGCATGTTCAACCTTCTTACTTTAATTAATAAATTTAATTATATGCAACATTTCTGAGTTAAAAATATATACATATACGATTTTATTAAAGTATAACAACTATGCCAATAATCGAATGTATTTTAAAACCTTCCTACGTAAACTATATTTGTTGTTGTTGCGTGCGGTTCGCATCGAAGTGCGATCTTCGTAGTCCATCCACCTATGGATATGTAGTGTCCCCAAAATGGCGAACCGATAGAAGAATCCATAGAATCTCTAGGGAAAGATACTAGGTGGTTTCCGTTACCGTTCCATTAAGGAATGAATTCAGAGAAGAAAACGAGAAAGAAACAGACAAACAGGAAACAAATTTTTCACAAACAGCCATTCCCACGCCAGGATTCGAACCCAGGTTCCGACCGTGTCTGCCTCATGCGACGCAGCCGCCTGGCGCACAAGGTACCACATCGGAACGGCATTAAACTATACAGGGTGTTTCAAAAATACACGGCATAATTTCAGGTATGTATTTCCCACATGTAGACAATCAAAATAGTTCATTACAACATATGTCCGGAAATGCTTCATTTC
>JAFIDM010012231.1:34974637-35028540 GCA_023159025.1 Thereuonema tuberculata
GCACGTTTATTGTTTGGTCCTTGAATTAGCATCTTGGCTTGTCTTTGCCCCTTAAGCCTGTGCCATAGCTTGAGCTGCAGAGCTCTCATTTTCTTAAGAAAGATCTTTCTAATCATGTTATTGGATAAGCCAATAACAGGTTCCGGACCTATAAAGGTCATCTCCGAGCCTTTCTTAGCGAAGGAATCGGCTTTCTCATTGCCTTCATGACCACTGTGTCCTGGCACCCAAAAAAGACGGACTTTGTTGAATTGTGCCAGTAAAGACAGGGTTTTGAGGCAATCAAAAACGATCTTAGAAGTAATGCGGCACTGATTCAGAGCGTTCAGCGCTGCCTGGCTATCGGAAAAAATATAAATATTCTTATTCCTGATATTTCTGTCCAAACAGATTCCGGTACAAGCAAGAATTGCAAAGATTTCTGCTTGAAATACAGTTGTGAAATTACCCAGGTTATAAGAAAAACCATACCCGCCAGTTAGGTAATATACACCTGCTCCGGAGCCATTGGCAGACTTGGATCCATCCGTATACCAAACTGATTCATCTGTAATTATAGGAATTGATCCAGAATCCCATTCAGCTCTACTTGGGAAATGTATGCTGAATGGTCTTTCAAAGTAATAATAGGGAAGCATTTTATCAGTAGTCATTAGCAGGACTGACTCCTGACTTGAATGCTGCGTGTAGAGTTTTGTATGACTGCTTGCCGAGTGGGTATAACACCACTCACCTGCAGTCTTAAGCCTTAAAGCTCCCAAAGTGGCTTCAGCCTCAATATGTAAATGTAGTGGCAAGAATCCTAGTAGCAATTCCACTGCAGCCGTGGGTGCAGTTCTCATTGCCCCTGTGATGCCTATGCACGCCATTCTTTGTAGCTTATTGAGCTCGCATTGAGCTGTTTTAAGCTTGACCCTTGGCCACCATACCACCGCAGCGTATGTGAGAATAGGTCTAATGATCATAGTGTAGATCCAGTGCATAACCTTTGGGTTAATACCCCAGGTTTTACCAATAGCCCCTCGACACGACCAAAAGATTCTTTTTGCTTTCGTAATCGAGTGCTCCAAGTGTTGTCTCCAAGTCATTCTTTGGTCAAGTATAACACCCAAATACTTGACTTCTGAAGAAATGGTAAGTTTCCTATCGAAGAAGATAAGATCTTGCAGCTCATGCAAGTTCTTTTTCTTTGTGAAAGGTATCAAGGTCGTTTTGTCTGGATTGACTGAAAGACCTACTTTTTTGCACCACTTTTCAACCAGTAACAGAGCGTCTTGCATGACTTCTGATACGGTTTTAGGGAATTTACCTCTAACGACTATTGAGATGTCATCCGCATAACCAATGCAGCCACACCCAAACCTCCCAAGAGACACCAGCAGTACATCCACCACAAGGCACCACAGCAGAGGAGAGAGAACCCCTCCCTGCGGGCAACCCCTGTTAGTAGCGACCGCTAAGGTGTCCCCGAGAAGCGAGGACATAACCACACGTTCACTTAGAATTGATCTCAACCATCGTCGTAAGGTAGGGTTAATTCCATGATTTTGAGTGGCTGCATCAATAGATTCTATAGAGATTCTATCGAAGGCCCCCCTCAATATCCATGAAGACAGTTAAAGCAAATTCCTTATGCTCAAGAGCTTTCTCCAAAAGTATTACAATACGATGAAGTGCCGTTTCAGTCGATTTACCTTGCTGGTAGGCAAATTGTTGACTGGCGAGGGGATGTGATATAAGAATCTCATCTCTAATATATCTATCAACCAATTTCTCTAGAGTCTTAAACAAAAAAGAGGTAAGACTGAATGGTCGATACGACTTAGCTTGCGTATAGCTTGGTTTGCCAGGTTTAGGAATAAAGATAGCTCTGGTTTGTCTCCACTGCAGCGGGAGATACCCTAGTGCTACACTTGCCCTAAAAATCCTGCAAAGAATCGGTGTAACGATATCCACTCCTTCTTGCAAATGCATAGGGATAATACCGTCCATACCTGGGGCTTTGAAGGGTTTAAATGTAGAAATAGCCCATCTGATTTTTGAATGTTCAACAATCCTTCTAGACACACACCAGTCTGTGCGGTTACCTCTGAGAGGAACCAGACCCGATCGATGCATGTCTTCAATGTTGATTTCTTTAGATTCTGGAAAGTGTACTCCTAACATTACTTTTAGTGTTTCTTTTCCAGATTTTGTGTAACTACCATTCTCAAGTTTTATAGAACTTAGTTGGTTAAAGTTACCTTTATCTAAGATTTTAACAAGCTTGGCAGTACTGGAGATGTCTGATACATCTTCACAGAACTTCCTCCAAGATTCCTTCTTAGCCTCTCTGATGGCTTTATTGTAACATGTGAGGGTGTTTTTATATTCCTCCCATTCACCTGTCTTTTTTGCTTTATTAAAAAGCTTTCTTATCTTATATCTTAGGTTACTAAGTTCGTTATTCCACCAAGGAACCTGCCTTGGTAAACTAGCAGCCTTGACCGGACAGTTCTGGTGATAAGAACTGAGAATAGTTTGTTGCAGCTGGTCAACCGCTAACTCAATATCTAGCACCGAGCGTATTTTAGAAATCATATCTCCTGTTAGTATTCCTAGGTCCTCCTTAAAGCCGATCCAATTCGTCTTTCTGAGGTTCCTGTGACATACCATTTGTTGTCTTTCACCTGCAACATAGAAGCAAATGTACCTATGATCTGAAAGAGAAAGTTCATTAGATACATGCCAATTATTAATAGAACAAAGCATATTAACAGTACAGAGTGTTAAATCAATTACTTCACTTCTATTACTTACAACAAAGGTAGGTTCATTTCCTTTATTTAAAACATGTAACTTAGTACTTATCAAGAATTCCATGAGGTTTTCTCCTCGTTGGTTGCAGTCAGTGCTTCCCCAAGCAACATGGTGAGCATTGGCGTCACATCCAATGATGAGTTGTGTTCCATTGCTTTCGCAGTATTGAATTAGATTCCTTACCTCCAAAGGAGGAAAGTTATCATTCTCCTCATAAGGGAAATATGCTGAGACCACAACGAGTTCACAAACTTTGCTTACCACCAGAAGAAGTTTGACTACAGTTGTGTCTCTTGAGAGAAACTCTGTAAGGGGTATGGCACTTATGCCTTTCCTAACCAAAATACAGGTTCTCATATTTTCACAGTGATATCATAAGTAAGTAACCATCCTGATCTTGGTAAACCTAATATGTTACCTTTATAAATCCAGGGTTCTTGGATAATGGCTAAATCAATGTTGTCCTCAGCCAGTCTCTGGCACAAAGCCGCAGAAGCAGACCGGCTGTGGTGTAAATTGATCTGAATGCAGTTTAACATGTTTGTGGTGATATTAGGGAATCAGAGGCTGAGGATGGAATAATTAGGCGTTTTCCTCACTGTGGGTGTCGGATTCCAACACCCGATCAGAGAGGTCCCCACCCTCATCCATCTCAACCACTTCCATGTTTTCGGGCGGTGCCGATCCCATGTCCGATTCCCCTGCCGCCACATCCATAGTTAAAACTGCCTGATCTTCGGTTTCTTTAGGTGTGAAACTATCTGCTGGTGCCTTGGAAGAAGAGGGCCCAGGTTCCGAGGTATCAACCTCGGGTTTCACATGTTCTGGGTCGTGTAGGATCTTAAAGATACCTTTATCGACCCCGGTATGTGCTAGGTATTTAGCCTCAGCAATAGCTGTAGCAGATTCCCTATCCACTTGGAAAATCCATCTCAGAGCCTGAGGGTTTACGATACGGTTCAGTACCCGCCAACAATTGGTGTTAAGCCTCTTGTTGTAGGCACTGAGCCTCCGCAGCAGGACAGCTGAGTCGGTTGTCCATATGTCTTTCGTCTTGAAAGCTACTTTAACAGGTTTTGGCAGGTCACTGGCTTTCAGAACCCTGAGCCTCGTGCCCTGCAGAACACTGTCATTGTTATTAAAGGCTTCTGTCACCCAAAGTGCAGTTGCCTGGTTTTCACATAGGTAAAATAGTACCCCTCCATTCAAGCTGAAGCTCTTCATTAGTGGTAGAGGTTCCCCTTCCGAGGTTCCGTCCACCCGCCTAAGAAGGTCCATCTGGATGGTTCCTACTTCCCTATCGTCCAGTTTCTCATCTGGGAATTTTTCTTTAATGACGGCCATCTTGACACAAGAAGTGACCTCACTATAAGTTTGTTGTTTGGCCCCCTGCTTTGGTCTCTTAGGATGGCCCTGTGCGTTCTGAGGTGATGGTGTCGACACATCCGAACGCTGTCTCTTGGTAGTTTCTTTGAGGGGTGTTTGCTTGTCTTTGGCTACAGGGCTTCCTGCTTGCCTCTGTCGTTGCAATTTCCTCCTCATATTTCTTCTGGCTGTTTTAGATAAACCGCCAAGGTGTAGCCTGCTTAAATTAGAAGCAGTGTGTTTTAGTTCCTTAGCTCCAGAAGATAACTCGGAACTGCCTGTTAACTTCGTGGAGCTAGGTTCTGTATGTTGTTGGGAGATCCCAGTATTGCTGTTTTCTTCCCTAGATTCAGCTACCGTGGTAGCTGCTTTTAATGGTTGGGTACTTCCCGAAGGTGACCCTAACCCTTGATTTTTGTTTTTACTTTTTTCCATAAATGTTTTATTACCGGGGGAAATAAAAAGTCATCACTTGGCTATCCCCCTATTCCAAGCAGAAGGCTACATACGATGGGGTACTCGCCAGGCGCCCCAAAGGGATCGTTTGCGGCACAACATTTTTCGCTACCCTTGTACCATTCAGTCCTCGGCACGATACCTCCCACCTTAACTTGGGTAGAACCATAGCCCCGTTAGCCAGCATGTTTCGGGACCTCCAACTGGGAGTTCCTTACTACATCTGTTTCCACCCTCTACGACGTGGACGTGGGGTTGGAAATTTTAGAGGGAAATTTAAAGTAACATCACCACAGACGATGAGCTTCGACGAATGCAATAGGATTTGCGAATAGAAAGTGGTGCTTCTGAATCCCATATGCGGCAGTTTTAAGTGTTGATAATTCCATCGACATAAAGATGGTTCTCACCTTTACTCAGAATGTGTATGGTCAGGCATCAGTCACAAATGACAAATTCAGCTGCTACTGTCGCATGATCTTATATTAATAACAGTTGATTACTTTCCGATGAAGTTTCCACACAGTGAAATCAGGGGCATTCAATTGCTTTGATACTCTCCTTACGCTGCTGGTTGTAGCAGAATTATCGATGGATGGGTTGACTACAGTAGTTAGAAATTTCTGTGCTATATAATGTTAAATAATGGCTTCTAGTCTTTACCTACAAGAATCTAATTTTCTCAAATTGTGTTAAGCATCCTTTGAACTGCCACAGCCGATAAAACCAAAAGCTGTTTCAGTCAAAATTCAGCACAGCAGTGGCCGCTGCATTCCTAACGTTAAAATATCCTTTAAGATTTAGGAATTTCACAATTAAAGTACTCAAGAGTGAGATTCTTAACAATGAACGCACATAATCACTTACGCTCTGCTGCTTTGAAAATGTAACATTTTCTACTTTCTTAGGTGCTGTGCAGCACTTTTTTATTTTAAAAATAAAATTTTAAAATTATGGCCAATTCTCAGGTTCTGTATCATTTTTTTAAAAAAAACCAACAAGAAAAATTGAACTTTCATTCCTTTAGAATGTTTGTATTAGTGTATTTTTGAATTTTCGTTATAATTCATGTACTTACAGTAGTCAACATTTTAATCAGGTACTAAAAGCACCGCCTTCTAGCTGCAACCATGCTCTCCTATCAGCCGTTCTCTTTAATTCATAATAGCTTCGGAATTCTAGAACCCTTTTTGTGTCATCCAAGAATTTTCTTCTTAGTCTTCCTCTTCCCTTTTTTCCTGCAACTTTCCCTTTCAGAATAACTTTTATAAAACTGTTAGGTCTAATCATGTCCTAAAAATTTTGTTTTATTTTCTCAAAACCCTGTAATAATTTTTTCTATTCTTCCACCTCTTCCAAAATCTTTTGATTCGTTTTCTTATCGGTCCAACTATTTTTTATCACTCTCATCCATATCCACATCTCAGCTGCCTGAAGGCGATTAATCTCTTGTTTTCCCAACGTCCAGGTTTCACTGCCATACATCAGGATGCTCCATAAAAAAGTTTTTGCAAAGGCTTTTTTAGTTTCAGTATTCACATGGTTTGATGTCAGTATATTTCTTTTATTTTGGAATGCTTGTTTCATGATAGCTATTCTTTTTTTTATTTCCTCAAAACTTCTGTTATCGTCTGTAATGTAGCTTCCCAAATAGCAAAATTTTGATACTTGTTCAATATTATCTTTATAATTGCTTCCGTTTTCTCCTTATTTTTTTCAACTATCATTACTTTAGTCTTCTTAGTATTTATTTTTAAGCCCCAATTTTGTAAAGTTCTGTGTAGTACTTGAAGCATTTTATTCATTTCTTTTTCCGAATTTCGCAATACTGCAATATCATCTGCAAATCTAACGCAATGTATCTTTTTTCCATTTATACTAACTCCTTTTAGTTTTAGCTTTCATAGTTTGGATTGCCTCCTCGATGTATAGGTTAAACAAATATGGAGAAAGTGGGCAAGAAAGGAGTAAGATTTGCTCTATTTCCCGCATTCTTACTCCTTTCTTAATTTTCGCTTCAGTTGTTGCCGCATTGAAGTGAATGAGTGTACTTTGGTCCTTATATAATTGATAGATAAATCATCTATCTTTCCAGTCGAATCCCTTCTCCTTCATAATTTTAAACAAATATTCCATCTCAGTGTATCAAATACTTTCTCTAAATCTATAAATGTAAGATAAACTTTCCTATTCCTTTCCATCATTCTTTCCAGAATCATTCTCAAAGCCCAAATTGCTTCCCTAGATCCTCTACCAGCACGAAAGCCAAATTGATCTTCATGTAGGTATTCATCAATTTGCTCTTTAATTCTGTTTTTGACTATATGTAGAAGGATTTTAGAAGCATGCGATAGTAGTGAAATTGTTCTGTAGTTGGAACATTCCAGTGTATTTTCTTTTTTTGGTAGTGTAATAGTTCTGCTTTTCATAAAATCCTCTGGTAATTCACGGATTCGTAGCAATCATTGATTACATTAAACAATTGTGTTTTTGCTCTATTTCCCGCATTTTTTAAAAGTTCAATAGGTATGTTACCAATTCCTGTGGCCTTTCCCTTTTTTCTATTTTTAAAAGCCTGTTCAAATTCTTCTATCATAATTGGTGGACCCATATCATCTACCCATTTATACTTTCAATAAATCTGTTATCATTTGTTTCCATGTTATCATAATATAATTCTTCTACATACTCTTTCCACCTGTCACAGATTTCCTCACTATTTGATAAAATTTTGCCTTTTTTATCTTTGACCAAAGTTGATCTCGTTTTTATGTTTGGTATTGGTCTTTTAATTTTATAATACACTTTTATCTTGGTCACTTTATCTTTTATTTTATTTAAATATACTTTTTAATTTTTTTGTTTGAATCTGAAACGCCTATGTACTGAGACTGAGGACTGTACTTAGTTGTATTTTGTATGTTAATAAATAAATAAATAGAATTTATTTTTATGTATCATCTTAGAACGAAAGAAACCAAATTTATTTTCGTTTCGTTATATTTTCTTTGAATATCATTTGAAAAATTTCGTTTCGCTTTTGGTTACTTTCAAATGAAAATCATTTCCATTGTTTCGTTATTTCATTACATTCACGTAACATTTTCTAACAGTGATATAAATAGACATTTCCTTGATATTCAAAATTTAAAATTTTATCTCTCAAATATTCAAATCTTATTTGATGATGTTTTCATGAGTTCAATGTAATAAAAAAATTATTCGTTTTCAAAGGTGTTTTATAAAATAACGATGTCCATTCGGATATAAAGCTTGGATGAAGGATACTCAGCTGTTTTTTTTATGTAAAAATGAAACATAAAAATGATTAATATAGGTTTGTATTATAGCTTGAATGGTTATCATGAAGATATAAATGGAAGGAAAAATTTTGTCCTAATACTATTAGGTAACTGGCGTTCTTTAAAAAAGTTCTCAAAATTTCGATGTACGTAAAATTTTAAAAGTAAACAAGTAATACTTTTCAAGAAAAACAAACTGTGAAAAAATGTTTGTCATGTTTCATTTCCAAGAGAATATAAACTCAAGAAACTTGTAATTTTACCTGAATATCAAAATTAAATTTTATTGTCCAATGACCCGTCTTTCTCTATTCATATCAATGCAAGTGAGAAATAAATCTACTGTGTAAGAATGGACGGAAGGTCATTGTTTTTCTAATGTAACTTGATAGAAACTTAAATACCTCAATCTGTAGTCAAATTTGGGTTGATTCTTAAAAATAAATTGAGTTTCGTTACAAATTATCATAAACACTTACTCGAATGATTTCTGCAGAATTATTCGATATTAAGTCAATTAATGACTTGTTTCCTTGTCTCATCAGACGTTTACTGGTTTTCTGAAGGAGACCAAATACTGTAGAATGTTTTACTGTTGTCGTTATATTCTACAATCATTAGAGTTTGGAAATTACTTTATAAATAAATGATCGGAATTAATACTGCAAAGCAGTCATTACATCAAGTGATTCAGCAGAAAATGATTATTGATCTAAAAGAAAATATAAATCACAAAACAAATTTAATTGCCTTAGTAGGCGATTGCTTTTATCGTAAAAACATCGAGAGCGATTGATATGATACAATTGGATTACTACATTAAAATTGTTCTTTTAATAAATATTATTATTGTTATTGTTAAATGTGTTCCATTTAACTGATTTTGTATAGCTATGTTGAACCAATCAGTTTCTCCGAAGAGCCAACGTGTTCGCAGCATTCATTGCAATACAGTAAAACCCCGTTATTACGCTCCCGCTTATAGCACTATCCCGTTCTTTACGCTCCTTTTATACGGTCCCTGGAATTTTCTATATAACTCTGTATACTTTTACCCTCTTATAACGCTTCAAATCCCGCTTGTAGCGCTTTTTTATATCGGAAATTTTGTATCGAAAAGAAATGTAACACTGTAACGATTCTTTTCTTTCCCTGGTAGGAGGGAATCTTCGAACTCTTTGAAGTGCGGGTCTGTGATACAGTAAGTTAGTGCAAAATGTCGAAGCGGAAATCCCTTTCTATAAGTGAAAAATGGCAAATCCTTCGTAAGTACGACGAGAATTCTACACTAAATCAGAAGGTTTTCGCAGAATCTAAGAATTCCCTGATCCAGTCTGAGAACAATAATAAAAAATAAGAATGGAATTATCAATTCAGCGAAGGATGGTTGCAAACGTAAAAAAGTAGTGTGGAAAATGTGAAGATGCCGAGGAAATTCTAATTCAATGGATTCATCAGTCCCGTGATGCATCAGTGCCATTAAGTGACCCAATCATTCAAGAAAAGGCGCGTGAAATAGCGGGCAGTGCACTAAATCTGCTCCGAAAATATATTTGTATTGCTCCTAGTGGAGTATCAATTGATGTTAATAGTTTCTTGAACCGCATTGAAAATGTCATAATTTATAACAGTAGCATACACACACGGCAAACCACAATCAAAGATTTTTTTAATAGGAAATAAGCTCACATTTGCACTATATCTATTTCAGAATCAAGTATCTTTCCTGTAAAATGGTGTCTAAATGTTTCCCCATCATATAAATCATTCCCCGTTTATAGCGCTATCCCGCTTATTACGCTTGTAGGTCACGGTCCCTTGACGAGCGTAATAACGGGGTTTTACTGTATTTAAAATTATTGTCATCTGAAGCTAGAGGTGTAGGGCATCATGGATGTAGATCTTTCTTGTTCCAGTTTTGCATAATATTGACGTACATATCGGTTTCTAACTGAAACCGGTTTATAAATAAAACAGTGAGAAAGGCATGCCATTTTATTTTGCTTACAAATTGGGTTGTGCTGCATTTTAGCTTATAACAACCCTGTCCCTCCAGCATTCCTGGAGACATACAATCTTTCAATTGAATTGTCAGGGTGGAAATCTCGATATTTCATAAGTGTCCAAAGCATTTTGAGGCAATAAAGATTGAAGACATATCCAGAAGACCATTTGAACCGTGGCTCCGAAAATTAATGTTTATTCATTATATCTTGGCTTCAAAAATGAAAGTCTGAGAACTCGAATAAACAGTATATACATTTCCTACACTGAATGAAAGTATGATTTTTAACAATAGCCAAAGAACATTTTCACAGATATTAGATGCTGCAGCAGACAATACTAAGGAAATAGTACTATACTAATCATAGTTAAATAAAATATAACAATACTTGAAATTTGAAGTCCATACACAATGTTGAATGATTCCTTTATATTACACTGCGAATTGCTTTGATCACTATCACACTCGAAGATTACTATTCTTATAAGAATAACCAAAGAATTTTAGTGGCAGGGAAAACATTTTTAATACACTAATCACCATCAATAATGAACATCTGCAAATTGGGATTTGTGTAAATATGTTGATATTTCAACAAGTGCAATAACAGGAAAGTATTTCACTTACTCAGCCTAATACGAGAATATTGAAGCAAATTAAATCTTGCTTTTAAATATGGCCTAAAAACAAATACTGGATAAGTATATATCAATACGGTGTGTTGCTAAGACATGACGTAATTCAAACAATTCATCGTACTGAAATATTCAAAAATAAGAATTCATAAATAATTCATAAATCAGAATTCATCCTGTTCAGGATTTGTACATGTGTCTGAATTTTTTAATTTCTTTAATATTATATTAGGTTGTTATTACATTTAACCCACACTTAATCAGAAGTTTGCATTTTATTTTAATCGTATATAAAATTCAAAGTTATTTCTTACTTTTAAAGAGTGTAGTCTAATGTAGTCTAACAATTATTCAAGTAAATAAATTAAATTCCATCCTCTCAACCCATTGAATGAAGAAATACTTTTTTTGGGAAGGGGAAATAAATTAGACATTCGAAATGTTTCCTTTCGAAAGTCCAAATGAACGTTGATAAAATTTAATCGATATAATATGGTATTGTTCAAATTAAGAATTCTGCATAGGAGTAGTTGTTTTGCTTTTACACGAAAAGTATAAAGATAAGACTTTTAAAATGTAGCTTTCGCTAGTTACTCCACTAGAATAAACGGTCTCCTAAGGTAAAATATTTCGAATTAATTTTACACCAAACTATTTTTAATAAAATAGGGGAGACCGGGGCCAAGTGGACCTAGTGGTAGAGTGGACCGTTGACTTTAGTAATTCGTGTAGACGCTAGAATGCGCCAAAAATCGGAACGAAGGTTAGTGCCATTGTGGCGCTGCTACCACAAAAGCGTCAGTGAATTCGGCTTATTGGTGACAGTGAGATGATCGATTGTTTTGTTTTTGTCCAGGTAAGTAAATGTTTAGTGTTGTTTTTACTTTAATATTGCCGTTCAGCGATGCATTGCATAACATAACCGTAATATTCATATTGAAGGCGGTAATCTAAACATCATTTTAAGCTATAGTATGAATTGAATACTTAAAGTAGTCGATAGTTACAACTGAAGGAAACGCCAAAAAGGCGATGGGGCAGAATGGACCGAACGACACGTGGCACATTGGACCAGTGGTCCACTCTGCCCCGCTGTTTCTACAATAAAATATTTTAGTACTATACATTATATTTTTTTTTTTTTTTTTTTATGTAGGCTATTACATATTGTGTGTAGCCTATATTATTAAAAGATATTACCCCTTTAGTAATTCCTCTCAGCAAGTACGGTAATAGGGGAAGACTTCGTGGGAAGGCATCTTAATCTTCGAAAATAGCCAATTTACACATTTAACTGTTATTAAATTCTAATTAAAAACTATGCAAACTGTCACGTTGTGGAATTGGCAACATGACACGATTAAAATCTTGGTCTCTGAGGGAATATATTTTAATTCTTAATAATTGTATTATTGTAATTATGTATTTGAATTTTTGTATTTGGTAAAGTCTTGTATATTATCATTGTGATATTTTATGGTTAAATATTATTTTAATGGTTTGAGCTTATTTAGAAAACAATATGTGCGAAAGAAAAAGAAAAACTTCGAAAAAACAGTTGTGCGTTGATTTGAGTGATCACATGGTTTTATCTGTTTCGTTTTTCCGAGGGAACAAAAGGAGAAAAGTTAAGTACGCGGGAAAAATCAGATCAGTTGATGAATCTGAAACACACGGGCAAAAAGTACATCCAATCAGTCTAAACATTTCAGGAGAGGGAGCATATTCTAAAACACACACAATTACATCCCTAAGTGAACTAACACAATTTTCAGTAAGTGAAACTCTAAATTAAATATAAATTCTATACACACTTTGTTACATTAGAAAGCATTAAAAAATGGCATAAATAACAATATAATCTTAATAATCTTAATAGAGAACAAAAAAACGTCAACGGCAAAACTGATGGGTACGCCAGTAAAAAAAGCTCTGCAAGAAGAGCAACGAAAATCTAAAGAAAGAAAAGAAAGAGTAGCAACAAAAAACATGACTCGGCCAACAGTCTCTAAAAGCAACATAAACAAAAAAAACAAATAGAAGCAAAAGAAAAGGGATAAAGAGGAAACAATTACAGATGATTAGAGATGATGAAGATGCTGTGTGCCTCTCCTGTTTGAAGAACTTTAAAAAAAGCAAACCACTGCATTTGTACTGACTAAAATAAATGTGTTCTAATCATTAAAAACGGATGGAATGGATAAAGAGTAAAAAAATATCGAGTAGAAAGTTCTATTTCTATTTTATGGGGGCACTGAAAATCGGTTTAGGACGTGAATGGTGGTAGTGTTTGTATGATGTTGATTTTTGTGGTTCTTTAATTCACAATAGTAAAGAAAATAAAAATATTAGACATTAAATGACGGATCTCAAGATGACTTCAAATATCCCTTCTACTGATGTCTCCAGAGTCTAGACTATGTAAACATATGATTTCATACAATTAATAATCATTAATTTTCAAAGCTTTACATATTAACTTCTGATATCTAAAAAAGCTTTCCAAGAATCATTTTGAATTTTAATAATTTATTTCAATAATTATACAGTATTATCAACAAATAAGTGCAATTCCTGATGTTTCATATTCCATCTTTGTATTTACATTTGATTGGCTCAGTGCCAGAGATGCCGAAACCAAAAAGAAAGAACAAATTTGTTTTTTTTTAATAAAAATTACGTGCTATTAAAAAAAATTTTAAAAATTCCTACCATTATTGTTGTGAATTATAAAGATAGAGATATGTTTGTTTATTTTTTTTCCCCCCCAAATTTCTTTCTATGTAAATAGTAAGGATCATATTTAAATGTTAATGTTTATAAAGATTTTATTCAATGGCGTTTAGTTTTGACGTTGTAAAATCGGCTACCAGATGTCGTTTCATGCGCATTAGTTAGTTCCGTTGCAAAGCAACGATTGCAGTCGGTTGTTTGATTCCAATGAGTTGACATTGCGAATAACGTTTTTCCGTCAGCAGCTTTTTGGAGTGGCGGTGAATTTGAAAGGGAGCCAACCTTCGAATTCCACCATTTTGGTTTTGTGGCGATTACCAATTGCCAAATACCTGTGAAATGCCGATGACCATTTGAAAGCCAGTATATTTTCAAACAACGTGATTTTCCTTCGGAGAGACAATCATCCTAGGATCGCCGATAAGGAAAATAGGCATAGAAGTTCCGACCGATCAGATGAGTATATCCCAACGTATCATGGAGATTTCATAACATGGATTTGAAATCTGTTTTTAGTTCCGATGCCGTAAAGCAATTCAGGGAATTGTGTTTGCAGGAGAATCCCACGACGGAAGCATTAACCAAAGGTTAAGATGGATAGGCCTATGCAAATGGAACACGGCCTTCCATAACTCACGACGAGAAATGATCCCAGCAGAATTTCAACACAAGACAAGATAAGGTAGGGCATACCCTTATTTGTTTAATCCAGCGTTTTCCGTAGAAACGTCGAAAGCAACAAGAAATTTGTTCTATAGAAGAGAAGAAATTAAGAATTCTGTGTATGGACTTATAGGGATAAATTCTCGTGATCGAATAGTAATCAATGTATTTAAGTTTAGTTTAAAACTTACTAATGTATTTAGATTATTAATTCAGGAATCTCTAGTGAGAGATTACAAAGATCATTCTTAGTTTAAGATTTTATCAGGATAGGAATTATTAAATATAATTCAATGCAATGTCGTAACCAGGGGTTACGCGAGTTAAATATATTACCGATTGTGTGTTTGGTATAAAAAAGCCATTGATAAATCTTTGAATGAAATTAGTCTTGATAATTTTTAAATGAAATAAGTCATTGATACTTCTTTGAATAGAATAAGATATTGAATGAAACTAGTGGGTTTTATTTCAATTGTATTTCTGTGATAAACTCAAGTATGATTAATTATGTTTTAAAGCGTAATTCATGATGATTTTGTTGAATGATAATATCCAGAAACTTTAGAAGTTATTTGATGTTAACCTGTAAACAAGTTGTTTATTATTTGAGTAAGATTTCTGTTCAAATGTGTTAACAAGAATACTAGAATTTTATTTACGATTCCAGCAATCGTTACCTGTATTTATATTTGTGCTTAATGAATATAAAGTTATATCATGTTTGAACAAATATGTGTTTTTAGTATTTTTTGATTCTTTTGGTAATTCTGCAAATACTCTGCTATGTCATTCAAATTTCTCTTACTGTTGTAATGGGCCCTTTTTAGATTCATTCTAACTTTTCAGATCATTAACAGTAACAATTATAAGCACGGATAATTAATTAAAAAGGATAAAAGTCCACGAAGTTTCTGACCCTCAACTGATTCGGGTCCAAAAAAGTTTAAAAAATTTAAAAAGAATTTAAAAAACATCGATGAATTTGTCTTGTAAAATGCATTTTAAAATGCAATTTAAAATGCAAGAGATGTTTTTTAAATTCACTTGAAAATGGACCCGAATCAGTTGAGGGTCAGAAACGTCGTGGACTTTTATCCTTTTTAATTAATTATCCGTGCTTATAATGGTAGGCATTTTTAAACAAATTTGTTTCTTCTCCAAATTTAATGTCATGTACTAAAAGTTCTATATATATATATAAAGTTATTTTTTTTTATTTTATATAATTTTATTTAATCATTTAATTCTTCTAGATAGGATTTGTTGGTTTATAATCGTTTAAGTTATCTTATGACAACTCAAGATTAAATCCTTTATTTTAGGAAGTTTTGAGTTTTATTTGATGACTATCATCTGTTTATTATTTATTTATTTATTTATTTTTTAAATATATTTAAATATTAAAAAACTATAAAAAAGTAAATAAAAAGGATAGAAAATAAAAGAAATATAAAAAAGATATAAAATCAAAAGAAATTAAAAAAATATATACGATAAAAAGGAGCAAAGTCTTTATATATTGCGTTTTTGTTTTCTAAATTTTCGAAATTTTAATTTTGATTTTTCACACTAGTGCCGCTGATGAAGTGAAAACAAATTCGGCCATGTTTCACAGAAACAGTAATTTGAATTTTGCATTGGCATATTTCAAATTTCAGATTACTGTCCGACTATATATATATATATATATATATATATATATATATATATATATATATATATTATGCAATGCAAAAGTTTAACGTGCATACAAATACATGAGAAATAAAAGAAAAACGCACTAGACTAAAACTGAGTTCACTGATCTGTTTTGTGAAATTGTGATACCAGGAATCCAAGATGGACCATTTCTGGTTCCCTGACCTTCGTCAGTTGGATCCGCCGAGTATCTTACATCTCAGCTTATTGATTATTGATTTATGGCGTTTACTTAAACCCTGGAGTTCAATATCCCACCTATAGATTTATACGGTTAACAGCTGTAAAGTTGAGAAAGTCATTTTTATATTTATCAAATTGTCAAAGTTTTATAATCTTTTAAAAAAAGAAAAGTTTTAAAAAAAAAATCACTTTTATACATTAGGCGTTATAAATCAAATATGAAAAATATTCAAAAATATTTTTCATATTTAATTTATAATGTCTAATGTCTAAAAATTAAAAAAAAATGGACACAAAAACAGTGATAAATAAATTGAGCTCCATAGACTAAAACTGAAGGAAATGTATCGTAAAGACTGAGAACAGCAATGGACATCTGGGCTTGATACACAAAATTTCGTATTGAAAAAAGTCACTGAATCTCTACAAGAGAAATTTCCCATTCACAGCAATTTTCATGATTATATTTGCTGTATTCTTTTTATAGAATTCAAAGAAGATTTGTATTTTTTCAATTATGAAAATATCCTAACATCTTCAATTAATAAGAATTTTTTTTTGGTATTTTTAAGATTTTTTTTCTTTTCTACCTTAGCTTTTTGATATCAGCTCAATAAGGATGATGCAATAAGGTTGATGTTGTTGGGATGGAATATTCTCGATACAAGACTTCCAAGAAGATGACAGATAACTGCAGTCAAATACAAAAGAGGGTTTTATTGCAATTTTTTCTTTTAAATTAATTATTTTTTTCAAAATTTATTCTGTTGGCGAAAGTTGAAAGGTATTATCAAGTGTAAGTTTTATTTTCTTTTGTCAGTGTTCAGGAAAATTTTATAAAGTTAAAATTAAGACAATTATTATTAATAGTATTTTAATCATTGCAAAGGTAATCGCTAAAAATCTAGAAAAGAATGTAGAAGAAGCTCAATAACAAATCCGGAAAAGACATCTCATCAAAAGTCAGCTGTAGCACTATTCATCTCAACTTAAATAAAATATATTCAAACATTAAATAAATCTGACAATCAAGATTTACATCTAGTTGTGCTAATTGAAAAGTCAAAACATCCATTCTTGAATATTATAAATAACTGAAAAACTACATTTAGAATTTAGTTTTAAAACACTTTGCATTATGAGATTATAACTCCATTGTCTATCGGAATTCTTGCATTGTTCACTGAACTTCCTTCAATAAAGAAATGTATTCATTTCCATTTTATTTCTTATTTTTGAAGATCAAATTGGATGAAAATAATAAAATAGGTAAGAATCATGCTGGCCATCTAAAAAGCAAAACAAAGAAAAAATGGTAATACATGAACTGTCCTGAAATATTGTTTAATTTTCTTGAATTTTCAAAATTATTAGACACTAAAAACATAATTGAACATTTACATAATATATGCAAACTTCTAAATTATTACTTTTCAGTTGCCAATAAACTCGATTTTTCTAAAGTTATTTGTTGATTAGGCCTCGTCTAATTTTTCATTATTATTATTAATACTAATATATATGATGATATTACAGCTAAGATTTACTTGATGGTAATTATATACTTTATAAGCTGTTGAATGGCAAGCGAAGGTGTTGGAATTGCAGATCCTGTGAGCGGAGAGATTTATGCGTCGTAAGTTTCTAGAAGTGGTGAATTTTACTATCTTTTCTAATAATCAGTGCCATTATTCAATAAAGTTACAGTTTTACCGCCAGGTAAATCAATTGCAAAATTATTGTCTACTTAATAAAAGAATACAATAAACAAAGTGCAATAGAAAATGCTTGGCGAACTGTAGATTAAAAAAAGGCGAATGGTTTCTTGCAGTGATGCAAAACAGACATACATGTAAAGACATTGAGAAAAGAAACGAAAGGAAGAAGAGGTTCTGTACTGACAATTAAAGCTAATTTAAATGAGTACAATAAGCACCGCATTCGATAACAAATATGTTCGATAATGTTAACAAATTGTAAAAGCAGTAAAGAAATCTGTGTACAAACAACCAAAAAGCTGCACAAAGCAACCTTATTTATATTAAGCTAGTCAAGGCTATAAAGTAAAACTAACGAAGTTAAAAAAACCCCACAAATATCTTGATATATTGTATTTTGTGACTATCAGTATTTTTTACCTTTGTAAGGGTTGCTTTCCGTATCTTAAAAAGTCCATAAGGATTAAATTCTAAACCTGGAATCAGTGATAAGGAAACAAACACCTAGAAACAAAGAAAAGCAGTATATTGGATGCTAATGTTGTTTTAATGAAGTGATAGAGATTGAAAGTAATAAAAACTGGAAAGTAATAAAACTACAAGACAAGAAATAAATAAAATGCTCTGTAATTACTTCCATTTCACACATTTCGTGAAAAGACAGAAAAGAATGTATGTTTAGGATAGCAATGATAAGTCCATTTCTATCTTTGCACCTATCATCAGGTTTGGTAATTTGAATACTATTTCACTATGAATCTCAAATTATCAAATTTGCATCTAATCTTTATCAAATACTGATATATAATGTATCCAATCGTCATTATTACATTTTGATACTATTCTGTTATATATATATTACAAGTTTTAATAACAGTTTAACTTTCATCCTATTAATTCCGGACAATGATTTTAATCTATTAATTCTTATCCTTTATTTCCTATATTAGTGGATTCTTGAATTGAATCACTATTTTTAAATTTCACTTGATTCAAAAAATTTCCATACTTAATATTTATTAATAACACTTATTAATACTTGTCTAAGTTTTTACTTGCACAATAAGCAGATAATTCTTGAATGATGCCATCGTACGGATTAATTTTTAAAGGTTTTAACCTTTATAATGTTTTATATCTAATTTTTATTGTTTTAATCCGTGCGACGGCGTCATTCAAGACTTATTAATATTTGTTTTATTAATTTAAAAAAATAATTAAATTCGCTTCTTAAGTGATTAGAAATTTTTTTAAACTATATTACTTAAAATGTGCTTTCATTGTTTAATTTTGTTTGAATTTTTAAAAAGTCTTTACATACTAATACCTGATTTCTCTTTCTCCTGTATTCACTATATTGTATTTTCATAAGAATAAGCTGCAAATTATCAAGCTGCAATGAAATATATAAGAGTGTTATAATCATTATGTTTATATATATAATACATAACAAAATAAATAAATAAATATAGTATGTAATTTAGAAGTTTTTACTGTTCTTCTAGTATTCTGATTACTTTAAGGGAGACATATTGAAAACTTAATCTTGCAAAAAACAAAATAAGCCAAAACAGAAGCCGTTGTTTGAAATACAGTGAATTCTCCGAAATGAATGTTCGTCTTAAGGAAAGCCTTAAGTGAAATAGAATACGTCCGATTTTTAGATCCACCGTCCGATTTTCGGATCCATGTGAAATGCGCTTTATTCGCAGATTTCTATTTCTAACTTGAAATGCATTATCGGTATCTAACAAATAAGCTGAACTTTTGAAACAGAATTACCAATGTCACGAAATAAATTCTATCTCTCTTGGCTTCTATCTCTTGATTCACTAAATGTCATTAATATCAATGAAGGAACTATAACTTTCTTGTAATTTATCTTCATCAAGTTCTAATTTTAACTTTATTTTTGGAACAGCTCTTTTAAAGACTTAATTTTGCAATGACTATTAGGAGTTTTCGGATAGCGGAGTTTCAAATGAGCTTTCTTCCTAATCAACAAAATTACAGAGATGGGATTGAATTTCTAATTAATAGGTTTTGTATTTCTACCTAATGCAAACTCCCAGATGTTACATAATTCAGAATATTTGTGATATAATGGTAGGAATATCGGTCACATTCAAATAAAAGTTTAAGTAAATTCCAATTAAAAATCAAATATAGTAGAGTTGGGAGAGATGATACATGGGGAGAGACGACACATGTAACTTCAAGTTTGCAGTAGACTGCAGCGCATCACATGACCAAAACCCGAGGCGAGTCTGAGCTTTAGTGTGTGTAGAATGTTTGTGCTGAATTGATATATGAGATTTTATTGAGATTTTCTTCCAATGATATAGCCAGGTTTGTGCTCGAATTTTCGTTTACTTTGAGAAGATGTTTAGTTAATAGCCCTTTTTTAAGGTATCTTTCGCTATAATTCATTGTGTAAACATGTAAGTAGAGTAAGCAAGGTTATGTACCAGTCACTAGTGTCTTGGGTCTCATTTGATGGAAATGGCGGTGTGTGTCATCTGTCCTATCACTTGGTGTCATCTCTCTCCTTTTTTTCTTTTTCTTTTATTTTTGTCTTTCTTTTATTTTATATTCAACCCAATACAATTTGCATAATTTTAAAAAAACTAATTACCAAATAGTTTATATAGACTTAAAAAAATAAAATCTATTTTGCAAATCTGATAACTGTAAGTGTGGGTCCGGTAGCCGAGTGGGTTAGGGCGCTTGGCTGCGGGTTGGAGGTGGCGGGTTCGGTTCCCGGCCTCGGCGGAGTGCGGGAATTTTTCCACGCTCCTTTCTCCTCCAAACGGGTCCTAGGGTATACCCAACCCTGTCTAGAATGGGTACCGGGTTTCTTTCCCGGGAGTTAAAGGCGGGCGGGCGTCGGGCTGACCCCCCGACCTCAATTAGTCCCGTTAGGTCGTGAATGCTGGAGCCTATCCTCCAGCCACCCCATAGGCCTTTGTAGGCCTGTAAGTGGGATACTTTAACTTTTAACTCTGATAACTGTAAGTGGTTTATTTTTTATTAAACAGTTTTTTCCAAAACGTTTCAAAAATATCATTATTCAACTTGATTTTAGTGTTTCATTTCATAAGTTTTTATAAAAATAAAGTAGTAGCTTGATTTATAGAGGTCTCTTATTCATATTCCATGTGGCCATCTATCCCCTACTACCCGTATCATCTCTCCCATGTCAAAAAATTTTTAAAATTCTAAAAATAAGAAACAGCATTAAAAACATAAAAAAAATAACGTAAATATGAAAGCAAAGGATAAATCAACAGTTTAAAGCTTTCAAACATTTAAAAAAATAAGGTTTTTAATATTTTACGTGAAGAATTCGAATTGTGTGTCGTCTCTCCCAACTTTACCTTACAGTTGGCTTACTAACTTGAAATAAACATCATGATAAGATCAAATAAAGCGTTGTTCAAAAAAAAAATTCCTGCATAAAAGAATGTTGACTGTTTTTAGTTCTCATCATTTACCAAAATCAAAAGCTTCATAAGACAAAAGGTCTAGAGAAGATAGTGAATGATGGCTAAATCCATCCACACCACAAAGCTTTAAAGAAACTGAGAGAGCGATTCGCTAAAATTCCTAATTCATTCTGTTATTCTCGGCATGTTAATCATTTCCAAAATATCAGAGCATGTGTTTTTTTTTGGCTTGTTTTCATAAAACACTGTTGTTAAACCAAAAAACAAAAATAATAATGGCCACTAAAAAACGTATCTTGATGACAAACAAAACTTGTAAATGGACTTTTTGTGGGGCCCTAGCTCCGTATCTATTGATCTGAGCTATACTAAAAAACAACAAGAAATCTTCTAACGAAATAGACACCTACATTTAAATGTCAGCTGAGGTGGAATTTTTAGTTAATAAATTAGAGCGATATATTTTTTTTTTTTAATATTTATACATTTAATATATTTGGGCAGGGCTTTTTTTGCCCATGAACTCCTCCCCATTGATACTCTATTATCCAAGTAAATCGGAATCTTCTATGTTAGAACTTTCTAGAATATATTAGTTTTTAAGTTATCATGATAACAGATACTATTTCCTCTTAACAATTGCATTTTATACCGTTTTAGGTTCTAACCTTTTTCCTTTTTATATCCGATGAATATTAAGGTATTTCCAAATGTTATCTAAAACTATATATTTATTCCACAGATGTATTGAGACTTAAACAGGCAAATCAAATAATTTTCAAAAATTATTAGTTAAATAATAATTTATGAAAAAGTTAATTATTTGCAAGAAATAATTAAGCCTTCATTCACAAAAATAATTAGATGACAAAGTTTCCACTTTTTCCAAAATTTTTACCGATTTAAGTCTTCATTTTCTTTATCTTGAGTGGAATGCTGTACTAACATATTTTTTATACAGAACTATCAGTTTCTTTCTATACATTTTTATAGAATTTAATTTTAGCCCTCATCAGATTGGAGCATAATACATGTATCTCAAACCACCAGGAAGAAACAAACTAACGCTTTTTTATCTGAGTCCCGAGTTCGGTTCTCATGTGGGTTTCGTGATGGTGGACGATCCGCGCTGGGCAGGTTTTCTCGGGGTTCTCCCGTTTCCCCTGCACTTCTCCCACCATACTTTCTGAGTCTTTCTCTCCATCTGTCCATATTTCCGTGGGATAGTACAATAGACCTCCGGTCGCAGTGCTTGGCTTCTGCCACCCACCTTCACTACATACATACATACCTACATACATACATACATACATACAAACATATATACATACATACATACAAACAACGCTTTTTTATAACAAAGCAGTCGGATTATTTTCTTTTCTTTTTTTCTTCTTATTTTTAAGACAGATGCTTAAATACTTGCTTAATTTAATACTAATACTTAACTCAAATTGAAGGCATTTTCAAGGAATTTTACTTAAGCTAGTACATCGGTAGAAGAGTCCATAATTTAAAATGCTCATTCAGAGAAAATATTGTTTTATGACTAGATTTTGAAACTTTTTTAACACTTCAGTTAAGACTTTTGAAATATTTCAATGGAAAGGTCTAAAAGAACGTCAACTATCCGAAACATTACTGATCCGAACCACCGCCCTTCCCTCCCCGCTAGAAAAATTATACTATCTATTTTAGTTTACTGGTTGTTGGGCTGGTATATTACTTCTGCCAATTGGTTTGTTCGTTTCCGATAATTTCCTCGAATAAATGTATAGCATAGAAATATTAATTTAATTCTAATTTCTATTTCGCCTACAGGAGTTAAAACAAATGTTGGTTTTAGATTTTGAGTGGAATCAAGACAATCTCCCGCTATCTTGATGCGTCACTGTCTATTGTACGTTGCATACAACATTTAATTGTAAGCCTAAATTAAACTATATTTTTATTTAGATTCGAATTGTATTTATATATACATGAAGTTTAACGTGCGTACGTAATATTTATTAAAAGAAAATTCAAGGCCAACGCACATACTAAATACAACAAATTTATTTTCATCTTTATTTTCATCTTTCAAACAATTATAACCCAATCATGGACAATAGAAATGGTTCGAAACTACACACACCCCCCTGAAGCAAGCCATCAGTTCACATCACCCGCTCCTGAATATTTAATTAGCAATATCAGCTATATAAAGACTGGAATTGTTGTATTTTGTATTTTGCATAGAATTCCGAAGATGATAGCTTCAATGCTATCGAAATCGATAAATTGTAAGTTTTTATGATATTTTGTATTTTGTTGTATTTAGTATGTGCGTTGGCCTTGAATTTTCTTTTAATAAATTATATTTATAAAAAAATAAAAAAATATTTTTATAAACTGAATGTTTTCATGCATGATTATTCGAATCTTGGTTTTAATTATTTAGGATAATCGAGATTCTACTATATTTTCTAAAAGTTAGAAATATACCGATATTTAAATGACTTTAATCTTACCGATTCCATATAGCTAGATCCACTTACACAGATAACCATAAGTCTAATTATGTGATATAGAATGTAAATCAACGATATTAGAATGTCTCCTGATCCAAAATCAATAACATTAATTATGATTAAATAAAGAAGGCTACAAATTATAAGAACAGATGAGAAAGAACATATCAAAATACAACAAGAGAAAATTCTGTGGATGACTTTAGTTACGTCACTTAAGAGAAATATGAATTTATTGGTTTCATGAATATTGATGTGCATGGCGTTGGCTTCATATTTCTCCTTCAGATGCAATTCGAGTAAATGAATAGCATTTCCTAGCAATAAACAATTGACAGTAAAACTTATTATTGGACCAGTCTCAATTATACCCAGCAAATACGAAAAGCACAAGATTACAGCATGCTTTATATCGAAATTTGACAACCAGTACAAATCCACAATGGTGATCAATAATAAGTGTCCAGAAATTATAACAATTATTGATATGATTAGATTCTTGCGTTGAACGGAAAATTTAAGTCCTAATTTCCGTCCAGAAGCTTCCAATTCTGTCCATTTTATGAAGAGGTCATTATATCCTAGAGATTTCATTGAAGAAGTGAAAATGATCAACACTGAGCTTGTTGACACAAATACTTCCAATGCAAATGTTATAATTTTGGTGAACTGCCTTTCATTCCAAGATTCAGATTTCGGTATAATGTAATACTTTTGCAGATTAGAAAACACCAGAAAGGTAATTTGCACTATTACTGAATACAAAGTGGACAAACTACAAATATAAATTTCATGCGAGAATCTTCCATCTATTGGAAACATTCCATAGATCTTTAAAACTGTTATCACTGGTGTAAACGATCGATAAAAGACAGTCTTGCAATGATTCCCTGTATTCTGAACATCCGTAGCTGACAATGTCCTCCTAACTTGCATTTTAAAATTTGTAAAAAGATCTGAAACAAAAAAGAGGAAACAATGTGACCACTAATATTTGAGATGAATTATTCATTTTTTTGTTCGTTGTTTTCTTTTTCTTTTATATAGATCAAGACCTAGAAGAGGTACATTAGACAAAAAAGTGTTGAATAAACAATTCATTTCAAGGGCTGTGATTTGGAAAATTATAATTGTTGGAATGTAATAAAGTAGTACTACTTTATTATTATTATTCTCTTACCCTCATTATAGTTTAATTATATATAATCTCAAGGTAATTGATGTATAACTAGTTGCGACCCGTGAAATATTCACGGAAGTAAAACAAATTCCACATTTTTGAAAAACACAGCATTGAAAAATATGTTCTAAGCTAATTTTTTTAGAAGCCATGACTTCCACAACAGCCCATATATAACTTGAATATCGGCTTATTTGTTAAAATAATATTATAACATTGTTAAAATAAAAAAAAATAAAAAATTGATTTACCACTTTCGTAGTAGCCAGCGCTGCGGTTTCTCATAATGAAACATAATGGCACCTGCTGCCCTAAAAGAATGGGCTCGTCGAAATTGAGGCAATATTAACGGAAGTAAACCAAATGCCACATATTTATGCCCTGAATTTATTGAAAAACACAAGATTGCAAAAGATGTTCTAAGCTCATTTTTTAAAAGCCTTGACTCCGCAACAGCCTACATATAATTTGAATGACTAAGCCAAATTTTATTAAAATAAAAGAAAATAAAAAATTGATTTCCCGGGTTCAACAATAACAATAACGAATGTCCAACAGCCAATACCAACAATCCTGTCTGGGCAACAATGAGGTCACGTGCATCGTCATTATTCCCTACTTCGTTGAGTATTGAGAGAGCGGCGACACAGCCGAACTTATGTAAAAACCGAGGTTTTACAAACTCTCTGATAAATTTTGACGCATGAACTTCATGCATTTCAGTGTAAACTTCATTTATATGGGAAAGAAAATCTCAATACGCTGATAATAATTGTGTAATCGCTATCCGTCGTGGTGAAGTGGAGAAAATAGTAGAGATGCCATCTTTAAACATGGGCGTGACGTCATGCCTGACGTGTCCAACGCTGCACTGTGATTGCTTATTTCAAATTACAAATTTACAAAGATCCGTACAACTTTTGCATATTAATAGGATGATTCATAGTATTCAATTTGCTTAATATAAATAAAATCCTACGGGACAGTAAAATCATCTAAAATAAATTCCATAATTTAAATCAAATATAATATATTGAAGTTGACTACATTTAAGCATAATTAATCGTGAAGAAAAAATGAACAAAAAAAGCTCACTAATGAAAATTAGTGAGAAAGTTCATGTGCCAGGCGTTCGTCGGCCTCAATGTATTTTTTAAAGCATTAAAAATTCAAATTATTCCAGAATGTCACTTGAAAATCAATTTGGTCTCACCCATTGTTGTTTATTAATAATTCAATGCGCTTATTGATTTTTTTATACTTTAAACAAATTCATTGAGGCAGGCGAAAGGCTGGCACAGGAATTTTCTCAATAATTTTTCAGTAGTGAGTTTTTTATTGTTCATTTTTTCTTTTGAGGCACCACTGCGCTTCCCATGATCATTCATATTAGCCTCAGTACAGAGACCTTGTTGTTTTACTGATGACTGCTCCTGGCTGATGATCGCCAAAGAGCGTGAAACAGCTGTTCCAGAATATCACTTGGTAAACAATTTGGTCTATCCATTGCTGACAAAAATATATATTTAATTAAACTAATAAACTATTTGTTTTTACAAACTGTTTTAACAATAATTGCGAATTATAATTTTATTAACTAATTAGTTTCGAAAACGATTCCACGCAGGGATATCCGTAAGGGACAATCATTGTCTTGATACTCCCCGTGCGCTGCTAATTCAAAAGCATTAGTCATGGATCGGTCGACTACAGTAGTTGGAACTTCCTTTGCTCGCTCATCATCCTTCCAACTGCCACAGCTGATAAAGAACCATTACATAAGTTCTTCCAGCGTCGATATTCAAGCAGAGCGGTCTCTGCATCACATTCTTAAAGGTAAAACTTCACAATTAAAACACTTTCAGGCAAGCGAAACCCATTTTTAACAATAAACGTAGATAACATGCTTGCGATATTCTAACTGCGCCTTTATAAGTCATCGCTCCTTTGTCTTTTATGTTTAGGCTAAAGTAGTTCTTTGTTTTTTGGAATGTGACTTGATGGAAGTGTAAATACTTTAAATTCAAATCAAATTGGAGTTCCTAAAAATAAACAGTTTCTACTATTTTGTAAATTATCATAAACACTTACTGGAATATGATGGGTTCTGTATAATTTTTCGATATAAGGAGTGCTTCTTTCCTTGAGTCTTATCAGACGCTTATTGCTTTGCTGAAGGAGATCTAAGACTATAATGTTTTATTTTTTTCTTTATGGTCTATCTAATCATTACAGTTTGGAAATTACTTTATAAATAAATGATCGGAATTAATACTGCAAAGCAGTCATTACATCAAGTGATTCAGCAGAAAATGACTATTGATCTCAAAGAAAATATAAATCAAAAAAACATTTAATTGTTTTTGTAGGCCATTGCTTTTATCGTAAAAACATCAAGATTGATTGACATAATACATTACCACATTATAATTTTTATTTTAATAAAAATTGTTATTGTTGAGTTAGAATTCGAAATTATACCGGTTGATCAAGAAATAACAGGAGGTGTTCGGAGCCCTGTAGCGTGTTATGTACTGGACGAAATAGAACAAAATTTGGCCACCATACACATTAAAGTATGCAGTTTCGATTTGTCAAGAAAAAAAAATTAGTACCAAACAACGCCGATAGGGGAAATTCTGGTGCTGCGGTCGAAAAATGCAGCATGAAATTTGCATATACGGATACGTTGTTACACGATATAGAGGATAAAAGGAGGGGTTGCGGGAATTCTAGTCATTCTGCAAGAAGTCGCCCGTCGAAGGCATTGTCACTACGTGATCGTACCTTATTAGTCACTGTTTTATCAGCGGGATGAAAATGCCAATGCTGCTCTTCGTGAATACCGGCGGTTAAAACAGTTACGTAGAGGACCGATGACCTTAACTAACTTACGAAGAATGGTTGAAAGATTTGAAAGAACAGGAACTCTTGGTGTGCAACCAGGCCGAGGACGTAAACATACCAAGCAGGAACAAGTTGAAGAAGTTGAAACTGCCGTTCAGGATCAGGCGATAGCTAATAAGCAGGGTAACAGCAGTGCACGTTTAATATCACGACAACAGATATCCCGTTGTCGACGGTGCAGAAGATATTGCGTAAGATCCTGAAATTTTATCCGTATATGATAACACCCATTCAAGAATTGCTCCCAGGAGACAGAAATACCCGATTAGAGTTTGCTTTGAGATTTTTGGCTCGATTGGAAGTGAATGATGAGTGGCCGTGGCGGATATTATGGAGCGACGAAGCTCACTTCCATGTGCACGGTGATATCAACACACACAACTGCCGTATTTGGGCTGATACAAATCCACACGTTGGTCAAGAGATCCCCTTACATTCGCCCTTACCCACACCAGTATGGTGTGCTTCTTTTAACATCGGCCCGTACTTTTATGAAGAAGTTGGTAGAAATGGACTAGTGACTTGTTCTGTCAATTCCGACAGGTATGCCGCTATGCTCGAGAACTTTGTGATACCTCAACTGCAGCAAAGAAATTGTATCGATTCTACCATTTTCATCAAGATGGTGCGCCACCTCACATCGGACGTCGGGTGAAGGATGTCCTGCGTCAACATTTCACAGACGCTAGAGTAATTAGTCGCGCATTTCCCATGAATTGGCCTCCGAGGTTCCCTGATCGGAATCCTTGTGATTTCTGGTTGTGGGGCTACCTGAAAAGCATATCAAGGACATGTTCCTGACATTCCTACCTTAAAAGATCAAATAATGTTACATGTCAGATGAATAAATGCCGATATGCTGCGAGCCACCGTCGAAAACCTCGTGTACCGCATGCAATTAGTGGAACATCAGGCCGGTGGTCACCTTGAGCCAAATTTATAGGTTGCTATAATAAACGTTTTTCATTCGTATTTGGTTTGTTGTTATTTACTGTTTCCATTGGCAGTTATGTATTCTTTTTTTCACACATTATGCGCTTGCAGCGCCAGAATTTCCCCTATCGGCGTTGTTTGGTACTAATTTTTTTTTTCTTCACAAATCGAAACCGTATACTTTAATGTGTGGCCAAATTTTGTTCTATTTCGTCCAGTACATAACACGCTACAGGGCTCCGAACACCTCCTGTTATTTCTTGATCACCCGATACTATTCAACTTGAACATTTTCGTTTGTTTGTTTCTTGTTGACAATGCATATGGACGGGTTTCCGCAGAACATGGTATCTGCTTCTCCTTGTTTCTTGTATAATACAGAGCCACCTTTATTTTGGTGTCCACTCAATTCTTCAAAACTTAGACTCGAAATCTTTTACTGAAATTACTTATCTGATTTCTTTAAAATTTGGTACGATATTTATTTATAGTCCAACTTAAAATACTACGAATAAGAATATTCCTGTCTTCATATATCTCCGGACGATCTTTCTGAGTAACATCCAATCCTTGATGACGTAAGTGATATCGAAATCCTTGAGGCCGAGCCCAATATTTGAACTTATGAGATTATACAGACACTTTGCAGTCGACATATATCTTCAATTCGAATACAAGTAACTTTCTCTTTTTTTCTCCGAATTTCCGAACCTCCGAATTTATATTCGCAAGAAGGATTCCCGTCTTCGACCAGATCATATTGCTTGGTGGACAACTTAGGCCACAACATATCACTTAGGCCTAAATTCATGATTTGGGTAATTGTTTTTGGAGCAAGTATTTCGCATCCTCCAGAAAAATGATGAATGGACCCAATGTTGTATTAACAAAGCTACATAAGTCACTTGTTTTTCCTCAATTTGATTTTGCTCGAATTGCCACAGCTTGTATAGCTATGTTGAACCCTTCAGTTTCTCCAAAGAGCCCACAAGTTCGTAGCATTTACTGCAATATTTAAAATTATTGTCAACTAAAGTGAGAGCTGCAGTGCATCATACATACAGGACTTTACTATTCTAGTTTTGTATAAATGTCGGTTTATGCCTAAGTCGGTAGGAAAGACGTGCAGTTTTCATATTGAATACATTTTGGTTTGTAGGTGACATTATTGCTGGATTTTATCTTTTAATAATCCTGTTTCTCCAGCATGTCAGGGAACACAATTTTTCAATTGAATTTCGAGGGTGTATATCTCGATATTTTGAAGTATTGTACAGTGCTTCCTATCAAAAGTTTCTAGATCTATGTTTGACCATTGTAAATATGAAAGCTAGAAGCATTTATAAGAGCAATCTTTATTTCTTCCTGATACATAATATTTGCAATCTGAAATATAAATTCCAGAAAGCACTTATTTCTTTCAACATTTTTTTAATCTCCTTGTTTCTACAGTTGTCTCCAATAGATTGTTTAAAACCAAGCCATTTATAGGTTTTTTCAGTTCCTAATTTCTTGATGCTGTGACTTCCATAAGTCTCAAGCTATCTTGATAATCTTGGCTATAATATCCTGTTCATTCATGAATGATTTATCGAGGACCAAATTCGTTTGAATGGCACCAATGAAGTTATTCATAAAATTATATAAGGTAAAATTTTATAATTTTACATAACACTAAATAAAAACACCTATTATTATTAGTATATTAATAATTTGGTATTATTATACTAATAATTTGGGCAGCCAGAGTAGATTTAGAATGCTGATCTAAATGTAAGAAAGCATATAATGCAACGTAGACTGGAGGACTAATCCATTAGACCAGTCGAATCACGGATCAAAAGGCCCCAAAAATTAGTGTTTATTTACTGTATCCTGGCTTGAAAATAAAGTCTAGGAAGGTGTAGAGAATGACAACAAATGTGACATAAGGAACTTTTTCTTACTTTTTTTTGTATGATTTCAAATAAGGGTCCAGTATTAATTTCCTTTATCATTATTGAGCTTTACTCCCGTGAGAAGTTTCACAACTGCTGTGATCAATTTAAAGAAATGATGCCCTGTAGGTCTTCACAGACAGTAAGGCCCCCTACGCACTTGTGGATATTTATCCACGAACTCATAAAATCCTCCCCTCTTCTTTCCCCCTTCTTCTTTCCCCCTTCCCTCTTCTTCCTTTTTTATTGCTGCCTTAAGCATTGTAATAATTGTTCCTATTGTGATGACCCCTCGTTGCAGTAGAAAAAATATATATTTCGCGGTATATGTACGCGCTGGTTTCAGACCTCGGGCGAATTGAGGGTTCTCAAATGAACCCTTCTCTGCGGAGGGGAGACTTCGTTTATGACTTCGTTGGAGAATACAAGCAAATGCGTTCTTAGCCTTATGCGGTAGCAGAAGACCATACTATATGTTGAAATTTCAATATAAAGTATAAGTTCATTCACAATGTTAAATGATTCATTTATCTTACAGATTAATTGATTTGATCACCATCACATTCGAAGATTACTACTATCATAAGAATAACCAAAGAATTTTAGTAGCAATATATAAAGTTTTGTACGTGTACTTTGAAATTTTAATTGAGTCATTTAATGCCTGTACATTTGACTAAAACAATTAGCACATTTAAAAAATTTCCATGATTTTCCTTCATCCTTTTCGGAACCACATGGACTAATAACTCCTCCCCTTTGGACAATTGAACCTATTTAAACCACCTGTTGTAACTTTTGATTACATTTGATCAAAGTCCCCTCTCGGGAAAGAAACCAGGTCATGTAACTGTAATTAAGCCTTTTAAAAATGTTTAAATGTATTTAATTAGTGTTAAATTTTTATTAAGTGTAAAAAATTTTTAAATGTGCTAATTGTTTTAGTCAAGTGTACAGGCATTAAATGACACAATTGAAATTTTAGTAGCAAGCAAACAATTTCTAATCAAAAAAACTAATCACCGTCAATTGCATTATTATAAACTAGAATTTGTGTAAGTATGTTACTTTATAAGAAAACTGCAATAGCAGGAAAGTATGTTACTTAATCATTGCTTGCCTAGTGCTGCGCAGGCTGAAACAAATTAATTCTTGCTATTATTACGATCTAATTGCAAATACTGGGTAAATATATAACAATATGGATACAATTGGATGATATAGAGTCTAGTGATGAGACATGATGTAATTTAAACAATTCATCGTATTTAAATATTCAAAGATAAGAATTCATAAATAATTCATAGATCAGAATTCTTCCTGTTGATGATTTGTACATGTGATTTGCATTTTTATTTTTAATTTTAATTTTTAAATATTTTAATAATTTTTTAAAATAATCTTTTAATAATAATTTTAATTTTTAAATTTTTTAATTATTTTTAAATAATAACATTTTACGCCAGACTTAATCAGAAGTTTACATTTTAATTTAATCGTTTAAAATTCAAGACGTTTCCTTTCTATTAAACTGTGTAGTCTACTGCAAAATTTATCATAATTTTTCAAGCAAATAAATTAACTTACACTTCATCCTACCCACCAAAATTAATGGAGAATTACTTTTTTTGGGGGGGAGGGGAGGAAGCCCAAATGAATGACATAAAAGATAATTTAACCAATGTTATACGGTATTGCTTAAATTAAGAAGTCTTAAATAGACTTATATGAGCAGTTGTTTTGTTTTTATTTACACAAAAGATATAAACGTAAGACTTTTGATACTTTGTTTTAATGCTAGTTATTCCCCTAGAATAAAAGCTCTCCTAAATTCAAATATTTCGAAATTAATTTTAGACCAAACTGTTTTTAATAAACTACTGTAGCTGAAATTGATGCAGTGAATTTTTTTTTTTTTTTGAATCTTGAAATATCTCTGAAAAGCTAGTAATTTACAGTTTCAATATTCATCAAGCCGTTGTTTAAGATATTCTGTCATTGTCAACGATTGTATATATCATGTTATAAATTTCTGCTCAGCATAATTGATTTCGGGAATATTTGAACATGAAACATTTATTTCGAAAAGTCAGGTCTTGACTTGGAAATATATAGAGAATGATATATGACGCTTGTTGTGAGTGTACCACGAAACAAATTCAATAGGTGCTTCAGAAGCTATAACGATTAAGTCAGGCCTGAATTAAGGCCAGCTGATGCCCTAATGACACTGCTAATATATTAACAATTTTTTTTCAACACCATCTCCCAAACGCCATGATATCAAATACAATATGTTTTTTTATTATTTATATATATTTAACAGTAAATACCAGCAAATATTATAAGCTAATTCCTTTCTTACAACTAGGTAAACAGAAAAAAATAATAGTTTTCAGCACTATTTTATGCAGTTTTTAATAAAATTATTATATCTAAAAAATGCAAATGCAAACATTTATTGAAAACGATTTTTAATCATCTTCCAAAAGATTATAAGACAAAATTAAACTTGATACTAACTCTACTGAAATAATGTGAACTCGAGAGCATATTATTCAATTTTGAAAATCCTCTTTTTGCAGAAATCGATGCTGGTGAACAATTTTTTAACATAATTATATATTGAAAATATATTTTTATTATATATTATTTTATATATTAAAAATAACATTTTTATTTGTACGAAGTGATTCACCTTTTTTCCAGTTCACTGTTTAGTGCACCACTTAATTGAACATGTTTAATCTTGTGAGTCTGGAAAGTATAGAAGCAAAATTAAAAAAAAAATAGGTTATATATCAGATGTCAGATGATGTGAATACACAGAGCTAAGTAGGTTGATTGTTATAATAAAATAAAGCATTAATAATAAAAATTTACAGCTGTTAGAATACGCCGCTAGGACCTTTCTGTGAATCTGGAATTTTTTAAAATTCGTTCGGAAATATACGCATACTTTACGCCTCAATACCCCTTTTCCTTCGTGTCCTAAGCAAGTTCTTCTATTGTTTATTTGTTAACTCAGGATTGGATGAAATGGTCTCGATTTCATGAGGTTAGGTTTATGTCGCTGTGGTGAGAATCGTGAACAGCAACATTTGCTGATGTTTTCAGCAGTTGTGAATCCACGCAATTTTCTGCAAATAAATCAAATGTAGGGCATGAGAAAGGGAAATCTCCTTAAATTGAATGGTGTTATGCATGATTTTACCAAGCGTCAAAACTAGATTTTTTTAGATTATTGCTTCATTTACTAGCGAAAGGTAAAAAAATTGTTCCTGCTTACTATCTCAACATAATTCTGAGGAAAATTAATTTTGAATCAGCTCCAATCGATTAATCGTAACGAATAAGATTTGTATCATGTGATTAACGACCTTTGAAGAATATTATTAATTCTGATAATGATCAGAATTGCTCTGTGAAAGTATCTTCCTTTTGATATACAACACTCTTCATTCGATAAAAAACGTGAAGTAATACATAAGCTTATACGTTTATGCGAATATATCGAAATCGAATTTTGGCGCTTGGTCAAATGATGCATAACACCACCCAATTAAAGTAGGCTGTAGCATTATTGTAATCTTAGATATTTATTTTCCACGGATTATTTTCTATGGCAAAATATTGAAACCTAAGACAGCTAGCGACGAAGTCAGTTTCACAGAACAAAGGAGATTATTATTTTTTTTCAAAAAAAAATAAAGAGAAGATTAAACAGAACAAAACCCTCAGATCTGGTGAAAGGAGTTAATAAACTGCGTGAAAAATGCAAGTATTAAATAGATTCATGCAAAGGCATGAATTTTAACACAGAGTGAATTTATATGATAATAGAGCTGCTAGATAGGTGTTTCTTAGTTGTTTATTAGTTTATAATGACTTGGTCATTTTTAAAACAAAAAGAAAAGGAGATTATTTACCTTCTCCCTCCCAATCTGATATGAGAGGGAGGAGGTAAATAACAAAGAATGAATGGTCAATCCGAAGCACCGCTTTTTAAAGAAACTAATTAATATTAACCTAATATTTCTTCTTATATTAAGAGAAATTTGAACATTTGCAATTATAGATATATTTGCTTGTAATTTTAGTCGTTGTAATTATTTTTCCGCATGTATTTTTTGATCTCTGAAGAAAAATTTGAATAAAACTTGAAATTCAGGTATTTCTATCCAGTGGATCAGAAAATTTGTCCAATTTTAAACATA
Source organism: Thereuonema tuberculata (assembly GCA_023159025.1). NCBI lineage: Eukaryota > Metazoa > Arthropoda > Chilopoda > Scutigeromorpha > Scutigeridae > Thereuonema > Thereuonema tuberculata. Next base: position 35,009,328 of record JAFIDM010012231.1, read on the forward strand.
ATGCTTTCTTTTTATTCACACATAATTCATCTACAGCTTCACAAAGATTATTGCTTTTTATTACAACTTAATCAAATATCCTTTTCTTATTTATCACAAAAACTAATTTCTGAAAGTAAGAAATTAAGAACATATGTTTAATAATATCAATACAATACAATAAAAAAATAGCTAAAGTTAGTCATAGTGATAAGGTAATAACAAGATAAGTGAAATTGATTGAAAATTTATCTTGTTGTTTGAAGATGAATCACATTAACCACAACAGATGTTTAAATTATCTGATAAGTTTATCTAAACTTTTATTTATTTATTTACTTAATTATGTATTTATTTATTTCGTCTTTTTCTTTATTGCAATTACTTAATGTCCAGTGCCGGTTTATCCTAGTAGTACATGTAGCACGTACTACAGGCACCGCGCTGATAGGGGTCCCGCGCTTTTGAACAAAACAATATCGAAGTAAAGTTTCTAGAACCCTTACTGTTTTCTGTTTAAATATTACTACGTGCCTATGTATAGATACTATAGTAATATCATGGCACCCTGCTGGTAAATTGGCACCCTCATGTATTTCTTAGACATTGTCATGTCATCTAACGGTGACCATAGAAACATGATTCTTTAGTTGCAAAGTTTCGCGCACATTTGTACGGTCCGGAACAGATCCGATCAAAATCGTTCAAAACATTAGTCGTAAAAGGTGCGCGCATTACTTCGGAAATTCTGAAGGTTGTGCGCGCATCAAACTGAAAGGCAAAAGAAAACAATCTTTTGTGTAAAAACAGAAATCTTCTTTTTATACAACGGAGTCGATAATAGCTAATAAGAAGTTCGTGTCATAAATTTACTAAAATTGATTATGCTTCATTTTATAATAAATCTTAAGCGTTTTAAAAGAATTCATAGCTTTTTAATTAACCAAGTGGATGAATGAAAAGACTTTTTTTTTATTTACTGTATTATGGGCTTGGACTTCCCTTGTAAGTTTGCAGAAGAAAGTTTTAACGTCTGGAAGAATGGCAACATTGGACTGACTCGACTTCATACTGTCCAAATACGTCATACTTCATAAATGTTCAAAAGGAAACTGCAAGTATTATTTAGGCTCATTGGATTCAACACCAGATTCAGCAAATATCGACCAAAGTAGTTTGAGTGAACGATATATTTTACCTTCTGGACCTATAGAAAGATTTATTAATTTTTTAGAAATGGAAGGACATCGCTCTTCACAGCTTGCCGATAGTTTCTTGGACTTCTTAAAAGAAAGTGGGATTGGCATTAAAGTTGGCAGAGGCCAGAGCCACGATAAAACCACTAACATCAGTAGGAAATACAACGGACTTCAGGCCCTCATCAAGGAGAAGAGTCAGTTCGCTGAGTGTATTCCTTGTTTTGCACATTCTCTGAAAATTGATCCAAGTATATCCCAAAGACGTTGAAAATGATTTTGAGCAGGAATTGATCCACTTCACTGAACTTTTGAAAGCCGAGTTAACTGACATTGTTTCATAATACTAACCAAACCTTTACGAATGGAGATTGTCTCGTCTTATAGTTGATAATCCTTTCGGCTCCTGTTTCCTTAATGTCGAGATAGTGTTGAAGATTTACCTTACTCTGATGGTTACCAACAGCAGTGGTGAACATACATTTTCAAAATTAAAACGAATCAAGAATGGCCCAGTGTGGGTTAAGGAAGATTGAACTACCTCTCTTTGATGAATATCGGGCTTTAGTTACTGAGAGAAATAAATACGTCCAGGATAGTTGATGAGTTTTCGGTTGGCAAGTCTCATGTGAACCATGTAACTAACTGAAGTTTATGATAAAAATTGTACTCAACTGAAAATTGAGCATTGTTCCTTCGTTTATTACCTATTTTTTGAAAATTTATTTGTTAATATTTTTTGTCAAGCTTAGAAAGTTGCTTAATTAAGTTCAGGATAACACTAGCGAAAGTTTCAGCAAATATCTGTTGTTCTATGGATTATTTTGAATTGAATAAAAATTTATGAAACATTACCATTTCCCGCTTCCCATATATCCAAGTATCATTCCGTAATTTTTCCCCCTCCCCGAGGGATTTGCAAAGTATATATATCTCTGGAGAGGAGGCCTAGCTATTAGTAGTGCTAATAGTAGTACCTTAAACCGGCTCTGTTAATGTCCAGTTTTTATTTTTCAGGATAGGATAGAAGCTGGAAGATCTGATATGTGGGCCTGTGTTCCCTAGGGTATAGGGATAGGGGTACTTGAGCAGAACACAGCAATTTTCGAGAAAAACATTTTATTTTATCAAAAATTTTGTTTTAATAATACATGAACAAAAAAAAACAGCTGTATGACAAATTAAATTAAGTGTATGAACAAACAATGACTTCTTAGCTACCTATAATTATTGTTTGATATCAAGCACAAATGTAGGAGTTATTTGAAGAGATGGGTTCAATTTTCGCAGAACTTTAGTTTGGTCATACCAAATTTAGTCTTCCTCATCTGGCCATCTCCAGTTTTTCCCATTTTTTACCATTTTTCATAGCTATGCCAGCTGACATCTATCTAACTATGCCAACTAGCCCCACAGCGATTTCCAAAACAAAATGAATACCACACAATCCCAAACATCAGAAACAAAAGATTACGATACATGCATGCAATCACAGTTATCCACTCTCTTGAGAACCGCCATCAGCAGTACCTTAATTGGCTCTACATGTTCACCAGAACAAAAAAATTTACGATGAAAAAATTTACTCACTAGTCAGAAAAACGATGAAACAGGGGTCACTTCCTTCGTGACGCTTCCAAGCAAACTAAAGTCACAGTGATGGTGCACCTTTACATACACTTCCCACTACCAAGATGTCAGCTCTATAGCTACACGGTGGCAGGAAACAGAAGCTGTGTGACAACTAGCCCCTTTTGCCAACTGACCCCGGTCTCCCCTATATATATAAAGCCGGACAGCAATCTGAAATTTGAAAAATCCCAATACAAAATTCAGAATACTGTTTCTGTGAAAACACGGCCGAATTTGTTTTCACTTCATCAGCGGCACTAGTGTGAAAAATCGAAATTAAAATTTTGAAAAACAAAAACGCAATTTATAAAGATATGTTTAGTAATATAAGTTAATTTTATTCTTATATTCTATTCTTTCTAAATTTCTAAATTGCAAATGATTGATTGAAATCTTTGCATTGCGAAACTCGAAGATTAGGCTTTGAGTTTGGCCTTTTTGATATATATATATGTATATATATAATTTTAGATAATAAATTAAGTTTCCATTCAATGAAATTTTCGTAACATAAGTTATATTTAAAACTGGTTTCTAATATAAAATTATTTATAATCTTTAATTTATATGTAGGTCCGAATACTTTTGTAAAATTATTGAAAGGCAGCAAAGGCAGCTCGAAATCTTCAGATCATCTATTTATGGTTTTAATTTTTAATTATATTATTTTATAATTTTTTAACTTAATCTGTGTGTTGGCTGAAGATTTCAATCAATCTTTTATAAATATATATTTACACTTTTTGACGATTTTTTCCTATTTTCTAAATAGGTGCTACAGCACCTAATTTATTACTGTTTGGTTTTTTTTTTTTGGTTTGGGGGTTACTGTCGTGTGCGGGGTGACCTACACTTATGTTTTATATTGGAGAGGTCGGATCGAGCTGTTGAGCCCCAAGCAGGACGAAACGCCCGTTCCCGTTTCCCTTCTAATAACAGACCCCGAAAGCCGTTTTTGTTTATTCATTGTGCAGCCCTTGGTTTTGTTTTTAATAACTTATTTATTTAGTAAAATGAATTTGCGAAACAGAAACTACAGAAGTTCATTTTTTTTTAATGAAATGGCTTTGGATTTAATCTTAATCGGTTTACTAATAAATTCAAATACTGTTCTGATTAGTACCTTGTTTTTGTTTTGTCTTTTAAGATAATAGCGTTAAGTACATTTAAAATTTATTAGTGAATTTATTTCCTGCAATTTAATTAATATTTCCATTTAGTTATTGAACTTTTTCTTAAGAATTATTTGATCAAGAAAAGCAATGATCTGAGATAAATTCAATTCCAATTAATTTAATTTATAGAAACTAAAGGATATATATATATATATATATATATATATATATATATATATATATATACAGAGAGAGAGAGAGTACAGATACAGTATATTTTCTTGTCGTAGGATGTTTGCTAAAACGTTACACAGAAAAATTAAAAATAAGGAAAAAGAAAGTGAAATTTAAAGTTATATTAATAAGTTATAAAAAAAGTTAAATTTAATATTATAAGTTAGAAAAATTATTGAGATTTAATATTATATTAATAAGTTAAAAAAAAACAAGTGAAATGATAAAACATGGAATACGAAGTAACACCATTTAGATTTTCTATTTATATTCGATCTGTTTTCATCAATTCATAACATTTTAAAGTCGTAACTGAACTATCCGTGAGTTATTTATTTAGGGATAACTTATCACTTTTTTGAGAAGAAATAAATTCTTACAATCGAAAGCATGAATTTAACATAAAAACGTATAATCTACTTATTGAAGAGAATTTATAAAGAAAGCTTAAATTCGGAGTAAGATCATGTTATCACGTCCTCCTACATAACAGCAGAAGACAATTCCTTACCTCTGTTTATCCAGGAACTGCAATTAATTGAAGCCCGTTAAACTTGAAAACAATAGTTTCGGTTTTTACTTTCGGTTTCGTTGTCCATTGTGGAAGCTGTGATTAATAAACAAGTATTGATCTATTAAATGTTTAAAAGTTTACTAATATTAGTAATAACATGGGTTTATCATTCTTCTACAGTATACGTCTAACAATTCATCACATGGATAACATATTTATTTGCATAAATTAATACTTTCCTTTTCATTATAATTATCTTAATTATAAAAATCTATCGAAATATATAAAATTAAATTTTCTTTATTACTCTGAATTATTAGTTAATTTTAACTGAAACTTACACATTAATGAATTTATAAAGCAATTAATAAGTAAATTTAAAAATTAATGTGACCTATTATTTATTTTATAAATTAATTTTGTTATTGATTTCTTTTATCGATTTTTACTATTTTTAGAAAAATCATTTATTAAAACAATCTGATTTTTCGCACTCGGAATTATCTTTTTTTAATCACTTCAAAATAAATTGCGATATTTAGCTCCTAATAACACACTATCTTATTTTCGATTCTGATTATTTCATTGAAACAAAAAGATGGATCGTGATAATGCCTTTATTGCCGCTCGATTACTGACCTTCAGCACGTGATATTATTGATAAATAGATCAATATAATAAAACGGAGCTCAACACATGTGTAGCATTCACTCGACTTCCTTTTCACTTTTATTCCAGTTGTTGTCGTCAAGGTTACTTCAACTGCCGATATGTTGAGTAAGGCCGTGTTGTTCCTTGCGGTCCTGTGTGGAGCTTCGGCACAACTTTTCACGCAGCCCGAACAAATTCACATTTCTTATGGAGGTAAGAAACACTGCAATAGGTTTAAAATAATCAAGTATTTAGTTAATGAAAAGAATGGTTCTAGGAAGCAGCAAAGCAACAAAAGAAAGGAAATGCATGTCATGCTATTCTTATTTTATTTTTTTCGTTAACATTATTTCTTATACCTTAATCACAATACGAAATTAGAAATGTTCAGGATTTTTTTTTTATATTTTTATTTTATTACAAAGATTAAAATGAATGAAATTTAATACTGAAGTGATGGTTTCATTAATTAAATCAATTTATATTTCTTTTGAAGTGCAAAAAAATGGAATTTAAATAAATAGAAAGAAAAATGTCTGGCATAAAGTGTTTTTAAAAATATAAATACATTAAAAAAAAAACATATTTTATTTCGCTATTCATGACAGTTCTTAAGTTAAATATTGAAACTGTGACTAATGTTTATGTATATTCTGAGAAAGAGGATCCTGAATGACGCAAAATATATTTGTTTGTTTATGTTCTAAAACTAACACACACTGTCAGTTTTTTATTTATTAGTATTTGTAATAAAATACTATAATATTTTATATAATACTGTAATATTTATTTTATTTTTATTTTATGTCGATTTAAGTTTTAAGGATTGATTTTCGCTTTTAATATAAGCACTTTAGAAAGAAAAAAAGAAATAAGTTAATTCAAATTTTAAGATGATTTTTTAATTTTAAAAGTATTTTCAAGAAGGCAATAATGAATGTGGAAATAAAAATCATTTGATAATGGTAATTTGGACGTTGTTTGGAAAAAAAATTAAAATTAGTTCATTTCACTTTATGACTATATACTGAATAATAAGAACTAACCATTAATTTACATATGATAATTTCACGCAAACCTAAAATTACTATTATATTTTTATCGAATTTATACATTATATCTTTATTTAATTGATGTAGCAAATCAAACTGTTATTAGTTGAACGTTTAGACGTTTAAACGCAAACATTCTTGTCTTTATAAACTCAAAAACAATACAATGGTGACCATTGATCGCCAAAGGATGGACACGAAATACAAACAACATCTCATGTCTTTTACACATCCACATTCGAAGTCAGCGCACGAAGGCAAAATAGCAAAAATAGGCCTAATGCCAAAAACATAAATATTGCATTTTTATTCTGCATAATAAGCGAAACAGTTAGCTGTTAAGATAGACACGCCCTCTAGAGAACAGTGAAATTACAGTACTAACATTTTGCAACACTAATTAAAATTCAGTCATATAATTACGTCGTAGTTGGTTAATTACTTCTGATTGCAGGAGAGTGATTAAATTGATGAGTAATAGTAGTGTTCGTTGTTTTAGGCCTGTTTTTTGTAAATATTTTGTCAACATTTAAAAGTAAAAATCAGAAAAGTTGTTCTATCCAGAGTGGCAACTATAAAAAAATCGACGAATTTCAGTATTTTTGTCGGGCGGGATTTCTTCATCTCTGCATTAAGAAAAAATATAATTTCTATTAAGTTAACTGTCAAATTTCTACTGTGATCTTCTTAATATGTTCCCAAACTCTAAATGACTTCCGGAACAACCAATTAAAAAACTGATATGAACATATCCGGGAAGCACTCTTACATTAAGTAGACGAATTAGCAAAAATTATACTTCCTAATACAAAACTTTGCAATTTTATAAAAGTTATAAATTAAGAGATTAAAATATATCTTACACCTTATAACCCACAAGATGGTTATTATTAAAGTTGGCCTATTTAGAGCATCCTGCAGCTGCAACCAATAGTCTGAGAGACATCAAAAGTTGTACACATACTATTCAAAGGATGCGCTCAACGATTCTGCAAAAAAACAATTAGTTACAAAATCGTCCGCTAGAGGGTGCTTTTTGCTACAACAATGAAAATAATTTAGAAAAACATTCAACATGCCATGCTATAACATCAGGGTACGGTTTTAAATGTGAAGTTTCATTTTTTGTATTGTAAAAGTGGTCCAAATGTCATCGCAATTGCATAGGTTTAATCTTTATGCAAAGAGAAAACAATCTGATTTGCATAGACACCAGGAACGCAGTCGATATCTTTATTATTATTAAATTACTACAGGACCAATTGTTTCGGATTGATAGAAGCAGATTTAGATAAATTTAGAAGAGTATCAGCAATTTTGATAATTTTTTGAAGATTATTAAATCCAATTTTTAGATAATTTATTCCAGTTTCAATTTTTTTTAACTGGTAGTTCTACTATCGTAGTTAACATTCTTTTTTCTAACTGAATATTTTTTATCATAATGGTAGCGTTTGAAATAATAGTTAAACAAAAAATCAACAAAGAATTTAATTATTTTAACCATTACCATTAATATTTTTTTCCCATTTCTTCTAATTCACTAAAAGCTGATAAACTATATTTGATTATAATGAATTTAATAAAACTTGGCATCTATATAGTTTAATGCCGTTCCGATGTGGTATCTTGTGTGCCAGGCGGCTGCGTCGAATGAGGCAGATACGTCGGAACCTGGGTTCAAATGCCGGCGTGGGAATGGTTGTTTGTGAAAAATTTGTTTCCTGTGTTTGTCTGTTTCTTTCTCTTTTTCTTCTGTGAATTCATTCCTTAATGGAACGGGAACGGAAACCACCTCAGTATCTTTCCCTCGAAATTCTATGGATTCTTCTATCGGTTCGCCATTTTGGGGACACTAGAGATCCATAGAACACGGACCTTCGACTACGAAGATCGCACTTCGGTGCGAACCGCACGCAACAACAACAAATATAGTTTACATAGGAAGGTTTTAAAATACATTCGATTATTGACTTATTTGTTATACTTTTTTAAAATCGTATATATATATATATATATATAATCCAACACACAAAACTTGAAGCTGATGGTCTTCAAATTTCGTAAAGCAAAGATTTCAATTAATCATTTGCAATTTAGAATTCAAGAAGCGTAGAATATAAGAATAAAAATTAACTTACATTACTAAACCTATGATAAGCCAGACAGTGATTTGTGATTTGAAACACCAATATCAAAAAAAAAAACTAATCACTGTTTTAAATTTGCCAATAACAAAAAATTGGCAAATTTAAAACAGTGATTAGTTTTTTTGATATTGGTGTTTCAAATCACAAATCACTGTCTGGCTTTATATATATAACTCAGAAATGTTGTATATCATTAAATTTGTTAATTAAAGTAAGAAGGTTGAACATGCATTAAATGTAATATGAAAAACGGAAATACGATGGAACTGCACATTCGTCTGCTTTCGCGCCTTCTGCAGACAGTAAACATCTTTACATCTAAGAAATACAAATAAAAATAGAATGAACAAAGGAAAAACCGCAAGCCTGCATAGGGATGGCCTAATAGTGAAAGTGACCCATTAGAGGTCAGAAATAGATAAAGGGAGTCTTTAATAAGGAATAATGTCTATGGACCCACCTCTACAGCTCTTACCGTTTCGTAAATAACGCCCATGTCAAGTTACAACTGTGATTACAAATTGGTTGGCCAGCGTAGTAGGTAGAGCTCTGGTTTTTGTTGCATCCATCTGCTCTGGAGATACTGGTTCTAACAGTATGCCACATGACCCCCCCCCCAACTACCCCAGAACCACGTGATCTGAACATGGTCAACTGATTATGAGCCCTTAAGTCAAGATTTTGGGATAGGTACCCCTTAGGTCTATACGTGGTATAATGGTATATATTGAGGTGTATATGCATGCCAAGTTTGCAGTTCGTAGCGTTTTCCTAATAGTTGTCAAGTGACTTTTTGACATTGAAGTCGAATTTGAGGATGAAACCCATGTTTCCGAATAAGGGTGCTAGAGGATAAAATGACCTGTCTTAGAATACTATCGATTGGATGGGTCCAATTGTCCCCGGTACTTATTTTGTGTCCCCTCTATTAGGTCACTTTCACTATTAGGCCATGTCCCTATGCAGACTTTCGGTTCCTCTTTAAAATGTAAAATCTTCTACAGAAACAACAAAATGTTGTATTATAAAATTAACTTTAATTAAATAGCAAAATATCAATCATAATTAGGTTGGGTGTATCTCACCGGGATGTTGTTATTATTATTATTATTATTATTATTATTATTATACTCCCATCGGGACGTTGAAGATAAGGATAATTCCAATGTTTCAGTGTCCCAGGACTGAGATGAGGCAATGTCACCTAGAAACAAAGCCTTTGCACTGACAACAGGAAGTGCTCTGACGTCACAGAAGCTGGGCGATCGTATGGTTTATTTCTATTTGAAATTATTCAATGATAACAATTTGTCATCTTTTGAAATTGGTAGAAATATTAAAAAAAAAAAAAAGTTTCATTAGTATATTGTAAAAATTAATGCATATTATATCTTTTGTACATTTGTTTGACAGAAAATAATTTTAAGTATATTTTATTTATTTTCAAAAAAATTCTAATTTTTGTGTAAATATTACTATTTTTATACTATATATTTGACTGAATTACTAAAGTTAATTCTGTAGATTTTGTTATTAAGTTATTACAAATGTTTAGTATAATAAAAGTATTTTTTGTATCCTGAGTTATAAATTCCTGTCTATTTATTAAGGATTATCCACACCTGAGTTTCTAAAATGCATGATTGAAAATTTAGTGTTTGATTTAGAAAATTTAAATTTCGTTTTCATTCAATGCAAAGTGGTTTTTGTTTTTATTTACTGTTTTCAGTGTCAGTTATTGCAAAATAGTGGAGGTGTCTTTAGAATCATTTTTACAACGAATAATTTTTACAACGAATATTTATTGTATGTGAAATACTGATTGATTTAATTATATATATAATGCATAGATTTTTCTGAAATAATTAATTTAATAACTTGGTAATTTTTTTCCTTTTTATTTCTACCTTCCTCAGAAAAGGTAAGCTCTGAAAAAATTCATTTTAGAAACACTCTTAGGATAAAAAAAAAAAAAAAATGTAAGATAATAGTTACATTTAAGTGCTTAATGATTTTATATTTTGTATATGAGAAAATAGAAAATGCTGCAAATTATCATTATTTTCTAAAGTATTAAATAAAATTTATTTCAATTTATAAAGTGAAAAAATTCAATTTATATATAAAAAAAAAAATTTGGTATCCAAATATTAAAAAAAAAAAATTTTAAAAGAATTAAGTTAGTTAAAACTATATGCTTAAATTCTACACGATTAACTTAAAAACAAAAAATAAAACTGAAATATAAACAAAATATAGTTTATCCGATTGTTTGTTTTAACTGAGTAAGAGCTTTCATCCAATGCATCGTCTATGAGTAGTGACGTCACATTTCAGCGCAAAGGCTTTGTCTCTAGGTGGCATTGGATGAGGTCGAGTGGTCATCCCAACGCTCGCCCGCCTCTACCCCTGGGAAAAAAAGCCCTGGTACACATTCTACAGAGGGCTGGGTAGGCCCTAGGACTCGTTTGGAGGAGAATGGAGCGTGGGAAGATCTCCGCCCTCCTCAGAGACCGGATATCGAACCCGCCATCTACCACACACACAGCGAAGCGCCGTTACCTCTCAGCTACTGGGCCCACCACTCAAATTAAATTGCTAATTCAACAAGTCATGTAAATGACCTGAGACATATTCAAAAATAAATCAATAATTTCTGAAGAAATTTTTAGATCTATAAATACATGGTATACATCAAAATGCCTAAAAATATTGTTTAAATATCTTAATGATGGAACCACTTTTTTTCTGAATCCCTTAGAAAAAAAAGTTCTTTGTATCAATTATTAAGTGATTAAATCAAATAATATTGCTTTAATCAAATTAGCAAATAATATTTATAAGTTAGTTAATGCCGTGAGATAGCAAACTATTTTATAAGTGCCGGGTGAAGAGAATAATTATTACTTATTTTGAAATTCATGATAATTAAAGCCTGTACTCATCAAAAGTTTTTCAATGTGTCTTTATTCTTTGTTATTTTCTAACTAATTTAGGGCAGTTTTACTTTTATCTTAGGAAAGTATGAAGCTCCCCCCTCCAGGTTCGCACCCTACATTTTCAGAACCACTGCTTTAGCCTAACCTAAAAAGATAAAGGGTACCACTACTTACAGAGCATTTTCACACTTTTTTTTTTTTTAATTACAGGATTTAAAAACGTAGAATTCCGAAAAGAATGCTGTCATTTTCAACATATGTAACATTTAAAAATTATGGCATTATTATTAAAAATAAATATATAATTATATATATATCCTGTAGATGTATTTATGTTTATACGAATACGTTAAAAACAAAAACTTTTTATAAAAACGTATGTGAAGAAGTATAGGCCTATCAGCGATCTTCGCTAAGAGTTGCCAGAACTTATTTTCAGGATCAAAAGGGGTGAAAGTTAAGAACCACTGATCTACACAAAGAAAAGCTATTGCAGTATTTTGAATAGCAATGCTATCTTTTTTGCATATTTGCTGTCTATAGTGTCATTGAAAGTTTTCATTTACTTGCTATCAACAGAAATCATCTCATTAAACTAATTACAAAACAATAAAGATATTATGTAATTGATAACTTCTTTTAAAAATAGAAAAATCCTTATTTAGAAAAATATCTCCTTACGAAATTTGTGGATTGCACTTTACATTGAAAAGATTGGGAAAAAAATGAAATTCGGTTTCTCGGTCGTAAAATTATTTATTGCTGTAAATTATAGCTTATTTTTTAAAAAAGAAAAGCCTTTGCTACTCGTATGACCTTGTATACCTCATTTGGAACACTTCCAGTAGATACTCGGAATAAAATAATTTATACACATTATTTTTTTTTTTAATTGTTTCTTATTTGATAGTTTCAGTGACTGCTACATCATATTTGTTTTTGGAAATATATTTGAAAATTAATCATGTAATTTATCTTTCCGAGATACCTCTCTAATAACAAGGGCTGAGTAATCTTCTCGAGTTCTGTTATCTATCTATTCTTTTTCTATCTATTCAAATAGATTTCTAAAACACGTGCTTGGTTAGAGATTGGGAGCATAAATAGTTTCTCTTTAGTTTTATTTTAGTTTTTTTTTTGCGTATTTCTAAGTTTCATTTTATTGATTGTTCTTGCTTTTATTGTGTAGCGAGAAAATATATGTATGTCGCCTATAAAAGCTGTGCTTCGTTCGGAAACTGTCAAATGTCCACTTGAGGAACCACGAGATGATGATTTCACTGTTTAAATGTCTGTTACTTCAGTCGTGAGTCAAATAAAAATATAAACTAATGTAATACAATCAAATGTAGTAAATATATTTTATCCATGATAGCAGAATAGTAAGTTTATAACAACAAAAATTGTGAATCAAAGAATAATAAAAAAAGAAATATACAATAACCTTTTTTTTTTAGTTAGCCTTACGGCGGTGTGCACCAAACTTCAGTTAACTTTGATGACTGCAGTTTGGACGGAGCTAAAATTAGTGGGGGGTGCTGCTCCAGAAAAAAAATTAGCCTTTGTTTTAAAATTGTGTGAAAGGAAACAAACATGTATAAAAAGAAAATTTATTCAGAAACTTGATAAATTTCGTTTTATACATGTTTGTTTCCTTTCACACAATTTTAAAACAAAGGCTAAATTTTTTCTAAAGCGGCACCCCCCACTAATTTTAGCTCCGTCCAAACTGCTGTCATCAAAGTTAACTGAAGTTTGGTGCACACCGCCATTAGAAACATAAAAGTTGAAAAGAATTGAAATTCGTTTAGCAAATGTCGTGTGGATTAAATGCATAAATAGCAACAAAAAACTTCAGAAAGTAATTTAACAGTGATCCGTTATTTGCAGATATTAAAAAAAATGTAAAAACACATTTTAAAATAAAGGCGTTACAATGATAGTATCAGCATATTATATTTTAAAAACTTCATCAACAGCACAGTTGGGATGGCAAAACAGTGTCCTAAATTTATTACCGATGTTTTTTTATTTATAGAGCACAAAACAGTTTCTCCGGAGCCATTTGAATAGAAATTAGATTTATATTTCAAAAACTTGTATTTACTTATTTTATTTTCAAATTTATAGATGATAAAAATAAAAATCAAGCAGAAAAAGTTAATCTTGGTACTGAAAAGCTTTGTGTTGTAGATTTCTTAAAAGTAGGTTAAAACTTGGTTAGTATGAATCTTTTAGTGCTAGCTTGCCTTAAGCTTATCCCTATATGGGCAACTGATACCACCAAATGAAGAAATTTATTTTTCATATAAATATGGACATGAAAATTTCTTCACTTTGTTTTTTTTTTTACTTTATTAATTACATCTGAGTGATTAAACTTGAATTATTATTATCAGCTGGGCAACTTAAGCATTTTTGTAACCGAAGCAAATGATGAAAATTCACCATCCGAAGGTCGTAATTTCCAGTCAAAGCAAAAGCCTGTCCTTCCAATGTCACCTTGACTGGTTGTCTAAAGTATTTTTCTGCTAGTTATATATTGCATATTTATGCCGTCTTGCCGTGCTGGCGTGGTCGTGCGGTCTCGGCGGCGACCAGCCGTGGCGTCCAGTGCGCCAGTTCCTGGGTTCGAATCCCGGCAAGGACATGGCTGTTTCAATTTCCTTTCCTGTGTTGACCAGCCTCTTATTCACTTTCTCTTAGGTCTGACGTCATTTCTTAATGGCGTCCTGGAGGAAGGCAACGGGAAACCACCCACAGTATCTGTTCCCTAGTTTATCTACGGCTTCTCCTAGGGGTTCGCCCTTCGGGGGCCACTAGGTTCCGTAGACCGCGTAACTTCGTACATACGAAGATCGCACATCATGATGATGATGATGCCGTCTTATTTTTAAGTCTTATAATTTTGATAGAAACGTTTACATGGAAAATGTAGAATCCAATTATTCAGTTATTAATTGTCATTCAGTTGTTAATTTATTACATCATGAATAATATTTTGTAAAAATAATGAAATTGTCTCTTAAATCCTCGTATATTTCCTTGAAAACATCACCTGAATCAACAAACTGTGACTTAAAGTAAATCTGAATAGATATTGAGTTCTTTTCCTGATAAAAGAATCCCATACAATTTTTCCCAGGTTTTAGTTGAAATAGTGAGTAACGATAATTTTATGAGAAATAATTTTTGGTCATGTGTTATTAATTGTACAAATAATATTAAAAATTCATTCTGAATTTCTGTTTGTGATCTAAATAAAAACTATAACAGTGCAACTAAGTCTTACAGTATTATTACAAACAAGTAACCCTCGTTTTATTTAATCGGTTAGCAATGTATACTTGCCCATAAATTCTTAAACTTAAGTAATACATTAAATGTAATTAAAACTAGACAATGTAACGAAACTTTTAAAAGTGAAACAAAATTCGTTAACAGTGCATTTTTATTTGCACTATTTGTTGTATTTTTATTTGCAAATGAACGACACAATGGTTGCTTTTATATGCAGGGTGTTTCGAACTTATGTTACAGCAGAATATGGTAGATAGACGATACGAAAACAAACAGTTTTCATAAGTAATGTGTGTTCGGTCTTGCATCGATACGGCGTTACAGTCGTTTTAGTGTTGTGGCTGATAGACAATCATTCTATGGATGGAATATTGCCACCTGTCTATTTAAAGTGTTGTGCATTAGAGAAGATATTCAAAGTGACGCCCCTCTTGTTCTAGCCAATAGCGGCATCCCCGGAGCATTGACTGCACCACTCGCTTAAAAATGCCAGGTGTAGTACGGATGATGTTCCAGGCTTCGACAATTCGTTGACGCAGTTCTTCGACTGTATCGACAGGTGTGGCATACACGAGGATCTTTAAATGACACCGACAGAAGAAGTCAAAGGGATTAAGATCTGGCGATCGTGGTGGCCATGCTACGTAACCTCGATTATCGATCCATCTATCACCGAAGGTTTCCATCAGGCGTCGTAGTGCCACGAGAATGGAGTTCACAGATGCTCCATCATGTTGGAACCATATCCTAGTGCGTACAGCGAACGGGTACGTCTTTCGACAGAACTGAAAGGGTATTTATCAGGAAATCACGGTACAGATTTCCCGTTAAACGATTTGTCAAGACGTGTGGACCAGAGTATGATGCCACACCACATATTGACACTAAATGACACCCGACGAGAGGGGGCTGCAGTGGAATGTGCATTTTTCTCTGCGCAAATGTGCTGGTTGTGTGTGTTAAAAGCATTGCTTCATCAGTGAACACTAAAAAGACAGTAGCTCCGTATCAGTGCAAGACCGGACATACATTTTCTTTTAAGTAAATAAAACTGTTTATTTTCGTATCTACCATACTACCATGTTCTTCTACCATATTCTTCTATAACATAGGAAACATCCTGTATAAAACAACCTACATAAGAATATGACGGAAATGTAACCCTTACTAAATACTGCGACCAAACTTTTTAAATTTGAATGTTAATCTACAGTAGTGCAATAAATTCCAATAAGTCGAAATAAATTACACTACCAGCAATTAATACAACCATCGACACACACTTTGCTTTACCTAGTAGAACTTATATTCTCCATTTATTAAATATAAATAAATAAATAAATAAATAAATTATACTACATTGTACAGCAATACGTAATTATTGCTGTACGAACAAAAACAATAACAAGAAATTATGCTTGTTTAATATTTAAATGATAATATTTTGTCATTATGGTAATACGAGTAAGTAATTGGTTCGAAATCAGCAGTAGCTAATTTAAAGATTGGATATCCATAAAAAATTTCTATTATTTTACAAAAAATGGTATCAGATTGCTTGATCCGTCTTAGGTCAAAGTTGCTTTTTTTCTTGATCATTTGATGGCGTGAGGTTACAAAGATGTTAGGAGAAACATAGAAAAATGGAAAAAAAAACTAAAAAAAACGAAAACAAGAGAAAATTGCAGGGTACAATACAAAACATGAAATTTCGGTCCAATTCAGGTTCTTTTGAAGTTTCTTTAAAAAAAAAAATCTCCCTGTTCGCAAATCTCCGTATTTGCTAATTTTTATTGACAGCTTGATTAATATTAAAGAGATATTTAAAAACGTAAGGTTAATATTTGTCTTTAGAATAATAATAATGTTTAATTTACTATTAAAGTTGAAATTCATATTGTTTTGAAATGTAGAAGTAATTGTAATTAATAATTTTGTTCAATTCTATTTCGTAGTTCAACCAAGCGAGATGATAATAACTTGGGTCACTTTTGACCCGACGAATTATTCTCTCGTGGAATACGGCCGACATTCGCTGGGTTCGTTCGCAAAGGGAAACAGCACTGCTTTCGTCGATGGAGGATCACAGCATCGAAAGATGTACATTCATACAGTCACCTTGACTGGATTAACACCCGGATCTGTCTATAGTAAGTTATACAATTACGGTTCTAGTTGAAGAATTTAAACTAGCTTTAATTAACAAATTCAGATTTATTAGTAATGAGTGAATCTCGATCCATCAATTTAAATTATTTTAAGCTAATAAAATTAGAATTATTAATAAATAATTCACCACGAAAATACCAACATGATGCAATAGACAATATGTGAAACAATTCTCACTTGTAGTTATAAAATTTCACATTTTAAGATAATTGTGCTAATTTTGGAGGGTCTTCGAAAAAGACATATGTAGCGTTTAAATTAAGTTGCAGCAAAAAAAGGTATACCAAAATTTTTATAGAGTTAATTGGAAATTACCGTAATTTTTTCATTAAAAAATCTGAAAGAAGCAAAATTTAATTATATTATTATTTTTTTAATTAATTATATAAGAGTTCTACTCTGATGTTTAAATTATAAAGGCTTAAGTAATGTAATACTTCGTTTTTGGTGTATTAGACATTGTCGATTTTCTTAGCTTAGTTTTAGGCTTCTGAAGATTAAAGATTATAATAGTCATTTACATTAACTTAATAGATTATCATTGTGGCAGTGGTGATGGATGGAGCAGTGTTTACCGTTTTCGTACAATGCCTGAGGGAACTGATTGGAATCCACGTTTCGCCATCTATGGAGATTTAGGCAATGTTAATGCTCAATCATTGCCCCGACTGCAAGAGGAGACTCAGAGGGGTTTATACGACGCGGTCCTACATGTAGGTAAGTAGCTTTCTCATATTTTGCCAAAGAATAATTGCGAAATTTCTTATCCAATTGATGATACTTCTTTATTTTTTCATCAGAGATAAATTATTGTTACAAGATCATTCCATATCAACCCCATCATTTTATGAGGTTCTTTATGAGAAACAAAAGTTTTTTGATTTTATTTGTCTCAATGTGAATGTTTCAAAAAAGTTTACTTACAACGCTTATCAAAAAATAACAGATGCACAACAGCTTCAATACTTACCTTAAAATAAATATATGTGCAAATTAACTTATTTTCCTTAAGGTTTTATGTAGGAGAATTTCCAGAAACTTAAAAAATTTACCAAACATTCCTTTTGTTTTGAATTCTTATCTGTATACACATGTCAAAGCCAACAAGATTGAAGAAGATTTTTACTAGCTTTAAACTAAGTGTTGACGAAACATGAAGAATACGATATTTAGTAAATAATATAAATATGTTATATTATCACCAATCCACAAGAATATCTTAAGCAATTCTAATCAATGATGGAATAGATTTCTTAACATCCACTATAGAGTGCTCAGTGTGTTCAGATTAATATGTCCTTGCTATCTTAATTTGGTTCCAGTTAACAAATAAACATTACTTGAATGGACAAACGAGAATGAAAGAGAATGGACATTTGAAATTCATTAAATCTTCTGGAAAATAAAAGTAAAATAGTCTCTGAAGCAACTTAAAAACTCACTATCGCCCTTGAATCTTCTCAGGAAATTATTAAGAGAAATTCTTTATTTGTAATTTTTAATTGATGAAGGAATTTTAGAAATTCTTTATTCGTAATTTTTAATTGATGAAGGAAATTTAATTTTCAATGATAAAAAGCTGATTAATTTTGTAGCAGCGCTAAAACATGTTCCATTTTCGGCTTTTATTTTATGATGTAAAACATGTGAATTTAAATTTTACTATGTGAAATTTATCTCACATTATTTTAGGTTTTAACATTATTTCATTAATCAACTAACTCGAGCTCCTAAACTATGAAAATCAACGGAAGCTGCAATGTTATATACTGTACATATTACTGTACTTAGTTCAATATTTATATAGTAATATCCTTCAAGTTTATTCTGTTTTATATTCAAATGAAACACTATTTTAGGGGATTTCGCCTACGATATGGATACTAACAATGCTTTAGTAGGAGACGCCTTCATGAGACAAATAGAACCAATAGCAGCCTATGTTCCCTACATGACATGCGTTGGAAATCATGAAAATGCTTAGTGAGTATGAAATAAATTAATGAAATTTTCTCATTTTTGTGTGTCCAATCTTATTCATTACAAATTATTAATCAAATTATTAATTTTACTTTTTAAATTGCTTATAACATGAAAAATATAAACTGAATTAACAATAAGTATTTTTATTGATCTTTGTTATTAAGTGTATTGACAGTCACAAGGTGTAATAATAATTGTAGTTAATTACGAGATATCTGATTAAAAAAATAGCATGTCTTAAATGTTTTTTTTTTTAATTTTTTTAGCAACTTTTCAAATTACGTTAACAGATTTTTTAT
>JAFIDM010012231.1:35030428-35063130 GCA_023159025.1 Thereuonema tuberculata
TTTTTTTAGCAACTTTTCAAATTACGTTAACAGATTTTTTATGCCTCCAACGGGTGGAAACACAAATAACCATTTCTACAGGTAAGTTTCTTGTTATTTTAAAAGAGATCCTTTATTTAGAAAGTATAAAACTGTAAAACTTATAAATATTAATTTACACAAAAACGAAAGAGGGGAAGAACAATGTATTTGAAGCGGAAAAAGTGACCTCTCAAAAACGTTTTCTTTTTAAATGAACGGTAACTTGCGAGACATACAGTATTATTTTGAAAGGATGGGTTTTTGTAATTAAAAGCTAAAATAAAAGAAAAGCAGGAAAAGTCTTAAATTATGATCAGTGTGTTCTATAGAATATCTGGAAACATACTTCCTGACATAGTAGCAAAATTAGGCTGACATTTAAAATATAGAGGACTTATTTATTTGAAGTTTGAAAACTACAAATGTTTTCGGAACAGTTTTCGTAAAAATTATAACAAGGAATAAAATTATATATATCTCTAAAAACAAAGCAGATTAAAGGAGTATTTAGAATTTTATGCTATCTGCATTTCGTTCAAAATCTTCTTGAAATCAAAACGGATATGATAATTCATGCCATTCTTAAGATACTCTTAAGTATTGAAATCATACGTGCTAACGGCTTTTGTTGTTAATTTCACGGATATCTTTCAATTCTAAAAGCGAACTGATTATTTCTGGACAATGACTTCGTTTCGGGTTGTTAAAGTTGTTATTTACAGTTATTATACTTGCACAGTCTCTGTATCATTCCATTAACAAAATTTCAATCGTTTACTTGTAACAAAGAGTTGTCGTTAATGATAACACCATCGCAGATCAGCACGGTATCTCCATCTTATAATATCTCTTAATTTCTGATTTCGATAAGACGGTATTGAATTCTTAATTTCCGTTTGAATTAAGGAATCTAGAATCTTACTGAAATTTAAAAAAATTTCGAAATATTCAAAATCCCAACTGGATTTTGGTAGAGTAGTATTAATATAAGCCAGGCCGGAAAAAATTCATAGCTACATTTCACTGAGCAATTAATTAAAACTTTATAGTACTGTTCTTCTAGAATCCATTAATATTAGTCAATTAGAGGTTAGTTGATGCTCAGTCTCTTCGAGTTGACGTAACTCTTAAGGGACCTTGGCCAGTTCTTGTAGTAATGGCTTCGAGACACACACAATTATTTTATTTGTGGCTTCGACTTCCACTAGCTGCATCATTAGACTTCAGCACTGATGACTTATTATCTTTACTTCATCGTGGAAATTAATTTTTTAACAAATACCTTATAAAGGAATTGAATCCTGTTTTTCTTACTTTATTTTCTGAATTAATTATATTTATTTTAAGGAAAGGGGTTAAAGTAATAGTTTTTTTTTTTAAATAGAATATTTTAATTCATATTGGAAGACTGCATTCATTACAATTAGAGCATTATTAGTCTTTCGGGATATGGCTGAAATATTACCTTAGTTTTAGATTTCAATTTAGGTTTCAATATTTTATTTAATTTAGGAACAATGGTCCCACCGTTTTTGCTATTGAGAAAATTTGCTCAATCCTTCAAACGTATGCAGCCATTTTTGCAGATTTTTAATGTTAATCAGTGAAGTACAAATTATTTATTCATTTTCTTGTCAGAATGTTGGGTTGAGGATTAAACAAGGTAGGGATAGTGATTAGTAAACAATCACAGTGCTTCGCAACGGCTTCTGAGTCACCTTCACTTTAGAACAGATTGCGCCGGGGTGGACTAGAAAATGCTCGCACGAGTCTCTTTGCGACCCCATGCTATCTTACCCACCCCTATTTATATGGAATAATCGTCATTCTTAACTCAAACCTTGTTAATACACTGAATTCCTAATAATGATTTAAAAAAAAAAACTTAAGTTGAGAAACTGTGAAAAGATTTAAGATGGGGAGAAAAAGAAGAATAAGAATTGTCCATGAGGGGATCTAACCCACGACCTTCGCGTTATTAGCACGACACTCTAACCAACTGCGCTAACAGAAGCTGTTGTGAAGCATTGTGGGATGTGTGTCCACAAACAGACAGACAAACCGGGGATATAAGACGTCTTTCAGAAGCCTAAATAAATCACAAATGTTGGGTTCATGATTAAAAAATCTTCAATTAACAATATCTTAATTTCATTCCAAATTTCTGTTGTATTATCTTTGAAAAATGTTTTATTTCGTTTTATTCTAACTTTATTTCTTGTTTCTTTTTCATTGTAGTTGGAATATTGGTCCTCTTCACATCATTGCTTTTTCGACTGAGTTTTATTTTTACACTAATTTCGGTTGGATACAAATAGTTCAACAGTATGAATGGCTCGAGAACGATTTAAAAGTAAGTATAAGAGAACTAACTATGTTTTAAGTTTGCGTTTTGGGTCCTTTTTTTTTTGTAGAATTGTAGCATGTACTTAGTTCTCAAGAAAGGTTAAAAGCATAAACTTTATAAGTTATTTAAAAAATCCAATTATTATTTGGCTCACATTCATAATTGTTTATAATTCTGAAATATAATTATTTTATTTGAGAAATTATCTTTTGAAGGATAGTTTATATCTATCTATCTATCTATGTACGTATATATATAAAGCTGTATCGCAGCAGGCCATGCAGGTCCTGGAGTGTGCGAGAGGTTTAGACCAACAATTTGAGGTCGGATGGTCAGCAAGACGCTCGCCCGCATTTAACCCCCGAGTAAGAAACCCAGTATCCATTTGACAGAGGTCTGGGTGAACCCTGGGGTCCGTCTGGAGGAGAAATAACCGTGGAAGAAGTCCCTGATCACCGCGGGGAGTTGAACCCGGGTTCCTCCAGTCCGCAGTCAATATCTAAACCACTGGATTACCGGACTCCGCTCTTTATATATATACATCTAACCAAAACATTAGCAGACAAAAAATTGAAGGGAGAAAAGCAATCTTAAATATTGATTAAAATGAGCGTCATTCAGCTGTGACGTTTACAAACGTCAAATAATATTTCGTTGCCTTTTTTACTGCAATTTTTTTCGCAGAGATCTTCGATGGTGTTTCCGACAGTTTTATAATAAATAGACTTAAATGATCACGAATAAAGAAATTGAGAATATTAGATTGATATCTTGGCCATTGGGCAAGAAATTCGTTATTAGCCCAATTTATTTATAACGAAATTTGCTACCAAACAGTTTATTCAATAATTGCAATAATAAAAATTTAGCAATAATATATTTTATTACAGAATAGATTCTGTTCTACAGTTAAGTAGAAAAGTCAACTTCACCTCCATGAACATTTCTCCAGTCACTTAAGAAATGGTTACATTCTGTGATTTCAGTTTTATATAAAGCATATAACCTGATCTACCGTCTTTTTCCATATATGAGCATTTACTTTAAGATGGTAATTACTTTAGACGTTTAAATTGGTTAATGTAACCATTTATTTAAATCACTGAAAATAAAAATTGATTTGTTTTTCAAAAACCCTTTTACAAAATACTCTGTATCACTACAAGGGCCCTTCTTGTAATTCTTAAAAGATTCAAGTATTCACATCCTATAACTTAAAATTCATGTTTCTAAAGAATTCTAATAAATATTCGCTAGAATTTTACTCTTTAAAGACTTCCTCACAGAATCTTAAGATTATTCTAAAACTTTAAAGCCTACTTCGAATTAATATTTGTTTTCAATTTTAGAAAATATTTGTCGTTTGAGATAATTAGATTCACATTTTCGAATGTTAGTAAACATAAGAAATTAAAGTTTTTAACATTATGAAGCATTCCCTTTGTAATTTCTTTAACTAGGAGGCAAATAAACCAGAAAACCGTGCTTTGCGTCCCTGGATTATTACAATGGCTCATCGTCCAATGTATTGTTCAAACAAAGATAATGATGACTGCACAAAAAGCGAGAGCATAGTACGTACATTTTCTATTAAATGGCTATGTTTTGAGATCATATTAAAGGAATAATAATAATAATTGAAGGTTATTATTGGAAGTTGTTATTACATTGTTTTTGCTTTATTTTTTTCTGATCAAATTGTTATTTAATATAGTATAGAAATTTCAAAATGCTTGTTTCAAACCATTTCAAGTCTTTCTTCTGTAAAAAGAAATTTAAGAAAGTAAGAGTCGTAAAAAGTTAAGATTCCACAAAATTACATTAGCAAATGAAATATTTTTATCAATATTTCTTTAAACTATGATTTTTTTTAAAGTAACTTGTGTATCTCCTTTCACTGTTTGAGAATTAAGAGTTTCATATTCTAAGGCTAATCTCTTTTTCTTTATATTCACAGATTCGTAGAGGGGTTCCTCCTATTCACGCCTTTGGCTTGGAAGATCTATTTTATAAATATGGTGTTGATTTAGAACTCTGGGCACACGAGCATTCCTACGAAAGACTATGGCCAGTTTATAATAAAACAGTAAATATCAAATTTTATTTTCCTTCTCTTGTAGTTCTTAATTATTTCAGAAAGAACCTCTATTTTTTGTTATTGAGGAATACAAATCGAACAAACAACCAAATTTCATTATACAGGATGGAGCTGTTAAAGATGAAATAAAAAATAAATAAAATGATTTTGTTAGATTGTATTGTGACAGCGGTCATATCAGCGTGCATTTAAAACAAAAAAACTAATCAAACTTGGTGAATTTTGTGTCGCCAATTTAATATTGAATATAGAAGAAAATAAGACCGCATGTTTCTTTGATGACCAGGCAAAAACTGTTAAAGCTTGGCTGGGAAGTTCTGATTCATCCGCCCTATTCACCAGATATTGCACCTTCGGTTTTCCGTTTACTTCGGTCTTTACAAATTCTCCAATTGGAAAAACTTCATTTCCTTGGTGGACTCCATAGGCACCTGGAACATTTTTTTGCTCAAAAAGATAAAAGGTGTTGGGAAGATGGAATTATGATGTTGCCTAAAAGATGGCAGAAGGTAGTGGAATAAACCGTTGAAGACGTTGTTCAATAAATTTATTGTAAAAATAAAAAATGTGTCTTTGATTTTTACTTAAAAACCGAACAAACGTTTTGGCCAACACAATATAAGCGAAAAAAATTATAGTAATTTTTGCATTCAAATACAAAAAAATCTTATCACATTGTTATTATGAATATTCTTATAATTAAAAAATAAAAATAAATAAAAAGCTAAACCCAAATTAAAAATTTTAACCTTTAATAAGGAAATTAAGCATAACTGAAGTACATTTAAGAAGCTTTTTCCGCTAAATAATAGGATAAAAGTTTGAAACATAAAATTATTGAATAATTATAAGCTTAGCTAATATTTATTAAGTACTTTAGCTTCTATTTATAAGTTAAGTACTTTTCTTTTAATTACAATTTAAAATTTAAGGTTTATGTATCTAAATAAAAATTACAGTAATCTCATTTCCTGTCGTTTTCAAGTATTTTTAAGATATTTAATTTTACTGAATAATCTTTACTTTTCATCTTTTCAAAGGTTTACAATGGCAGTTATGAAGAGCCCTATACCAACCCTAAAGCACCTGTGCACATTATTACTGGATCAGCTGTGAGTTCATATCATATAACAGAAATAATGTTTTAACTTGCAAAACATTTAGAATTATCTAATCTCATTGCTGTCTAAAAATGACGTAAATTCATTGCTATATTTTAATTTAATTACTCTTTCATATATTATGAAAATATTCAAAACAGTTGTTTTATTTTTTTGTCTGAAAAGTTAAATTTGAGTTCTAAAGTACAATTGCAATGCTTGAGAGTAGACCCATTGAGCTTCATTATAAATAATAAGTAGCTTAATTTTCTTTAACTAGCTGTTTCGACCCCACTACAATTATTTTGAATCTTCGCTTCCATGCAACGTTTCCTTAAACCAATTTTTATTTAATAATCTTTGCTGAGTTTATTCAATAATGGTCGGACATGAGATTATATAGTTTCTAGAGATTTTTTTTAGCAAACTTGTCACGTTCTTGTTTGAATTGTAAATGCAGGCTGTAAGTTAAACATTAATTGTTTTCATTCAAATACTAGATGACAGAATAAATCTGATATTTTAATATTGTATCTTTGAGGAACTACAGAATACGAAAACATTGTATTGACATGCAAGACCAGACAAAGCCTTATCATTTGGGCTATGTAATTATGTTAGTTCAAATTACTAGTTCGAAATATAAATATGACCAAACTTAGTGAGATCTGTTAAGATCATAAAAATGTACTGTATGTTTCATCAAAATAAGAATGATTAATAGAAAATAATGAACTTTGTAGAAAACCTAGCAGAACATTCAGAGATACTTGGAAGCAGAACATTAAAAAAATTTAGAAATAGTTGTTCTGTGCAAAATTGATGTTTTAAAAAGTATGGTATGTTAAAAATCAATGAAAAAAATCTTTCAAGATTTGAAAGTAATAATATTGTATATCTACGCAGCGTAATTTAAATACTTAATTATTGGACGATTGTTCTACAGGATCTTAGTGAAATAAGAGATGAAAAGAGGTCTAAGGCGGAGAAAGAAAAAAACTGCTTGGATATCTTCTTCAGATCAACAATTCTGGATTTCGACATTTCTCCTTCCCCGTCAAAATAAGTTAATTTCTCACTAGTAAAAAGACGACAATTAATATTTTTTCTGAGGAAAAAACAGACATTCACATTTCTCCAAATGGACATTTTTATCTTTGCCTTGCTTGATTGAGATTTAACCCAGCTCTTGGAATCATGTATCTTAAATAATTTTAATAGGAATCTTAAATTATTGTCTGTAAAGTGTGTCTCAAGATTCGGGCAGTTCAATAGATGTCTTGCACCATCGGAGAGGTGTTGCATTTGGTGCAAGTGAGGGTAAGTCTTGATGGAGTCTTCAAAGCTTATGGTGAACTCTCCTCAAACTGCTTGAGAGTAGGGTAAAGTCTATCCGGTTTTAAGAATGTATCATAGGTGCTTGGTATTGATTATCCGCCCTTTTTTGAGGATTGATTTTAATGCGTATAGGTAGTTTTCTTATGAAGAATGGTGTTGGATGGTACAGATTCTTGTTCATCTATGCTTTGAATTTCATTTCGTTTCTGGAATGCCAAGATAAAACATACATTGGAATGTCAATGAAATATCAATGTGCATGATATGTAAAACTTTAGCAAAGCTCTTTAAAAGATAAAAGCTGGCGTAACAGTTTACAATAAGAAGGATTGCTGCTTGGGATTCCAATAACACATCAATAAGAACTGACTGTTCTTTATTAAGGTTCTCAGACCTTCAATGATTGCAGTGAGCTCTGTCCTGTAGAACGATAGACCATTTAAGTTGTTGAATTTTATTTTTACTTCTTGATCACTGTTGATGATATGCGTTCCACTGTCTTATGAGTCATCATCCTAAACTGTCATCTGTGAAGATTTGGATTTTTCTTTTATTGGGAGTACCAATAGTTTTTAGTCGAGGGTCTTTAGAATTGTGGATACTTCTGATTATTTGAGTGAATATCCTTTAAAATTACTTATTGTTGCTCTCTTAGTTAATTATTTGTATTAGAATATGCGTAAGGACGAACCATTATTGAATAAATCAAAACTTTTATTCCTGAAATTCGTTGAACGTTACAAAATTCTTTTTCATTGTTTTTAAGGGATGTCAAGAGAGACACGACAATTTCAATTCCCCACAAGCCTGGGACGCTTTCCGAAGCACAGATTACGGCTACACACGCTTGATGGCTGTTAACAGTACCCATTTATATCTAGAACAGGTGTCCGATGATCAGGTAAGTCTCACAGTTAATTACAAGTTACAACTCTAAGCCTTTAATTGGCTAGAATTCCAGTGGTATAAATCATAGCAAGAAATCTCCACTGAAACATCTTTGGAATGAGGAGCAAAGCGATACTTAATGTTTTCTTTTGACCCTCAAAACAGTATATTTATAGAAGTTTGAATGAATACCGTAAAGAGGGATAAGTTTATGTCAACCAGTCAATTTACTGTATTGGAGCCTTAGATCATTCCTATTCTGACAACTTCTGCACTGACAACAACGGATAGGGTTGTTGTGTTACCGACTGGAAGAAGTAAAAATATTTTTTTTGCTTTGATCTCTTCCAACTGCTGTACTAACGATCCTTTTCCGCGTTTTTGTGGAGACAGAAGATGAGGCAAAGTTGAAGGAAACAGGAATTTTTAAATGACTCAGGATTACATTTGTTTGAATATCGAATGCTATTTATCTAAAGAATGCCGAAAATACATTTTTAAATATTCAATAATGTTTATTTGGAAGGAAAGGTTTGACTATAAACTGTTGGAAGATATTCTGTTTTTTTATTGCCATTTATTTTGAATTCTGATTTCAGCTATGATCAAAAGTTAAGTTTTATAACATCCTGTGATCCAGTGATTATGTAAGTCTAAAAATATGCACCATTTCTCTATGTGGTAACTTTAAAAAAATCTGTAATAAAATTATCTCACTTGCAAGGTAGATAGTTTCCTCAATTCTATACAAAAATTCTGAATTGTTATCAAAGAAGTTCGGGTGGTTGTCTTTTAAAAGAGACCCAAAGCGTACTTATTTTCATTGATGTTGGATGCGAGTAGAAAATGTTCGTTTGACTATTCATAAATGACACGATAGACATTGAATTTTATTTTTCTAAAATCTTTATTATTTTGATTGTTTCTTATGTGCCAGTAATCATGACAACCGAGTGACCTTTTAGGGAAGGCTTTGCTTAATCTTTCCATAAGCGTAAAATACTCTTTGTTACGCTCCAATATGATTGAACTACTTAAAACAGAAGAAACTCGAAGATTCTAATAGGAAGATTCCAAATGTGGGCAGACACGCATCTAAATACGTGTTAAATTAGACTACGGAGTCCAACTAAGAAACTTAGTGAGACTTAAAATTCTGTTTCAAATTTCCTTTTCAGTAATTATTATTGAGACATTAATTACTTTTCTTTATTTTTCTTTATATATTAGGATGGTAAAGTTATAGATTCAGTTATTATCATCAAAGAAAAGCATGGACCAGAAGCCTGGCAATAACTCTTCTAAGTAGCTAATTTATTAAAATAAAAAAAAAATCAATGTAAATAATACACAAATATTATATTTCATTTATGTTGAACAATATATTTTTATGAAAAAGTTGTAAATTGTATGTAAAAATGTAAATAAATATTTTCATAAAAATTTGCCATTTCTTTTTTTTATTTTCATTAATATTTTTTTAATGCAGCATAAGGTAAGGGAGATAATATTTTTTCTCCCTAAGCTATTCTACACGTTCACTTAAGTGAAATAGTGCCACTAGGAGAAATAAAATCTTGAAATGATGAAATATTTATAATTATCCAACACGGAAACTAGGCATTTTAAATCAAACCGGTAATAACTTATCGCTTGAACCATAATTATGGTAATTAGGGTGAACTTCATTTTAGTTATTACAGCATTTTGTAAAACAAATCGCTTTTTAATACAGGGATTTTATTTTTCCAGATATATCAGAAATATAGATATAAAGGAGTCCCTACAACAAATTCAAGAGCTGGACGATGTGTTTACCTATTTGTCTAAAATATAATTAAAACTCTTTAACAGACATTCTATTTTTTGGAACATTCAACTGTATAAAATTAACCCTAACCATAGTAAGAAATTTTTGTAAATTTGTATTTTGAAATAATCAATCACAGTGCAGCGTTGGAACACGTCAGGCATGACGTCAAGCCCATGTTTAAAGATGGCGTCTCTACTATTTTCTCCACTTCACCACGACGAATCGCGATTACATAATTACTATCAGCGTATTGAGATTTTATTTCCCACATAAATGAAGTTTACACTGAAATGCATTGATTAACTCAAATTGATTGATTTAATTATTTCACACCTTTCTTCTTTTCAAGTTTCTTTGTGCAGTATTTTGTAAGAAAGAATTTAATAAGAATTCCTTGAAAAACCATCTGTTCCATACGAAAAAAACTCTTCTTAAATGAAAATGTTGTAGGGGAGACCGGGGCAGAGCGGTCCACTTTTGTTTGTTGAATTTTTTTTGTTTTTTTGTTAAGAGATTTTCCATTGCATTTATTTTTGTCAGAATCGGGAACTATTCAAGAATGTAAATACTTGATTTCATTTCATTATATTCATAAATAAAATTGGTATTAATTCGCAAAGCAAAAATGGTAGAGTGGTCCAACCTGCCCCGACCACGGGGCAGGCTGGACCACCCCATGGGGCACGTTATTCCGGATAAGAATAACATTTAAAGTAAGATTTTTATTGAATATAAAATAACATGCCATTTAGGATATCGTGAAATAAAGTTTAACTTAACATAGACTACCTAAGGTATTACATATTCAAGTGAAAATTTAAAATAATCATTATGCAGTTGAAAGTCGTAAATGAATAATATCAATAGGTTTACATTGAATTAATTAATCACTTTCACTAGAGAAATCTTCTTTGCAGTTGAGGCATTCGTAAAATAAACCCCGAATATCACTGGCTACGCAGGAACTATGGTCCCATCTCTTGCACTGCGTACATTGAATCCACTCCTGCCATGGTTTGCTTTTTTTAAAGTTCTTCAAACAGAAGAGGCACACAGCATCTCATCATCTTCATCATCACTAATCATCTGTAATTGTTTCCTCTTTATCCCTTTGCCTTTGCTTCTATTTGTTTTTTTTGTTTATGTTGCTTTTAGAGACTGTTGGCCGAGCCATGTTTTTCGTTGCTACTCTTTCTTTTCTTTCTTTAGATTTTCGTTGCTCTTCTTGCAGAGCTTTTTTTACTGGCGTATCCGTCAGTATTGCCGTTAACCTTTTTTTGTTCTCTATTAAGATTATATTGTTATTTATGCCATTTTTTAATGCTTTCTAATGTAACAAAGTGTGTATAGAATTTATATTTAATTTAGAGTTTCACTGACTGAAAATTGTGTTAGTTCATTTAGGGATGTAATTGTGTGTGTTCTGGAATACGCCCCCTCTCCTGAAATGTTTAGACTGATTGGGTGTACTTTTTATCCGTGTTTTTCAGATTTATTAACTGATCTGATTTTTCCCGCCAGAGTGTACCTAACTTTTCTCCTTTTGTTCCCACGGGAAAACGAAACAGATAAAACCACGTGATCACTCAATCAATGCACAACTGTTTTTTCGAAGTTTTTCGAAGTTTTTCTTTCGTACATATTGTTTTCTAAATAAGCTCAAACCATTAAAATAATATTTAACCATGAAATATCACAATAATAATATACAAGACTTTACCAAATAAACAAATTCAAATACATAATTACAACAATACAATTATTAAAAATCAAAATATATTCCCTCAGAGACCAAGATTTTAATCGTGTCATGTTGCCAATTCCACAACGTGACAGTTTGCATAGTTTTTAATTAGAATTTAATAACAGTTAAATGTGTAAATTGGCTATTTTCGAAGATTAAGATGCCTTCGCACGAAGTCTTCCCCTATTACGGACTTGCTGAGAGGAATTACTAAAGGGATAATATCCTTTAATAATATAGGCTACATACAATATATAGCCTAATAGCCAACATAAAAAAATATATAAAAAAAATATAATATGTAATAATATAATACAATATAATATAATAGGCCTAATAAATATATAATATAGAAAAAAAATATAATGTATAGTGCCAAAATATTTTATTGTAAAAACAGCGGGGCAGGGTGGACCACTGGTCCAATGTGCCCCGTTTTGTTCGGTCCACTCTGCCCCATCGCCTTTTTGGCGTTTCCTTCAGTTGTAACTATCGACTACTTTAAGTATTCAATTCATACTACAGCTTAAAATGATCTTTAGATTGCCGCCTTTAATATGGATATTACGATTACGTTATTCAATGCATCGCTGAACGGCAATATTAAAGTAAAAACAACACTAAACATTTACTTGCCTGAACAAAAACAAAACAATCGATCACCTCACTGTCACCAATAAGCCGAATTCACTGACGCTTTTGTGGTAGCAGCGCCACAATGGCACCAACCTTCTATCCGATTTTTGGCACATTCTAGCGAATGCACGATTTACTAAAGTCAACGGTCCACTCTACCCCTAGGTCCACTTGGCCCCGGTCTCCCCTACTTCTGAATTTTTAACGTTGCAATGAAATCATGAATATGGACATATTCTTCCAATATCACTTAAATATCATTCAAATCATGCTTCACGATGCTATAATATACTTTTAATATATTTGTTGAAAAGAATATTTTTATTAATGCTCCCTCTGTAAAATTGAGCATTTCTACCTTGGCAGAAAATACATTCAACTACAAAATTAATGTTACACTTAATGTCTTAGAAAAGGAAATTCTAGCCAAGTAAGACTTATATTTTTCACATAGAACTTACAAAAATATTTAGAAAAATAAAGTTCGGTTAACAGAAATCAACTTCAAAAATAAAACTATTTTGCACTTTTGATATTTAATGGATATCAATTTATACAAGAGTATATTACTAGAAATTTTTTAATAACATTGAGAACAGAATAATTTTCCTTGGATTGGCATTATTATAAATCATACGATATGGTTTTAAGAAAGACGGTTAATTTTAAATGCAACATGAATATAAGAAATTATGTTTGTTTGTTTTTGAAACTAAATTGTAATTTCTGCGGGTATGTTAGCTGGAGGAGTCGTTTTTAATCCATATCGGAGATCAAGGATTTTTCCCAGGTTGCTTCTCGTGGAGATTGATCTTAAGGTTCACTAATGTACTCTATAAAATGCTTTCCGGGATACTTTCCGGGTGTCAAAAGGCAGCAACCTTTAAGATGATTATCAACTAGTACACAGAATTGTTAACAGAAACTTCAGAGCAAATATCTTCGGCGCATCCTTCAGCCTTATAGGGAAACACCTACACTAGTCATGGGAAACCATTTGTTTGTAAAAGCCACATATAATGTAGCGAGAGTTTAATAGGCCTCAATCAGTAGAGCATTGTAAATATGCTTGCTACTAAACTATTCCCATTATATCATGAAAACCCGATACATTTAGTTATAAATTAGTAAACATCAATTTTCTAAAACCGTATCTAGAATTACAGAATGGGAGGTATATGGAAAATGGCAATCAGTCTTTAGTATAAAATCATTTCAAGACATGTTTTTCGAAGAACCTAACTGTTTTGTTAAGCGAGATATGACTATATCGAAATATAAATATTTGGACCACTTTAGTTGAATCGATCCTTTATTGCTCTTTTTGTAAGTTTCGTACTAAATCACATACGAGATTGGAAATTGCAAAAAGGAAATTGGAAATTGCGAAAGGACTCTGTATTAGAAAAGGCAACACCTACTACAATTTCTAACTGTTTAACTTAGTTTTCAAAATCATTACAATTAAAATACATAAAATATACAGTAACTACATAATTTGCTTTAAGTACTTTACATCAAATAAACACACTTCACTTTCATGTAATGTTCATTTGTATCTACAATATGTATTTCAAGTAAACTTTGCAAACCTGCGAAATGGAGATAAGTGTAGATATACAAATCAACAGTAAAAATTAAATATTTAAAGGTTTCCAGAAAATTAGAGAAACTTTGAAAAACTTCAATAAAGAGCGTTGTATTTATTACTTAATATACAATACATGTGTATATATGCAATAAATCATACTTCTATTTCTTAAATCAAATTTCAAGTATTTTTATACTTTATACACAGACCATGTCATGAAAGACCTTTTTTTTTAACTGAAGTGTAGTAACTTTAAGAATAATCTAAACGGTATTTCAGGTAACTATTTTATTAAATGACGATGAAATTCTATTTTGATAATCCAAATTGAACCAAAATAATAAAATAGGTAAGAATCATACTCGCCATCTGCAAGAAAACCAAAAAAAAAAGAATTAATAAAAATACTATTAGTTTGTAATATTATATAATTTATTTCCTTAATTTTGTAAATATTTAAATACACTGATTACCACAAATTAGCACACCCAGAAGCAGCAATCGAAATGGAATGACACTTGGCAAATAGTGACAATGATGATGCATGTAACTGATTATAATATGAGAGCAAATGGATCTTTTATTCGGGGTAAACACTGCTGATCAATAGTCCCTTTAGTACTGCTTCACGCAATCCCTAGCGTGGATACATGTGGTGCGGCGATACCAGTTAGTGTAGTCACAGAATCGTCTAATGCTTTTCTGAGGAACATCCTGTTGTAGATGTTGCAACTGCCACAGCTTTAGGGAAATCTTTACATTAAAGGTACGATCGCTTATAACTGTTAATGGCCTAAGCTGTCGTCTCAGCTAGTCCCACATATGTTCTGTGGAAGACTAGTCTGGAGACCTTGGGAGGATGTGTGGATGTCGATCGCACGGAAACAGTTTAGGGAAACTCCTGCTAAATGTGTGCGGGCATTATCTCGCTGTCTCATGAAGGGAAACACATGAGGCCGCAGAATCTTCTGAAGTACCGCTGCTCACGTCAATGTTCCCCTGATCATTACCAGCCGAGACATAGAATCATAGGAGATGGCTCCTCACATCATCATACCTCCAGTCCTGCCGGCGGTCGCTCAACATTGAAGTCCTGTTTTGGGCGCTACCCATTGTTTCTCCATATAAGATTATCCGTGTCCAGATAAAATTAAGATTTGTCACAAAAATGTCACTCAATGGTTTGTGACCACAACCGTCCATGCCACCTATTAAGTACACCACTACAAACGAAGCCGCGGATGGCGAAGTTTAAAGGCAGACAGCGCAAGGAGCGCTGCGAATGAGCACAACTACCTGTGACGGTTCATGTAGTAAGATTCATCGTTCCCGGATATTCGATCTAGATGCGCTATTTTTATTTTTTTTTTGCAATAAGTTTATACTATTTAGTTAGTTCAAATGTTGCAAATATTTATCAGTATTATTACAATTCGTTTTTATTACACTTTAAGACACAGAAATTTCAGTGATTTGGTGTTTTTCCAACTAGAAAAATATTTTTTAAATTTTCATTTGGTTGATTTTTTTTTTTATATTTTAGAAATCTTTAAATTTGCCAAAAATACTATTAAAACTTTACAAAAATAAATGACGTCAATGTGAAGGAATTCACCATATTTGTTCACTTATAAAATGACTATAAAAATGAATGTAAAGCCTCTCCCAAAAAGGGCTACTCGTATATAGGCCATTTCCGTTCCTTTGTCTTCCATTACACCAGTGTCTTTACAATGTCTTCAATAAAACGTTGACTGGTAATGCAAATCCCAAGGTTTGACATTGAGGCAATAATTGCTTAGATTTCTTATTGTAATTTTCACTTTCTACTGAAAAAGATAAACACCCACTTAGTAAGCCGAAATATTGAACAATATTAGATGAATTACGAAAATTACTGATTCAGTCATAAGTTGAAGTCTATGAGTAATTATAAAAATGCAGTTTGAAACTAATGATTCAAACTCATACAACGTTATTTCTTTCAACAAAATTATTAATAGCAATAGTTAATTAATAATAGTCCAAGAGGAGCAGATATTCTAGTTATATCATACTAATTTAATTGTCCGGCTTGGCCCGAGCTTTTATTTCTAGGACATTAACATTTGTGAAAATTTGAAACTCAAATTCCACAGCAAACGACAAACCTCGGTATTCGACATCGAGGCACAGAAGAAGGTTAGACATTAGTGACCTGTCTGCCCTGATGGATTCAGACGAAGATGAGGTGTTAACAGATAATCCTCTTTCTCTCTCTCTCCTACACCCTTGCCTGCGGTATCTCCCATCTCCCCACTACACACCATCGCCGCTAACTCTCATCCTTCCAGTGAGCTTCTCCATTCTGAAAGGCTACGAAGGGAAAACTCTACTTTCTGATAGCGGGGGAAAAACTCTGTATATTTAATTGAATTCTATTAGTTAAATTTTAATTAGCATACGATTTTTAACTTATTTTCTTTTAGTTAATACATTTTATTTCAATTAATAATCATATATATAATAAATTCTCTTAATAAATTATGATTCTTTGTAATATGACGGTCGTTCAATAAGAAATGCAACACATTTTTTTCTCTGCTAATATTTGAAATTTTCTGTACATTATCTTTAAACATTCCCGCACTTTCTCAAATTGTTTCATCATTCTCCGCTGTGCGGCAGCACCATAGGTAGCGTTCAAGATGGCATCTGTGAATCAGATGCGTTCCAAACAAAGAACAGGTATTAAATTTCTGTTGGCGTAAAAGGAGACCGTGACAAATGAATATAAGCGCTTACAGAAAGTTTACGGAGACCAGGCAGTTGATAAAAGCACTGTGAGTCGTTGAGCGAATCGTCTGTCGTCGTCGGAAGAAGGAAAAGGGAATCTGTCTGATCTGCTACAGCTGTGACTTCTGCAATATAGTAACGTGCAACGATCAACTCAGATGCCTATATGAAAACTCTTAAGAAATAGTGTGTTCGTGTCCACAAAGACGTGAACAATCTTTTCCTGCTCCACCTCAACATAAGTCTGTAATTATTAATTCCTCACCCGCGGGGAGATCAGAAAACTTCACTGGACTGTTCTCCCTCATCTATTTTGCAGCCCTGATGTCGCACCTTAGGACTAATACCTGTTCGGACCTCTAAAGGATACAATCCGCGGGAAGCGATATGGCAACGATCAGGAAGTTCTTGGCGCAGTAAGAAGTTCCCTGAGGCACAGACCCGTAGAGTGGTACCGTCAAAGCATACAAGCTCTCATATCTTAGTGGGTAAGGTCATAGACTTGAACGGATATTAGGTTGAAAAATAGTTTTTTTGTAGCAAAGGAATTGAAATGATGAATTTAAAACTGTAATAAAACAAATCTACTTTGAGAAAAAAATATGTTGCACTGCTTATTGAAAGATCCTCGTGTAAAGCTTTACCGCTGTAAGTGTTTCTTTCTGTATCTTGAAAAGTCCACAGGCACTGAATTCTAATCCTGGGATGAATGTAGTGGAAACGAAAGCCTAAAAAAACAAACCAAAAACTAAAATAAACGCTGGGCGAGATTATTTTCAAAAACACTACATCTTCATACACGGGATTAGAAGTAAATACGAACAATTATTATGAGATGATTAATGGCCGAACCAAATAACCATTATTCATTTCCGTAATAAATTAATCATAAAAAGCCTTCGCATGAGAAACTCTTCTTGTTAGTTTTGACAATTTACTAGGGTTCTGATGTCGGGTTCAACAATTTTACAATTTGAAGCTATCGCTATTATTTGTGTTTCATTTCAAAACATCTTTTAAGACTTAGAAATTTCTTAATAAATGTCTTTTAAATTTATCGGTAACTAGCAAAATCTTCTTTCTTCGTACAGGTTGCAAAGATGTGGATGAGGAAGAAATTGAAATTGTAAGATCACTTGGAAAGCATTGCAGACCGTTTAACTCAAGTGTCACACACTTCATGGTCTTTCCCTCCCAAATAAAAAAAAACAACAATTAATTTTTCACTTTTTACATTGTCTACACTACGGAAGCTACCCTTATGCCAAATTTCAAGTGTGTTGATTGTTGGGAAGTATGCTAACCATTTCGAACAGACACACATACATATCCACAAATTTTCCTTTTATACTGTAGATTTATTTTTAAGGCATTTTTTTATACCCTCCAAATTGATTTTTAATGAATTCACTAATACCTGATTTTTATTCCAGATATTTTCCTTATATTGTAACTGTAAAAGATTTAACTGGAGTTCATCAAACTGAAAGAAAAAAAAGCAGATTCAGTGAAAACTTATTCAATATCTCAATTTTCACAAGAAATATCTAACTTTCATTCTAATCTTCAAAGCTTCTGAAACGTTTTTATTTTTTGTGTATGTTGTTTTCTTAAGATATTCAGTTCGTAGCTTAGAAAATTTCTTTAAAATTCATTTTCAAATTTTTAGAAACTTTCCTTTCATTTAACATTTGCTTTAATGAATCTTTAACACAAACCATGTGCTTGAACCCTATTACGTCATAAAGGCATTATTTTATTGTCTGAAGATTAGTTCGGTAATTTAAAATTCCAGAAAAAAAGGTAATTCATTCCTGGAAACGGTTTCTACGAACTTCCTAAATATAAATTGGGAATCCGGGAGTTTTAATAACTAAATAAGAGTTGCTTTTTTTGTTTTTGTTGTTTTTAAATCTCTTAACAAATGTATTTGTTACATTAGCACATTTTTATTTAAAAAGAAAAAAGAAAAATGACTTACCGATTCCATGTAAGTAGATCCATATATACAAATTATAGAAATTCGAATTCCATTCTTCAGTATTAAAACTAAGAGTAATGGTATTTCTTGATACATATCTCTATGATCTACAATAATATTTATGAAATAATACAGTTGACCACAAATAAGAACAACTGTCGTGATGAAAAATACCAAAAACCAGCTTGAGAAAATAGTTTGGGCAACTTTAATTATCTCAACCTATTAAAAAAAAGATAAATCTATTTGTCTCATAAACATCAATTTTCAAGTCTTTGTCTTGATATTTCTTAATCAGATACGTTTTGAGAAGCTGAATAGTATTTGCGAATGTTCTACAGATAACTATAAAACTTATTAATGGGCCGATTTCAGCAAGATCCCGTAGTGAAAATAAAGATAGAATAATAAATGACTTCGCGACAAGTATTCTGTCATAATATATGGATATAGCAATTCCAATCAGCTGTAGAAGAAAAGTCAGTATTATTGATGTTATTGTATGGAAATGATTAAATGAAAATTGAAGACCTAATTTATTCCCGGAGTTTTCCAGCTGTATCCATTTGGTGAATAGCTGAAGATAATGACGAGATTTTAGTGCAGAAGTGAAAGTCATCAGAAAAGAATTAAAGCAAACAATTACATTCAACACAATAACTACAATAAGAGTAAATTGTCTTTCAGTGAACTTTGAATTTTCAAACATAATTACATAAGTGCGATAAATTGCTGACGCCAAAAATATAACTTGCAATACTGCTGTGTACAAAGTGGACAAATTCCTTAGATGAATTCCAAACGCTGTTCTCCGCCTTAGTATCCCTGTTATTGGTAACAATCCAGAGATCTTTAGGATTAGAGCTACAGGTAGAAACAGTCTGTAAAAGAAAGTATTTCTTGGATCCCTATTTCGAACTTCTTTTGGTGTCGTCCAAAGGTTTTTGGAAATCCTGCCTTGCATGTTTTAAACTGTATTTGGAACTGGAATTAAAGAAATTTACATGTTAGTTTCGTGTATCAAACAAATTCGTAGCAAAAGAAGTAGCAAATGAAGAATTAGGGAATTGTCAGATTGAATTTGACTGTACTAAGTTATTGAATATTACTGCTTTCAATAGAATGAAAAGTAAAGTGGGATTTTATTCAATATTACATAGAAGAAGCATCAAGATAAAATTCTTTAAATCAGCTGAAATACTAGATTTTGGTGGGTTTTTCAATTTCAAAACTTATGAAAATATCAACGTAAGTATCTACAAATCTAACAATATAATTTTTTTAATTAAACATATGTAGTAAGAATGGGATTTTGAAATAAATCTTACGGAAAGGACATTGCAAACGAAGATTACAAATAAATAAGTTTTGGAGTTCAAATAACTATTGACATTTAAATTTGCTTTTATGTTTTCCGAAAACGATATCTTCATTTAAATATTTAAATACAGGGTGTCTACAAATGATTGAAGTGGTTTCATGACTGTACAGTGCGTGCATTATTTAATATATATAAAAAAAAATTTAGAGACGCATAGTTCTTGTTCCTTTTTAAAGATGCTCGATATGTGCACAGCTAGTGACTCTGCACACATCAACTCTGTAATCAAGTTCGTCCACACTTTCAATTCCAGCAAAAGCATTGCCGATACGAGTCCCCAGTTCTGGCAGGTCAGCTGATAACGGTGGCACAAACACTGTATCTTTCACTTACCCCCTTCAAAAATAATCTAAAGGGGTTAAGTCAGGAGAGCATGGAGGCCATGCCCGCCATGGCAGCAGTGCTTGATCATCCTTCCACGTACGATAAATCCATTGGTTTCGCAGTGTACAGTGAAACCGATGGATTATTTTGATGAAAATCATTATTGGTTGAAATTTATTAATTATTATTGAATTTCATAGAATAAATAATGCAAATAAGATAAGGGAACCAGTTGTGGATCAGGAACAATTGCGGATCAAGTCATTTGCCATCTTAATTATCACACTTATCAACAGATGGCTCAGATATATAGAATCCCGATCCCTTCATGAGCTTCGTTTTGGTATTATAGTTTGTTTGGAGTTTCAAGTGGAGCCATCCTGTGAATTTGTTAAATAATTTGTCAGAATTTCAAAAGAAAATTAAGGGGAGTTAGCCGGAAAGTTATTTGTAGTTATTCTAGAATGGATATACGTTAGAATTAATGGATGTATGATAGTACAAGGTTTAATATAACCGGGGAAAAATAAAACATAGTGTTTTCTGCCTCTGGCCATGTCTGCGGGAAATTCTGCAGCCTTTTGTTCTGGCGGAAATTCAGCGGTTCGTGGGGTCCAATTGTGGATCAAACGTCACAATACAAATGAAGACTGTGAAAATGCAGTACATATTTTTTTATTGAACTGAGTTTATACAATGTCAATTATAAGAGCTTAATAAAGGAATAAATGCAAAAATGAAAATTATTTAACTATTTCTCGTGGTGAAAACCAAGTTTATGCTTAGGCCGATCCACAACTGGCGTCTTTACCTTACATATTCAAAATGTTTGTTTTTTCCTTTATAAGTCTTTTCAAAAAGCGTGAAAGACGGATTTCATTTCTGGAGGAAGGGTTCTACTTCAACTAAATAATGTCTTTTAAATTCCTTGGACTAAGACAATACCCTCCCCCACTAATACAATTTATTAGGACTAAAAACACAGGCAGAATTTAAGTCAAGCGTTCTTGTAAATTGTGATGTCATAAAATACTTATTATTAAAAGTAGATTCCACAACTTTTAATATTTTCATGAATTATTTGGGCAATAAAATTTACGAATATATTTAGGAAATCTTTTATTCTATTACAGGGTTGGCAAAACTTACTGAATATATTAATAAGAGCCATATGAAATATGTGATAAACTTGAAAAGTTTGAGAGTTTTGACACATGAGCAAATTTTTATTATTACATGTATATTTTTTACAAAAATTTACAAAACTATTAAGAAATACATTTACATAATACTGTAATATGTATTCATATATGTTCATTTTTATTTGCTTGAATAATCCCCAAATACGCAGGGACGGCTGTTTCATCGTTATTTTGAACCTTAAGCCAGTATTACCATTTTCACGCCTTCTGAGCTTGTCATCGAGGTAGTAATTCTTGCTGAAGATTTGTAATAATGATGAAACAGCCGTCCCAGACGCCACATCGTTTGACGAGCTCTAGGCATGAATTTGTTGTTCTTTGATGCATATTGGGATATTTCCCAATTCTCTGAAATTGAGCGTACTTAATACGGGACATCTAAGAAAAATTTCTTCAATCCCTGACTCAAATCTAGCCTAAAATTAGGATTTAAATTCTTAAATAAGAACATTTAATCACCATGAACTTACGTTTTAATTCAGGGGGTTGAGTTTATTACCGGTAAATAATTATAAAGGTTGAAAATGTTTTATTTACCATTTCTATTAATATCATGCAAAAAGGAATCAGCCAACAAATTTCCAAGAGCAGCACATTATATGTCAATGGGCCGCATGTGACTGGCGAGGCGCGGTTTGGCCACCCCTGTTCTATAAAGTAAAGCTTTGTATTCTAGCTTTGTATTCTATCTTTTGTAAAAACATTGTCATAAATATAACATCCAAAGGAAGAGTTATTTACTAGTTACTTTTATATAATTATAAAATACTAGCAGCAAAGCCTGTCGGACAACAGGCATAAAAATATCTGAAAAATCATTTTATTATCAACTATCAAAAAAAACGTAAATGTAATCTAAATACTGTGCTAACTTGTGAACAAAGCTTTTACGGCAAAAATGGTTTTGAGTTTCGAAATTAGCGTAAACAACTGAGTAAGTAAGCAAAATTTCATTAAAATCGGTGCAGTGGTAACGAAATTATTTGGTTTTGAACGCATGTTTTGTTAGAATTTCAGTTAAAATTTCATGGAACCAACATGGAATGACAAAATGAACTAATATTTCATCCAATTTGAGTACCCTTGATTCAATGGCACCATTGAGAACCTTGGATCTATCTTAAAAGCTTAATTATATCGAGTTTCAGACAGACAGACAGACGAACTTAGCCAATTATATAAGCTGATTTGTAATTTTTAAACTTAAAATATTTAGAGTGATTATGATACCTGCGTAGATGCTAAATTGTACATTTAATATTTTTATTTTAATTTTTCTTTTGTTTCCTGTACACAGCGTGAATAATATTGTAGGAAGCAGAACATGGATATTTGATATATGCGATTTACTATTCTTCAATATTATTCTTGACTTACAGCTGTTTTGAAACGTTGTTCAACGCTTTGTGATAAATTTGCTGATGGAGCAAATGGCATCAAATTACGCTGACAGTAAAAGTTCGAGGAAAGCATTCGAAGACATGGAAAAAAGCATTCAAAAAAACCAATGTAAAGACAGGTGCGCTTGTGTTCCGAGTGTTTCTGTTTTTCGGTCTCTCTGTTTGTTTGTTTGTTTTTTTGCTTCGTAGAAGTCTGTAGAAATCTTCAAGACTTGATAAACAGGAATTTTTCTTGTTTGTTCTTGTTGGAGCTTATATACGGTAACGAGTGTAGGTTCCATAACTCTTCATACCGTCTGAGTTTGTCATGGATATGGTAAGTATGGCTGAAAGAGGTGCGCGGCAGTTTGAGAGATGTTGAATGGAACTTGACCTTCCGAAATTTTCAAACGACGTTTTTTTTTTTCCTAGCCAGTTCCTTAACTTGCTCTCACTCCCTAAAAAAATCCTGTTGACGCGATTGTCTCACACATAAAAATATATAAAAGGATATGGGTAGAATTGAAAACAAAATATATAATACACTCATTAACAAAAAAAACGACAACCTAGAAGGAGTTGTCCGATGGAGACAAAAAATTGGTGGAGAGGAAGATTATGTACAGAATAGAAAATGATTAAAATTTCAGACAAATTGAAAGATTTATTTCAGAGGTAAAGAATTCCAAAGTAACGAGCTCAATAAGGTGTTGACCCACCTCTACCCTGAATGCAAGCTGCCACACGACGTGGCATGGAGTGATAAAGCTCCCTGATGGTCTCCTGCGGTATTTCTTGCCAAATTTGCTCCAATTGTCGGGCTAGGTCATCCACATTCCTGGTGTATGCAGTCGCCTTCCCATCATATCCCAGACATGCTCGATTGGTGAGAGATCTGGGGATCTGGCTGGCCAAGGAAGTGTTTCACAAGCTGCAAGACAGGTCATAGCAACACGTGCCGTATGTGGTCTGGCATTATCTTGCTGAAAAATAAGGCCAAGATACTGCTAAAGGAAGGGTAGCAAAACAGGTCTCAGAATGTCGTCGACGTACCGCTGTGCTGTAAGTGCGCCGCTAATGACGACCAAAGGGGTCCGGCTATCAAGGGAAATGGCACCCCAGACCATAACTCCTGGTTGAGGGCCTGTGTGGCGTGCAATAGTGAAAGCAGGATCGGCACGCTGCCCTGGGCGTCTCCAGACACGTCTGCGACGATCGTCAGGACACAGTTGGAAGCGGGATTCGTCGCTAAACACTATACGTCCCCAGTCAGCATCATTCCAACCGGATCGAGCCAAGCACCACTGTAATCTGGCCCGACGGTGTGCAGACATGAGTGGCAGGTGGCGTAGCGGTCGGTACGAGCGTAGATGTCGCTCTCTCAGCCATCTGTGAATGGTCGTGGTGGACACTCGTGTGCGGGTCGCAAGTCTGATGGTTGATAACGATTATTCAGGCGCTGTGACAGCTGTTCTGACAATCACTCTATCCTCCCGCTCTGCTGTGGCCCTAGGTCGACCGCTACCTTCATGACGCTGAAATTTGCCATTGTCCACCCATTCCTGGCAAGCATCTTCTAATCGCCGCATCACTTCGACCCATATGACGAGCGATTCTCCGATTTGCCCAACCTGCCTCTTTCAATCCAATGATACGACCTCTTTCAAACTCTGACAGTTGCACGTAATGAGCTCGAATCCTGCGGCGAGGCATTTTTTCAGTCGTTGAAAGGTATCCTAACTCGCAATGCAACAGAAAGTTTGACCATCAGATTGAGAATCTCTTCTTATATACACCTGCTGAGTGCGCAGTTCCGATGCGCTGTAGCTCTCGCTATTCATTCATTGGACACCAAAGTTTAATCATTTGGAAGGGCGGTCCCAATGTCTTTGCATACGAAATTTCATTTCAATCGGACAACTCCTTCTAGGTGGATCGTTTTTTTTGGTAATGAGTATATATAACTAGGGCCCCATAAGGGTGGGGTCAGTTGGTCCTTCAAGCATCGGGGCCCGGCATTTTTAACTGAAAAAGAATTAAATGAATTTGCCATCACTTCTAGACTTTTTTTTAATAATTACGTCTACATTTTATATAAATACTTTTCTGCTTTAACCATCTGCATAGAGCTTTTCAGCATTACAATGTTTGCTTCGAGCGAATTTTTTCCAACCTTTTTTTCTGAACTTTTGAATATATCCTGAAACATTATTGGCATTAAATTAATTTACTCTAAAAATAGTGCTAAAAACTGTGTGTGGCATATTTAAAAGAGAGAAATTTGAAATTGTGTGATTTGTCGCGATATATTGAGAATATGCAATATTTCGGTGTTTTCCGAGCAATTTTCTTCCCTAGTTGAGAACTACAAGTAATACATTAAAAACACCAAGAACACCTACACCAAAAATACCTACAACACTTAACTTGATCTCTGAATTCCCAGTTTTTGTTTTTGTTTTTGTTTTGTTTTCTTAACCAAAATAATTGTAATAAAATTAGATATCCTTTAAAAGAAATTACAAAAGAATTTGCTCTCTGAATTCCAAGTCTTTGTTGGGATTTTTTTGTTGTTTTATTTTTTAACCAAATA
Organism: Thereuonema tuberculata; assembly: GCA_023159025.1. Taxonomy (NCBI): domain Eukaryota; kingdom Metazoa; phylum Arthropoda; class Chilopoda; order Scutigeromorpha; family Scutigeridae; genus Thereuonema; species Thereuonema tuberculata. The sequence continues at coordinate 35,055,640 of JAFIDM010012231.1, forward strand.
ATTTAAACACAATTAGATATCCTTTTAAAAATTAAATTACAAAAGAATTGTTTTACAAAAAATCAAACAAACAAACAGGCAATTTTTTTTGTTTCTGAACATCTTGTAGTTCAATTCAGATACGACAAGACAATTTTCTATTATGTGCAATGATTCCAATCAAATATTAGCAGGATTGTATAAGAGCATCTGTTTTCGGCAATTAGGCCATGGTAAAGGATTTTGCACGTTTCAAGAAATACAATTTAGGAACAATTAATTTTATGCACAATCAATAATTGAAAAAGACAAAATTTCACAAATACTTACTCAAAGGCTTTGATGATGGATAACGAATTTCACTAAAGTTTTTTTCCTACTCTTTTTCTGAGTCATATTGCTTTGCTTCAAGATATTAATGATAGAATTGACAAAAAGGACAGAAATTTGTTTTAAAACACTTGCAATTGTTAAGAATTTTTAAGTGATTAAAGAAATATATGTTTCTTATCATATTATAAAGTCTCTACCAATAAGACAGAAGTTGACAATCTTCTTATTACCAATGGATCAAGCGATAACGGACGAAAAGGGCAATATGTAATAGACAAAACTTCTTATTAAAAATGAATAAATATATAAAATGTAATGGCACAAAGTGAATTAAGGAAAGTAAGTTGCATTATTTATTAATCATTTAACATATTAATTCAATACAAAACTCCTTTCTCTTCATCATGAATCATCTTCTTTATTGCCTAGACGATATTTCACAGAATTTATCATTTAAAAACAGAATGATAAATTCTGTGAAATATCGTCTAGGCAATAAAGAAGATGATTTATAATCATTTAACAGTCATTAATGTCAGTGTCGTAACGATAGAACTTAAGTTTGTTGGAAAAGTTTTGTCATTCACTTTTTTTATTTCATTTATTTTGTCATTTATGATAATGGAGATTTGTCATTTATTTCTCCAATACATTTGTTTCGACCGACAAAAGCTAAAACCCATTGATCCCAAGAACAATTGTCAGTTGTATCATTTCTTTATAAAAAGAAGTTTCTATTTAAAAGAAATTCTGTAAGTTAGATAAATTTGGTGTATTTACCTGAAGGTTTTTTTTTAGTAATTGAAATACAACAATAGTGCTTGCTTAATTAATTTATAACTAATTTCTTCCGTTATCATTTACTTTTTCTGAATCATAGCTCGGAAATACTCATGAAAAGATCAATCACATGGGTAGCTTAATTATGTGTTAATAAAAAGCAGTTTACATACACCAATTCACCGTTAAGACATTTCATTATAAAGTTTAAAATACAAACATTATATTCTAAAAACGATGAGATTTCTTTATCAAATCTCATAAAGGTTAGAAACAAACTATCGTACGTTTTCCTTGAAGTGATTTTCTGATGTAATAGAAATGAATCTAGTTTTTATTCACTAATTCTCATTTTTATTGTAAACTGTAGTCCTTAAAATTATAATAACAAATAAAAAATATCACACACATTCAAAAACAATAGCAAAAAACATATTGCCATTAGCCAGGACTTTTCGATCTGCTGAACACTGGAAGATCATCTTCAGCTGAGAAACTGCCAAACAGAAACAAAATATGGTTATATCTTTTTTTGTTATTTTTTTATATGTGTGCGATATTTTTTTTATTTGTATTCGATTTTTGATAAATATTCATCCCAACATTAAAGTTGAATTTAAAATGTATTCCTTGGTATTTAAAAAGAAATCATTAATTTTTTCTATCCGGAAGAGAGTGATGCAGTCTCTGACGGGATTTCTTCGGAGCAAATTTAGGAAAATTTTGTACACTTTGTACAAGCCTGCAGTATCAGAGCTAACTCAGGTCGCGGACAATTTAAATATCTTGAAATTAAAAAAATATAGGAAAAAGGCTTAACGTTCAGTCTTTTGTGGCGTTTGATTTATAATTTAATAGGCACTTGTGCCCGAAAGTTGAAAGACAATCTTTAACACTTAATTAATAGGTATTTTTCTTATTTGTTCTTGTTGGGGCTTACATCCGGGAACGGCTGTAGGTTCCATAACTGTTCATGCCGTCTGAGTTTGTCATGGATATGGTAAGTCTGGCTGAAAGGGGTGAGGGGAGATTGATAGAAGTTGAATGGAACTTGGCCGTCCGAAATTTTGAAACGACTTTTTTTTTTCTAGCTGGCCAGTTCCTTAACTTATTCTCACTCCCGAAAAAATTCTAAACACACGATTGTCTCATAGATAAAAATACATAAAAGGATATGTGTAGAATTAAAAAGAAAATAAATGTAACCAGGGCCCCCTTAAGGGTGGGATCAGTTGATCCCTTAGCACTGGGGCCCGGCCGTTTGAACTGAAAAAAAAATTAATTTGCCAATCATTTCTATACTTTTTTTAATAATTAAGTATACATTTTATATAAATACTTTTCTGCTTTAATCATCTGCCTGCAGCTATTCTCCATTACAATGTTTGCTGAGCGAATTTTTAGCACATTTTTTTCTAAACTTTTGGAGGAGCCGTAAATTTCATTGGTGTTATATTAATTTACTCTGAAAATAGTGCTAATAACCTTTGTGTGGCATGTTTAAAAGAGAGAAATGTGTAATTGTGTGATGTTTTCGCGATATTTTTGAGATTATGCGATATTTTGGTGTTTTCGCGAGGCATTTTCTTGCCAAGTTGAGAGCTACAAGTAATACATTAAAAACAGCAAGAAAATACCAACAACACTTAATTTGCTCTCTAAAGTCCAAGATTTTGTTGTGTTTTTCTTTGTTTTGTTTTTTTAACCAAAATAATTTTAAATACAATTAGATATGCTTTTAAAAACAAAATTACAAAAGAAATGTTATAGAAAAATCAAACATACAAACAGGCAATTTTTTTTCATTTCTTTCTGAACATCTTTGTTCAATTCAGATAGGACAAGAGAATTTTCTGTGCAATGATTCCAAATAAATAATATCGTAGAAGAGCATCTGTTTTCGGAGATTAGGCCTCCGCGAAATGATATAGAACGTTTCAAGAAATACAATTTAGGGAAAATTAATTTTATACACTATTCAGAATAAAATAAGACAAAATTTCACAAATACTTACTGAAAGGCTTTGATGATGGATAACGAATTTTTCTGAGTCTTATTGTCTTGCTTCAAGATATTAAGGATAGAATTGACAGAAAGGACAGAAATTTCTTTTGGAACACTTGCAATTGTTAAGAATTCTTAAAGTGATAAAGGAACAATATATATATATATATGTCTCTTAACATATAATTACATCTCTATCAATAAAATAGAAGTTGACAAACCAATGGAAATAATGGACGAAAAGGGCAATAAGTAATAGACAAAACTTCTTATTAAAAATAAATAAATATATAAAATGTAATGGCACGAGATCAATTAAGGAACATGGTAGCATTATTTATTATTCATTTAGCTGTCATTAATGTAAGTGTTGTGACGGTAGAACTTATTGGAAAAATTCTGTCAATAACTTTTTTCTTTCATTTATTTTGTCATTGATGGTGATGCAGATTTGTCATTTATTTCTCCAATATATTCGTTTCAACTGAAAAAAGCTAAAACCCATTGATTCTAAGAACAACTGTCAGTTAGATAAATAAATTTGGTGTATTTACTTTAAAGTTATTATATTAATTTAAATAAAACATTAGTGCCTGCATAATTAATTTATACTAATTTCTTCTGTTATCATTTACTTTTTCTACAGAAATATTGATAAAAAACCATTAATGTATATAGTTTAATTATGTTTTCATAAAAAGCAGATTCCGTACACCAAGTCGCCGTTAAGAACATTTCATTGTAAAGTTTGAGGTGTTGTCCTAAATAGTAGCATCTGAAAGAAGACTTATTTACTAGTTATTTACTTTTTTTTTTATGTAAATCTAAAATATTTCTCATTTTTAAACTTGAAATATTTCGGAAGATTGATACCTGCGTAAATGCTAAATAGCACAATTAATTTTATTGTTTCCTGTACGCAGCGTGAATAACATTGTAGGAAGCAGAAGATGGATACTTGACATATGCGCTTTAGTATCCTTCATTTATTCTTAACTTAACAGCTGCTATGAGACGTTCTGTAACGCTTTGTGAAAAATTTGGTGATGGAGCAAAAGTTCGAGGAAAGCATTCGAAGACATGAAAAAAAGCATTCAAAAATACCAGTGTAAAGACAGGTGCGCTTATGTTCGGAGTATTTCTATTTTTCTGTTTGTTTGTTTGTTTGTTTTTTGATATGAAGTCGGTATTAAACGATTATAACCGGATACAAACCGCCCTATCTATTTATCCAAAGGACACCGGGGGATTTTATTTTTCCAAGAATCAAAAAGAAATTAAAGGGGCAATATTTCGACGACATGACAGCTATCCGGAAGAAAGTGATGCAGTATCTGACGGGATAACGTCGGAGAAACTTTTCAGCTTTTATTTGCCTAATTACACTTCGTACAAACCTGCAGTATCCAAGCTAATTCAAACCACGGATATTTTAAATATCTTGAAATTAAAAAAATAGAGGAAAAAGGCTTAACGTTCAGTCTTTTGTGATGTTTGGTTTATAATTTAATAGGCACTTGTGTCCGAAAGTTGAAAGACAATCTTCAAGACTTGATTAACATGTATTTTTCTTGTTTGTTCTTGTTAAAGCTCATATCCGGGAACAGGTGTAGGTTCCATAATTCTTCATGCCGTCTGAGTTTGTCAAGGATGTGGTAAGTCTGGCTGAAAGGGGTGAGGGGGAGATTGAAAGAAGTTGAATGGAACGTGACCTTCCGAAATTTTGAAACGACTTTTTTTCGTTTTACTGGCCAGTTCCTTAACTTACTCTCACTCCCGAAAGACACGCGATTGTCTCGTACGTAAAAATCCATAAAAGGATAAATGTAGAAAAAAATACAAAATATTTATAACCAGGGCCCACATAAGGGTGGTGTAAGTTGGTCCCTCAGCACCGTGGCCCAGCAGTCTTAACTCAAAAAAAAATTAAATGAATTTGCCTATCAGTTTTAGAATTTTTTTAATAATTACATTTTATATCAGCTACGCCGACGCACTTGTCAAATAGTAAAAAAAAATTTTAATAATATTAAAAATATTAAAAAAACAACTAGTTTCGGCCCATAAAGTTAATGGGGCCTTCTACCTTTAAATAACCTGATAATTAAAAAAACATAAGCTTATATAACGAATAAAGCACCAAGGTATTTCGGGTAAAAGGTTATTGCTTAATGATTGTTTTTGTTGGATGGGTTGAATTGCGTGGATGAATAGGGAAGAGAAGATCGAAAATGTTAAGTTAGTTCCATTAAGGAAAAAAGGGAGGGGGAGAAAAAAAAATTATAAGAAACTTTAACTTTTTAATTTTTCTTTTTGAAAACCATATTTGTCCATGTTTTGTACGGATAGAATTTGGTTATAACATTGTAAACTGGTTAAAATATGATAAGATTCTTTACATTTTCGTAGGAAATCATTCTTTTCATTACAAATTACGGAGACCTGGTCAAACTTAATTTTGTGTTTTTTCTCTGTGGACTGTGTAACTGTATTATAATTGCAATCATTGTTTTTTTACAGCGTATTGGTGTTGATATATACGGCTAGAAAGCCTTTATTGGGTTTAGCCGATATAAATACATCCCTCTTCGATAGCACAGGGGGATAGCGTAAACCACTCCTTTGCTATCCAATAAACTTTTGAGGAATGATATATATATAATTAACGTACAATTACGTCTCTACCAATAAGACAGAAGTTGACAATCTTATTATTACCAATGGATCAAGTAATAATGGACGAAAAGGGCAATAATTAATTGACAAAACTTCTTATTAAAAATGAATAAGTATACAAAATGTAATGGCATAAAATGAATTAAGGAACATAGTAGCATTATTTATTAATCATTTACCCGTCCTTAATGTCAGTGTTGTAAAGATAGAACTCAACTTTGTTGGAAAAATTCTGTCATTAACTTTTTTTCTTTCATTTATTTAGTCATTTGTGGTGAAGGAGATTTGTCATTTATTTCTCCAATACATTAATTTGACTGATAAAAGCTAAAAACCATTGATCCCAAGAACAATTGTCAGTTGTATCATTTCTTTAGAAAAAGAAATTTCTATTTAAAAGAAATTCGGTAAATTAGATAAATTTGGTATATTTATCTAAAGGCTCTTCTAGTAATTAAATACAACATTAGTGCCTGCTTAATTAATTTCGAACTAATTTCTTCCGTTATCATTTACGTTTTCTGAATCGTACCACAGAAATACTAATAAAAAGACCATTAATATATATAGTTTAATAATGTCTTAATAAAAAGCAGTTTACGTACATCAATTCGAAATTAAGACATTTTATTATAAAGTTTAAAATACAAATATATTTTAAAAACAGTGTGATTTCTTTTTCAATACTCACGATGATTTGAAAGAACCTATCGTATGTTTTCCTTGAAGTGATTTTCTGATGTAATAGAAATGAATCTAGTTTCCATTCATTAATTCTCATTATCGTTTTTAAATGTATTCCTTAAAACTCGAATAATAAATAAAAATAATCGCACACATTCAAAACAATACCAAAAAACATATAACCATAAGCCATGACTTTTCGATCGGCGGAACACTGCAAGATCATCTTCAGCTGAGAAACTGCCAAACAAAACATGGTTATATCTTTTTTGTTATTTTTTTAAATCTGTGCGATATTTTTTATTTGTTATTCGATTTTTGATAAATATTCATCCCAACATTAAAGTTGAATTGAAAATGTATTTCTTGATAATTAAAAATAAATCATTAATTTTTTAATATGTATTTTTATTAATGTAAATCAATATTCAATATATCGAAATCGACGAAATCGAAAGAAAATAGATCTTAGAAATCATCTATCTTCTGTCGCGTTTATGAAGCCAGCCAAGTTGAAATGGAGATATTGAATAGCTTTTCTCTCATAAACACAGCCCTTATCTACTTTCTGGTCCAAAATGAAACTTCCATCCACCATATTTGAACTTTATGCTTAACACATAAATATTCAATTCCATGATTATTATAGTCACAAACTTATGCTCTAATCATTAGTGGAACTGTTCATGTACGTAGGTTGGTAATAAAGTATTCCAAGAATACAGTTAAAAGTTGTAGTTCCTTATGTACAACAACTGAGGACTAAATAATTTTAATTAATATAGATTTTCGTCCATTTGTGGAATAAGCCTTCCATTCTTCCTTTGGTGCTCTTCATCTTTTCTTGTAATGGCAGGAAAAATGGATTTGAAAAATGTTTTGGGTTTATTTCAACTTTTCTAGTTCTACTATTGGAAGTAGTTCAGCTAATGTCAGCGTCCCAATTTTTCAGTTTTTTCAGTTGTTACTAATTAAAGTTTTTCCACTTTAACTGAACGTCTTTCCACTTATTCCTTATCCCTTACAACAACAGA
>JAFIDM010012231.1:35064800-35076906 GCA_023159025.1 Thereuonema tuberculata
ACGATGACAGCTCGGGGTGCGAATCCTTTGCGTAAATTGTGCGTGTCCATTGTGTTCTTAGATAGTTCACTCCGCACGTTAAAGAAAGATTAATAATACAGTTAAAACTTGTAGTTCCTGATGTAAAACAGCTGACGACTAAATAGATTTTAATTAATATAAATCTTCGTCCTTTTGTGAAATAAGCCTTCCATTCTTCCTTTGGTGCCTCTTTATCTTTTCTAGTAATAGCAGAAATATATAAGCAAATATGCATTTCTTACGTTTTTTCATTACTCAACATTAACAGAAAGAAGCCCAGTGTTTGGGTTTATTCCAACTTTTCTAGTTCTAAAATTGGAACTAGTTCAACTGGTAAGTCAGCGCCCCTATGTGATCAAGAAAGCTTTTTCCGTTGGTACTAATTAAAGTTTTTAAAGTAGACCATACTATAGACCCCCTACGGAGTCTGCATACCAATTATCAGCAAAATCCGAGTGGGGTCGGAATCGTCGATTTTGGGACAACCTCTTTGCTTTTGTGTTTTCCGAAAACGGGATTTTCAAAGTATTTAAATACAGGATGACAACAAACGATTGGAGTGGTTTCATGATTGTACTGTGGATGCATTATTTAACTTCCTTAAAATAAAATGTACAGATTCATAGAGAAACTCTCCAAGTTCAGGCAGAACTGATGATAATGGTGGCACAAATACTTCATTTATCACATACCCCCATAAAACAAAAATTCACAATGGGTTAAATCGGGGGAGGGTAGAGGCCATGGCAGCAATGCGTGATCATCCATTCCGGTACGACCAATCCATCGGCTTCAGTATACAGTGTACAGTGAAACCTTCGGATTATTATAATGAAAATCATTATTGGGTGAATTATCAGTTATTATTGAACTTCATAGAATAAAATAATACAAATACAAATTGAAAATATTTTTTTTTCTTTATAAATCTTTTAAAAGACTTATTAATTTATAAAAAGCGTGAAAATCGGATTTTATTTCTGGAGGAACGGTTTCATCTTCAACCAAAATAACGTATTTGAAATTCTTGGAACTAAGATAATACCCGACCACCACTAATAAAATTTATTAAGACTAAAAACACAGGCAGAACTTAAATCAAATGTTCTTGTAAATTGTGATGTCATAAAATACTTACTAGTAAAAATAGATTCCACAACTTATAATGTTTTTACGAATTATTAGGGCAATAAAAATTTACGAATATATTTATGAAATCTTTTATTCTATAACAGGGTGGTAAAACTACTTAATGTATTACGTTCAATCCGCGTAAATATTGACATATGAGAATGGCTTAAAATTTTCATTTCAAATGAAAGAAGGGGAATTGTAGATTCCAAAAACATCCGATAGATATGGCTTGTAGTCTACTATTCAAGAAAACGGCTTCTCTTCTATAGAATACTTTCAGTCTCTCATAAACTGGTAGTTTGTGTTCAACTTTGAAGGTATTTGTAATTTACGAAGTAAGGTGCAAGTTGATCTGAATTTCATTCTGAACTCAAATCTAAAGTCTTTGTTACTATTAAATTATATGTTATCAATAAAGGGTAATCATTTTCCATGTGGAACTATATAGATGACATTAGTGTCAGTGATGTCATGTTACTCACAATAATTTGTTTTTTTTTAATTTTTCATTTTACTATCTGGATCCACAAACATAAAAGTAATGCTGATGTGATAAGAAAAGCTTCTGAAATTAGTAGCCAAAATATTATAAAAGTAAAGGCTCTGCTAGCTGTTGATTTGAAGGAAAACGAAATTATCACGTTACTCACACTGATTTTCGCAATGTATATCAACAATGGGCTCCGTGCACCTGAAATGGTTTCTAATGCACGTTTGCACGAAGAAAGTACTGGCATCTGCTATGATGAAGATAAGAAATATGCCCTTGAGCAAGGATCTTCTCTTGCATTGATTCAAATAGAATTTTCTGAAAATTATAAGTGCTTCTATCAAGACCAAGTACTTATTATGGTCAGGATCACAGTTTTCACTTGCTCCATATAATACCAAGAGGAACAACATAGTCTAGCCGTAGTATCTGATACTATGTATCATTCAAAGGTATCAATTGTTGTATTTACTCACAAAATCTTGCAATGCCTACCAGCAGAATACAGACATTACGATATGAAGTGATGGATCTTAAAGCCAATTCAAAAGCTCCACTAGCTGTCTTAGAGAGGAGTCACAAAAAAATTCAAATGGAACTATTTTGCCACAAATCATTGCAAAGGTCCAGTTGAAGGCATTGGTGCTTATGTAAAGAAGAGGGCTCAGATTGGTAATGAAACGAAAGTTCATTGTAAAGGAAGTCATCATTTATTGACGCGTGTAGAAGTGTCCCATCAACAGTTCGGATGCTGACTAGTAGTAGTAAAGAAATTTAAGAATATTCTAAGGATCTGCATTTGCAGAAACTTTTTGTTACAGCTAAAGATCTCAAAGGTATCATACAGTCACGAAATTGACTGTGTTGAAGGGATTGAAGTGCAAACGTCACCATTCTCCAACATACGCCATTCAAGAGATTATTTAAGACTCGTAAGCATTGCGTTAATGGTACTGCCTTGGAAGTAGTGAAGTGCTGTGCAGTTTATCAGCCTGAAACTGATTACTGGCTCATTGGCATATTATAGGAGCTATCTTACCAGACAAAACAAGGTAGAGATAGCGATTAGTAAACCAACCACAATGCTTCGCAGCGTCTTCTGATACGTATAAGAAAATGTAATTGATATTGCTTAAATTTCCTTATTATTATAAATGCGATTATTGTGACTGTTGTAGAGCTTTATTAAAAATGTGATTGTTGCACATGCAAAAGATGCAATTGTTGCGATTGTTGATTGTTGCTAATGATACCTGTCCACAGACGGACGGACAAAGCGGGAATATTAGCTTCTGATACTTGTAATAGAACACAAAAAGCGTAGCTGACATTTATGAATCAAACTCGCTCGCTTCAATCGTTTCCAGCCAATGAATGTATATTCAATATAATATTCTTTCAGAAGTGTCAGCTCCCACTGCAGTATATGTAACAAGACATAACTAACTAAAATTGTCAAATACTAACTATAAGAAAGCCCAGGAATTGTTTTCAGAAAATTTTGAAGCTCAGTGCTCTATTATTTAAAACTTAAATTTTGTTAGTCTTGGTAGAATTTCATTACGTCACGTTACTCACAAATAGATAACGTTACTCACACTATATTTTGAGCAGGTTAGAGCAAGGCTTTTGTAAAATGAAATTTCTTTTGAATTTCGTAAGGTAGAATATTCCATTAATTAAACATGTAATGTAATGATTTCAGTGTTTGGATTAAAAGTTTGCAGGAAACCATGTGTTTGTAATCATATACATATATGTGTGTCCATTGCGTGTCACGTTACTCACATTAAATTCAGAACAAGATATAAACATATAAAACATTGCAGACTCAAACCGACCATGTCTGAAGATAGCATACGTAAGGGAATACACTGCTACCGAAGGGTAACGAGAAATAATCAGATATAATTAAGCTAGGATAAAGAAGGCAAAAGAAAGTGGCGTCAAATGTCACGTTACTCACGCGCGGATTAAGCGATTAATAAGTCACTGTGAACTTCAAATGTTTGAGAGTCTTGACGCAAGACCAAATTTTTATTGTTATATGCACATTTTGTTAACAAAAATCTCAAAAAAAATTTAATAAATATATTTACGTAATACTGTAATATTTATTCATATACGTTCATTTCTGTTTGCTTCAATAATTACAAAATACGCATTTTATATATCAAATATTTTCAAAATCCTCATTGATTTTTTTTTTTTTAACTATATTGAGCTTAAAGAATTTAAAAGTTAACTGTGCGGTTTAGTTGTTAAGAGACAGGGGAAATATTTCAACATATACTAAAGAACAACAAATTCATGCCTAGAGCTTGTCAAGCCAGGTGGAGACAAAGACGCCTGTTTCAGCGTTTTATGAATCTTAAGCCAGTTTTACCATCTCGATGTCCACTCTTCACGCCTTTTGAACTTGTCATCGAGATTGTAACTCTTGCTGAAGATTGTAATAATGATGAAACAGCCGTCCCAGACTCCATATCGTTAGAAAAGCTCTAGGCATGAATTGGTTGTTCTTTGGTGCATGTTGGGATATTTCTGCATTCTCTTATATTGAGCGGATTTTATGCGGGCATGAACTTCGGAAACCTCTAGGAAAATTTCTTCAATCCCTGACTCAAATCTAGCCTAAAAATTAGGATTTCAATTCTTAAATATATTCACTCATCTTGAACATTACATTTTATTCCAGGGATTGAATTTATACCCGGTAAATTTTGATAAAGCTTGAAAAAGTTTTGTTTACTTTTTATGTTAATTATGATGCAAAAAGAGCTCAGCCAACATATTTGCTAGAGCCGCACATAATATGTCAAAGAGCCGCATCATGTGACTGGCGAGGCACGGTTTGGCCACCCCTGTTCTATAAAGCAAAGCTTTGTAATTATTTTTGTATAAAACACTGTGATAAATATAATTTCGGAAAGAAATTACTAGTTATTTTTATACAAGTCTAAATGATTTCACTATTTTTAACTAGAAATATTTTGGAAGATTATGATATCCGCGTCGATGCTAAATTGCACAATTAATTTTTATTTATTTATTTTTTTGTTTCCTGTATAACACTTGAATAATATTGTCGGAAGTAGAACATGGATACTTGACATATGCGCTTTAGTAACCTACAATATTATTATTCTTGACTTACAGCTGTTGAGACGTTGTTCACCACTTGTGGCAAAGGAGAATGGGCAAACTCTATGGAAATTTGTCCACCATGTACAGTGATCAGATATACTGTATATTTATAAAAAGATCTCCTTACATATGTTATTATTACGACTAGTCGCAATTATTAGTCCGTTCGGTGCACTTGTGTTGAGTGGGGTTTTTTTTTCTATCTGTTTGTTTGTTTGTTTTTTAATTTCATGAAAGTCGGTATCAAATAAGGATAACTGGATAGAAACCGCCCTATCTATTTATCCAAAGGACACCGACGGTTTTTATTTTTCCAAGAATCAAATTCTTGATAAAGTGGCAATGTTTTGACCGCATTACAGCTATCCAGAAGAGAGTATCTGACGGGATTTCTTCGGAGCAAATTTTCAGCATTTATTTGCCTAATGACACTTTGTACAAGCCTGCAGTATCAGAGCTAATTCAGGTCGCGGACAATTTAAATATCTTGAAATTAAAAAAAATAGAGGAAAAATGCTTAATGTTCAGTCTTTTGTGGCGTTTGATTTATAATTTAATAGGCACTTGTGCCTGAAAGTTGAAAGACAATCTTCAAGACTTGATTAACATGTATTTTTCTTGTTTGTTCGTGTTGGAGCTCATATCCGGGAACAGGTGTAGGTTCCATAACTGTTCATGCCGTCTGAGTTTGTCATGGATATGGTAAGTCTGGCTGAAAGGGGTGAGGAGGAGATTGATAGAAGTTGAATGGAACTTGGCCGTCCGAAATTTTGAAACGACTTTTTTTTTTCTAGCTGGCCAGTTCCTTAACTTATTCTCACTCCCGAAAAAAATCCTAAACACACGATTGTCTCATAGATAAAAATACATAAAAGGATATGTGTAGAATTAAAAAGAAAATAAATATAACCAGGGACCCCTTAAGGGTGGGATCAGTTGGTCCCTTAGCACTGAACCCGGCCGTTTGAACTGAAAAAAAAATAATTTGACTATCATTTCTATACTTTTTTTAATAATTAAGTTTACATTTTATATAAATACTTTTCTGCTTTAATCATCTGCCTACAGCTCTTCTACGTTACAATGTTTGCTTCGAGCGAATTTTCAGCACATTTTTTTCTACACTTTTGCAGGAGCTGTAAATTTCATTGGTGTTATATTAATTTACTCTGAAAATAGTGTTAATAACCTTTGTGTGGCATGTTTAAAAGAGAGAAATGTGTAGTTGTGTGGTGTTTTCGCGATATTTTTGAGAATACGCGATATTTTGGTGTTTTCGCGAGGCATTTTCTTGCCAAGTTGAGAGCTACAAGTAATACATTAAAAACAGCAAGAAAATACCAACAACACTTAATTTGCTTTCTAAAGTCCAAGTTTTTGTTGACAAGAGAATTTTCTATTACTGTGCAATGATTCCAATCAAATAATAGCACGATCGTAGAAGAGCATTTGTTTTCGGAGAGTAGGCCTCCGCGAATTGATTTTGAACGTTTCAAGAAATACAATTTAAGAACAATTAATTTTATACACTATTAAGAATGGAAAAGACAAAATTTCACAAATACTTACTCAAAGGCTTTGATGATGGATAACGAATTTCACTAAAGTTTTTTTCCTACTCTTTTTCTGAGTCTTATTGTCTTGTTTCAAGATATTAAGGATAGAAGAGACAGAAAGGACAGAAATTTCTTTTGGAAAACTTGCAATTGTTAAGAATTCTTAAAGTGATAAAGGAAGAATATATATTTATCTTAACATATAATTACGTCTCTACCAATAAGACAGAAGTTGACAATCTTGTTATTATCAATGGATCTAGCGATAATGGACGAAAAGGGCAATAAGTAATAGACAAAACTTCTTATTAAAAATGAATAAATATATAAAATGTAATGGCACGAGATCAATTAAGGCACATGGTAGCATTATTTATTATTCATTTAGCTGTCATTAATGTAAGTGTCATGACGGTAGAACTTATTGGAAAAATTCTGTCAATAACTTTTTTCTTTCCTTTATTTTGTCATTGATGGTGATGCAGATTTGTCATTTATTTCTCCAATTCATTCGTTTCAACTGAAAAAAGCTAAAACCCATTGATTCTAAGAACAATTGTCAGTTAGATTAATAAATTTGATGTATTTACTTTAAAGTTATTATATTAATTTAAATAAAATATTAGTGCCTGCATAATTAATTTATTCTAAATTCTTCTGTTATCATTTACTTTTTCTACAGAAATATTGATAAAAAGACCATTAATATAGAATACATAGTTTGATTATGTTTTCATAAAAAGCAGTTTCCGTAAACCAAGTCGCCGTTAAGGACATTTCATTATAAAGTTTAAGGAATTGTCCTAAATAGTAGCATCTGAAAGAAGACTTATTTACTAGTTATTTACTTTATTTTTTTATGTAAATCTAAAATATTTCTCATTTTTAAACTTGAAATATTTCGGAAGATTATGATACCTGCGTAAATGCTAAATAGCACAATTCATTTTATTGTTTCCTGTACGCAGCGTGAATAACATTGTAGGAAGCAGAACATGAATACTTGACATATGCGCTTTACTATCCTTCAATTATTCTTAACTTAACAGCTGCTATGAGACGTTCTTCAACGCTTTGTGACTTGGTGATGGAGCAACTGGCATCAAATTATGCTGACAATAAAAGTTCGAGAAAAGCATTCGAAGACATGAAAAAAAGCATTCAAAAATACCAGTGTAAAGACAGGTACGTTTGTGTTCCGATTGTTTCTTTTTTTCTGTTTGTTTGTTTGTTTGTTTTCTGATTTCGTGAAAGTCGGTATTTAATGAGGATAACCGGATAGAAACCGCCCTATCTATTTATCCAAAAGGACACCGCGGGTTCTATATTTCTAAGAAACAAAAATAAATTAAAGGGGCAACATTTCGACGACATTACAGCCATCCAGAAGAGTGATGCAGTATCTGACGGGATTACTCCGGAGCAAGTTTACTGCTTTTATTTGCCTAATGACACTTTATACAAACCTGCAGTATCAGAGCTAATTCAGGTCGCGGACATTTTAAATATCTTGAAATTTAAAAAATATAGGAAAAAGGCTTAACGTTCAGTCTTTTGTGGCGTTTGATTTATAATTTAAGAGGCACTTGTGCCCGAAAGTTGAGAGACAATCTTCAAGTCTTGATTAACAGGTATTTTTCTTGTTTGTTCTTGTTGAAGCTCATATCCGGGAACAGGTGTAGGTTCCATAACTCTTCATGTCGTCTGAGTTTGTCTTGGATATGGTAAGTCTGGCTGAAAGGGTTGAGGGGGAGATTGATAGAAGTTTTATCCTGAAGAAGACCCGTCATTGGGCTGAAATATAGATATGATGTTTTCTAAGATGAAGGAGTGGTTTTATTTCTGTACTTTATATTTTTCAGGAGATTGATAGAAGTTGAATGGAACTTGGCCGTCCGAAATTTTGAAACAACTTTTTTTTTTTCTTTTTTTTTTTTACAGGCCAGTTCCTTAACTTACTCTCACTGCCGAAAGACACGCGATTGTCTCATACATAAAAATACAGAAAAGGATATGTGTAGAAAAAAATACAAAATGCATGTAACCAGGGCTCACAAAAGGTTGATGTCAGTTGGTCCCTCAGCACCGTGGCCCAGCAGTCTTAACTGAAAAAAAATTAAATGAATTTGCCTATCACTTCTAGAAGTTTTCTAATAATTACGCCTACATTTTATATAAACTACTCTTCTGCTTTAATCATCTGCATAGTTATTCTGCATTACAATGTTTGCTTCGAGCGAATTTTTTCCAAACTTTTTTTCTAAACTTTCGGGTAGAGCCGGAAACTTCATTGGTGTTAAATTAATCTACTCTAAAAATAGTGCTAATAACTGTGTTTGTTATATTTAAAAGGGAGAAATTTGAAATTATGTGGTGTTTTCGCGACATTTTTGAGAATCCGCAATATTTTGGTATTTTCGTGAGTTAAGTTTTCTTGCCAAGCTGAGAGCTACAACTAATATATAAAAACATCAAGAAAATACCTACAACACTTAATTTGCTTTCTGAAGTCCAAGTTTTTGTTGTTGTTTTTTCTTTTTGTTTTGTTTTTTTAGCAAAATAATTTTTAATATAATAAATCCTTTTTAAAACAAAATTACAAAAGAAAAATTATTTTAGAAAAATCAAACAAACTATACGCAATTTTTTTTCTCATTTCTTTCTGAAAATCTTTGTTCAATTCAGATATGACAAGACAATTTTCTATTACTGTGCAATGATTCCAATCAAATAATAGCACGATCGTAGAAGAGCGTCTCTTTTTGGAGATTAGGCTTTCGCAAAGGATTTTGAACGTTTCAAGAAATACAATTTAAGAACAATTAATTTTATGCACTATCACGAATGGAAAAAGCTATAAATTATTTTACAAATACTTACTCCAAAGCTTTGATAATTGGTAACGAATTTCATTAAACATTTTTTCTTACTCTTTTTCTGAGTCTTATTGTTTTGTTTCAAGATATTAAGGATAGAAAAGACAAAAAGGACAGAAATTTGTTTTAGAAATCTTACAATTGTTAAGAATTCTTAAAGTGATTAAGGAATAATATATATATTGTCTCTAAACGTACAATTACGTCTCTACCGATAAGACAGAAGTTGATAATCTTGTAATTACGAATGGATCAAGCGAAGGAACGTGAGTAGCATTATTTATTAATCATTTAACAGTCCTTAATGTCGTGTCGTAACGATAGAACTTAAAGTTTGTTGGAAAAATTATGTCATTAACTTTTTTCTTTCATTTATTTTGTCATTTATGGTTATGGTGATTGTCATTTATTTCTCTAATACATTCATTTTGACTGGCAAAAGCTAAAACTCATTGATCCCAAGAACAGTTGTCAGTTGTATCATTTCTTTATAAAAAGAAATTTCTATTTAAAATAAATTCGGTAAATTATATAAATTTGGTATATTTACCTAAAGGTTCTTCTATAATTGAATTCAACATTAGTGCTTGCTTAATTAATTTCTAACTTATTTCTTCCGTTATCATTTACGTTTTCTGAATCCTAGCAGAGAAATACTGATCAAAAGACCATTAATATATATAGTTATGTCTATATAGTTATGTCTTAATAAAAAGCAAATATTATATTTTAAGAACAGTGAGATTTCTTTGTCAATACTCATAAAGATTTGAAAGAACCTATCGTACGTTTTCCTTGAAATTATTTTCTCATGGAATAGAAATGAATCTAGTTTTCATTCACTAATTCTCATTATCGTTTTTAAATGTATTCCTTAAATCTCCAATAATAAACAAAAAATATCGCACACATTTAAAACAATAGCGAAAATATATTACCATAAGCCAGGACTTTTCGATCTGCTGAACGCTGTAAGATCATCTTCACCTGAGAAACTGCCAAACAAAATTAACATATGGTTGTATCTTTTTCTTTTTTTTTTAAATCTATGCGATATTTTTTATTTGTTATTCGATTTTTGATACATATTCATCCCAACATTAAAGTTGAATTTAAAATATATTTCTTGATAATTAAAAATAATTCATTAATTTTTAATATGTATTTTTATTAATGTAAATCGATATTCAATATATCGAAATCGACGAAATCGAAAGAAAATAGATCTTAGAAATCAAGTGTCTTCTGTCGATTTTATGAAGCTAGCAGGGTTGAAATGGAAATATTGAATAACTTTTCTCTCATAAACACTGTCCTTATCTACTTTCTGGTCCAGAACTGAAACTTCCATCCACCATATTTGAACTTTATTCTTAAACACATGAAAATTCAATTCCATGATTACTACCGAATTATAAGCTTCTGATCTCATCATTGGTGGTACTGTTCATGTACATAGGTTGGCAATAAAGTATTCCAAGAAGTCAGTTAAAAGTTGTAGTTCCTTAAGTACAACAACTGAGGACTAAATAGATTTTAATTAATAAATATAGATTATAATAGAAAAGAATACGTGCTGAATAAATTCTTTGAAAAGTGTCAAAAAGCCCAGCACAGAATAAACAACAAATAAATTGCCTTTTTCTGATTCATTTACCGGGGAGGAACAGGTAACAGCTGTTTCGCTATTCTACTAGCTCATCAGACCTGCCCTGCCTCTCCCGATAAAGAACCAGAAAAGGCAGAAACCTATGAGAGAACCACCGGCCAAACTGGCAGTGGCTCCCCAAAGGCAAAAAGGCAATAAAGGGAGAGGCAGGGCAGGTCTGATGAGCTAGTAGAATAGCGAAACAGCTGCTACCTGTTCCTCCCCGGTAAATGAATCAGAAAAAGGCAATTTATTTGTTGTTTATTCTGTGCTGGGCTTTTTGACACTTTTCAATAAATATAGATTATGTTTATTATTTATTATTTATTTATATATAGAAATAATATAGATCTTCGTGCTTTTGTGAAAAAGGCCTTCCATTCTTCCTTTGGTGCCTTTTCATCTTTTCTTGTAAAGGTAGAAAAAATGTTTTTGGTTTATTTCAACTTTTCTACTTCTATTATTGAATCTAGTTCAGTTAATGTCAGCGCCCCAATGTAATCAGGAAAGCTTTTTCACATATTACTAATTAAGGTTTTTCCATTTTAACTGAACGTCTTTTCACTTATTCGTTGTCCCTTACAACAACAGAATTGATAGGAATATTCAGTAGTAGACATCCTAACAATCACTTTTGGAAGCATTCGTATTGAAGCATTGACGATACATATGATACAATTTACTGGTCGAGCAGTTGTTTAATCAATTTGGTCTTTTTTTTTAACTGTACAGTTTTTTTTCAATATCTGAACTACTATTATATGTAATAGTAAACACCGAAAAAATCCGATTACAATATACAAAAATACGTACACAAACAAGAGATTTAATTTGAATTAATAACGGCTTTACATGTTTCATATGTGTTATATTTTCAATAAAAGAAATTCTGTTTGGTTTTTATGAATTGATGAATTTAATTCATTCAAACCAGTGGCGTATATAGAATATATTTTCGGGGGGGGGGGGCCCAAGATTAATATAATTAAGTAGACACCCCATGGAAACCTATCTGTTCAACCAAAAAAAAACGATGGAAACCTATCTGTTCAACCAAAAAAAAAAACGTTGGGAGGACATACCTTCATTATTTCGGAGGGGGGGGGGCCCGGGCCAAAAAATCTATTCAACCAAACAAAAAAACAATGAAAACCTATCTGTTCAACCAAAAAAAAAAAAAAAAAAACGTTGGGAGGACATATCTTCATTATTTCGGGAGGGGCCCGCGCCCCCC
>JAFIDM010012231.1:35077006-35106703 GCA_023159025.1 Thereuonema tuberculata
GCCCCCCCCCCCCCTTATATACGCCCCTGATTCAAACCTTTCTTCCTTTCGAGTTTCTTTGTGCAATACTTTGTAAGAAAGAATCAAATAAGAATTCTTTGAAAAACCGTCTGTTCCATTTAAAAAAAAACCTCTTAACTCTTCTTTAATGAAAATGTTGTAATTTTGAATTTTTAACGTTGTAATGAAATAATGAATATTCTTCCAATACCACTTATAAGTCATTCAAATCGTGCCTCACATTTTAATGTATTTGTTGAATAAAATATTTCTATTAATTTAGCATTCCTGCCTTGGCAGAAAATACATTCAAATACATAATTAATGTAATACTTAAATGCCTTAGAAAAGGAAAATTCTAGCCAAATAATACCTATATTTTCCATTTTGATCTTACGAAAATATGTAAAAAATAAAGGTCTGTTAACAGAAATCAACTTCAAAAATAAAGAGATTTTGCACTTTTGATATTTATTGGATATCAATTTACACAAAGAGTACATTTCTGGAATTTTATACAACATTGAGAACATAAAAATTTTCCTTTGATTGTTATTATTATAAATCGTAAGATATAGTTTTAAGAAAGATTGTAAATTTTAAAATGCAACAGGACTATTAATAATTTATGGTTTTTTTTTTGGTTTTTTTTAAACCTTATTGCAATTTCTGTGGGTCTGTTAGCTGGAGGAGTAGTTTTTAATCCATATCGGAGATCGAGGCTTTTTCCCAGGTTGCTTCTCCTCCAGACTGGTCTTAAAGTTCACTCAAGTCCTCTGCATAATAGGGACCGGGATACTTTTCCGATATTAAAAGGCAGCAAGCTTTAAGCTGACCACCCGTTCTCAACTGGTCCCAATTGTTCGCAGAAACTTCAGAGCGTATATCTTCGACATACCCTTCAGCCAACAGAAGCTTCAAAGGAAAACACCTTCACTAGTGGTGAGAAACCATTTGTCTTTGAGGGCCACATATAATGCAGCGAGAGTTAAACAGTCCTCAATAAATAAAGCATTGTAAATATGTTGTTACTAATCTATTGTAACATGAAAACCATAGATCATGAAAATTATACATTTAGTTATAAATTAGTGAACATCAATTTTCTAAAATCGTATCTAGAACTTTAGAATGAGAGGTATTTTGGAAAATCGCAATTCGTTTAGCAAAAAAATTAGAATTTCTAACTGTTTAACAAAGATTTTAAAGTCAATACAATCAAAATACAAACTGTATCAGTAAATGCATAATTTGCACCATAAATGTCGAATAAATTCTATTTTGAAAATCCAAATTGCACCAGAATAATAAAATAAGTGAGAATCATACTCGCCACCTGCAAGAAAACAAAAAAAATAAAAATTAATAAAAATACTATTGACTAAACAATAAACCAAGAAGGAACCAAAGGTAAACAAAAGATTTCGTCTCTGAGCTATCAACAGTGGGAGTGTGAAACGGCTGTTTCGTCCTCTATATGGACTCATCAGTTACACAAACCCTCTGCCGAAATCTCAGATCGCGAAACCAAGTAAGAGAATCCACCCACGCACCCGCCAGTTTTTATTAAGTAATTATTAAGTAATAAAATTTTTATTGTAAAAATACTATTGGTTTATGATATTATAAGATTTATAACTTCAACTTTGTAAATATTGAAATACATTCATTACCACAAATTAGCACAGGCAGAAGCAGCAATGGAAATAAAATTAGACTTGGCAAAGGCAACGAGAATGATGATGCATATAACTAATTACTATGTGAGAGGAAATGGAGTTTTTATTCGGGCTAAACACTATAGGTCAAAGGCACTATAGTCCCTTTGGTACTGCTTCTCATCGGCCCTAGAGTGGGTACATGCGGCGCGGCGATACTAATTAGTATAGTCACAGAGACGTCGTAATGCTTTTCTGAGGAGTATCCTCTTGTAGATGTTGCAACTGTCACAGCTTTAGGGAAATCCTTACATTAACGGTATGATCGCTCATAACTGTTAATGGCCTAAGCTAATCCCACATATGTTCAGTGGAAGACTAGTCTGGAGATCTTGAGGGCCAAAGAAGGGTGTCGATCGGGCGGAAACAGTTCAGGGAAGCTCCCTGCTGTATTTGTGTGGGCATTCTCTTGTTCAAAACTGGACCGTTGTACCTCCTTCAGAATTTTCTGAAAGTATCGCAGCGGCCGTCCTTATTCCCCTGATTATAACCAGCCGCGATCATAAGAGATGGCTTTCCACATCATCATACCACCAGTTCCGGCGGTGTTAAGCTCAATATTAAAGTCCGGGTTTGAGCGATGTCCAGTGCTTTTCCATACTCTAGTACAATGGTTATCCGTATTTAGATAATAACGGATTCATCACTTAACACGATTTGTTGCTAGTCGACTGCCGTCCATGCCGCCATTCATTATATTGATACCACTGCAAACGAAGCGCTCGTTGATGAGATATTAAAGATTGCATAAGGGGCACTGAGAATGTAAATCTCATTCTGCAAGTTGACTCGCAATCGTGATGATAGAACAGGGGTTTCTAGTGATGACGTTACATGTTTCTGAATGTTGGACAGAGGCAACCTTGCATTAGTTCGCGACTGTCGGCACTCTTTCTGCTAGTCAGCTAGATCTCATAGTGCTTTCCTGCACGTGTGTGTTCCCTAAAGTCTCCACTACTCCCACCACCGTCGCACAGTACAGTCGAAACAGGGGCGGATCCAGCCCGGACCCATGGGGTGGGGGCAGATGTTAAAGGTTGCCAACCTGTAGGCGGAAATAATCAAAATGATGCATTTCTTTCTTGAATAATAAACTAGTATTTTTGTTTTTATTTATTTAATTGGGGGCATAGTACCTTTTTGGCAAAATTACATATTATGTTTCTTAGAGACGTAAAGAACATATTTTAAACTTAAAAAGTAAGAGAAAAAATATTTTAGTTCCTTTTTTTAAGTTTTAACCATTTTTTAAAATTCTATTACTTTTCATTAAATTTTTTTTTGATGTAATCATTGTTCTACGCCTATAAGGAGGTGGTTTCCATTTTAGTAAGAATTACTTTGAACTTCTTTCAAAAAATTATTTTTGAGATAAGGTAGAAAAATAGCATAAAAATTCAAAAATTGAAGTTTAGAAACATATGCGTCTTTTTTTCCAAATATCATTATTATGAACTCTGACGTATATTTAAGTTATGAAAAATTGTGAAAATAGAAGATGTTTAATTAAGCAATAACGATAAGTTTATTATAAATAATATAGATAAGATTGAAGAAGAATGAAATTAATAATGAGTTTGATCTAAAAACGCTATCAAACAAAGACAGAATTTCCGCAGTCAAAAGAGACATAAGAAATCGGATTGTAGAATCTAGGGTGAAATTTTAAAAAAATAAAAAGAAAAAAATATAGAAGAAGTATAATAAAATTTATCATTTAAGTATTTGTATGTTTGTTCATTTGCTCGTTTGCTATTTGACTCAAATAGCCATCTTAAAACAATATATATTTTTTTATTTGTTTCTTTTTTTAGTTATAGTAAAATAATTATTAATAATTAATTGATTTACATGTATAAAGGTCTGTTTTTGACAGCAAAATGTCTGCAACGAATATGAATGCATTGTATATATCTATATTTTGAATGTTTATATTTTTTTTAAGCTTATCTCATCTGTATAGTTATAAGTAGTTTATAGTTTAGAGGTATTTCTTTAATCCATTTGCAGAAAATTAAAAGAAGAAATAATTTAAAATGATAAAAATCTTTAATATGGCTCAATCTGTCTTTAATAAAGAAATATACTCCGGAAGGAGATTAGTATTAAGAGGTAGAATCTCTTATTCAATCATTATTATCTACAACTCGTAATTATACTATTCAACCTTAAGATTTAAAAGAAAATTATTGTCGTCAATTTCTTTACAAGAGTAAATTTCCTCAAAAAGAAATCAACTTATATAATTTGCTAATTTCGTCTGTCTGTCTGTAACCCGATATAATTAAGCTATTAAGATAGATCCAAGGTTCTCAATGGTACCATTGAATCAAGGGTACTGAAATTGGACAAAATATTAGTTCATTTTGTCATTCCATGTTGTTTCCATGAAATTTTACCTGAAATTCTAACAAAACATACGTTCAAAACCAAATAATTTTGTAATGTAATATATATATTAAATTATTATATATTGTAATATATATATATTATACATATGGCGCCCCTGCCATGTTAGTTTCCACCGCCCTTCTCAATGAGTCCGGGCCTGGGGTCAATGATTGAAAACAATGATGAAAAATATGATGGTGTGATTTGGGCATTACCACTGCACCGATTTTAATGAAATTGGGCATACTTTCTCAGTTTTTTACGCTGATTTCGAAACTCAAAACCATTTTTGCCGTAGAAGCTTCGTTCACAAGTTAGCACAGTATTTAGATTACATTTACTTTATATTTGTTAGTTGAAAATAAAATGATTTTTCTGATTTTTTTTACGCCTGTCGTCCGACAGGCTTTGCTGCTAGTACATAATATAAATGGTGTATTTTATCTTTTGAATATATAGAATATAAAATAATAACAAATGCTAACTATCAATTAATTTTGGTATTCATCTAGATTTATCTTATTTATTATTTTCCTTTTGATTTTTGTAATTTTATTAACACAAAGCGGTTTTAAATAAATGTTAATAAATCGAGAATTGTCATTTTTGTTTTTCAAAGCTTTATTTTTCCTGAAATTATTTGAGAGTTATATTTTTTTCTATAATTTAATAATACATTTCATATTTTATTGATACACAGATATTTTCTTTATTTATAAATTTATTTTTGTCTAATGTCAATTCAAACTTCAGAAGTAAATAAAATCTATCATGACGAAATGTTATATAAAATTTGAGAAATATGACGAATTATTTAATGAAATAAATTCGTAATTAATTCGACATTCCAGTTAAAATCTTTTACACAGATTTTACGGATATACGTAGGGAGTAAATTATTCCTATAACAGAGGTGCCCCCCACCCCAGACCTTATGGCTCATCCCCCTCAAAGATCTGACGGAGGGGGCGGAGGGGAGGCTTAGCCCACATTTGCATTATGGTCCAAAATTTGTAGCTACGCCACTGGCTGAGAGCGCTGAAATCGCTTTAGTTCCATATCATTCAGTGGCGTAGCAAGCATAACTGCCGTCTGGCCGCCCGGGGCAAAATACCTATTTTGGCGCCCCCCCCCCCACCCGAAAACTCAAAAAACAGATTCTTCAAATCGACAACCAACCAAAAAAAAAGGATTCTCCAAATTCACAACCAAAAAACGCGCCATGACTCCCACGCGTGGGCACCCCTGATATATTGTAAATTTACTGCAAAACTGATGTATTACTTACTGATATATTTGTTGATATTGTTATTCTATTAATTCAAATTCGTAAAATCCGTAAAATCTGTGTAAAAGATTTTAACTGGAATGTCGAATTGATTACGGATTTATCTCATTAAATAATTCGTAATATTTCTCAAATTTTATATAACATTTCGTCATGATAAATTTTATTTACTTCCGAAGTTTGAATTGACATTAGACAAAAATAAATTTATAAATGAAGAGAATATCTGGGTATCAATAAAATATGAAATTTATTATTAAATTTAAAAAAAAAATATAACTCTCAAATAATTTCAGGAAAAATTAAGCTTTTAAAAACAAAAATGACAATCCTCGATTTATATTTTTTTTGAAGAGACCTTCTTTTCAAGTCTTTCTTTATTAATAACTGTTTTTCCTGATATACCGATATCAATTTCGGACTTGATTAAATAACTTGAACATTATGTAATTTTTGAAAAAATGACCTGTACCTTTATATATACGATCTTAATAAGGTATGTGCAGAGAACTGGGAGGAATTCACTAATTGAGTGGACAAAGTGGGTTTTGGCGGAGAGAGACAAACCACGCCATTTTCAACTAGCGTTTGAGCTCGAACGGTTCGTCCGAGAAAAAAAACCTAAATAGTGAAATTTGTAGGAAATTTTATGTACTTTCATTTTGAATAAGGAGGTTATTTTCGAAAAGTTGATAGTTTTCGAGTTCTAAGGAAAAAAACCGCCAAATAACGAGATTTTTTAACCTTTTTTTGTGCTTTTTTTTTAATGTTGCGTCACGAAATTTTGTTTTCAAATCTCAGATTCGTAATCATCACCCCAAAAAACATATAGAATGGAAAAATCAAAACTACCCCAAAACGTTCCTGGTAAAAATACGACAAATTAAATTGTGAAGTATAATGAAAATTAGTCATTAGGTTAGTTTGATGAATAAAAATTTAAAATTAAATTATACTTTCGCCTAGTGTAATGCACAAATGTAAAAAATAGAAATACTAAGAAAAATAAAATAAAACAGAAGATTGAAACTAAGTAAAAAATTTCATTTAATGAATATTAATGAAGTCTATTGCCCATTGAATAAAAATTGAAAATTAAATTTTATTTACGCTTAATTTAAAGCAAAAATGTGAAAAATAGAAATACTAAAATAAATTGAAATGAATATGAAACTGAGCCATTAAGCTCTTTTAATCAATATCAACAGTCAATCATAAACTGGAAATAGATTAAATTAAATTTTGGCTTAGTTTTTAGCGCAAATTTAAAAATAGAAAAACTAAGATGTAATATAAATATAGGACGAATTAAGTTAAAATTTTTAAACTAAGTATAATAACATAATACACCATAAGAACTGCATTTCTTTTTTCCCCAATATATTTTTAGACTTTACAAGATACTTTTATTACTTTTAGTCCCTCTTTTTTTTTTTTTAGATAAAAGATCATCTGATGATCTCAAAACAAATCATTAACGTAATAGAAATGACCACCTAATGAATAAAAATAATTCTTGAGGGTTTCATCAAAAATCTACATTTACAATCACAAAAAATCTAATCAATTTTTCGGTATAACAGAAATGGGCATCTAGTGGTTCATATGTCTTAAAAATTAATTGAAAACTAGATATATAGTATAAAACAAAGTACAGTAAAACCCCGTTATTACGCTCCCTCTTATAGCACTATCCCGTTCTTTACGCTCCTTTCATACGGTCCCTGGAATTTTCTATGTAACTCTGTATACTTTTACCCTCTTATAACGCTTCAAATCCCGCTTGTAGCGCTTTTTTTATATCGGAAATTTTGTATCGAAAAGAAATGTACACTGTAAAGATTCTTTTCTTTCCCTGGTAGGAGGGAATCTTTGAACTCTTTGAAGTGAAGGTCTGTGATACAGTAAGTTAGTGCAAAATGTCGAAGCGGAAATCCCTTTCAATAAGTGAAAAATTGCAAATTCTCCGTAAGTACGACGAGAATTCTACACTAAGTCAGAAGGATTTCGCAGAATCTCTAGGAATTCCCTCATCCACTCTTTGAACAATAATTAAAAAAATAGGGATGCAATTACCGATGCAGCGAAGGGTGGTTGCAAACGTAAAAAAAGTAAAATGTGGAAAATATAAAGATGCCGAGGAAATTCTAATTGAATGGATTCATCAGTTCCGTGATGCATCAGTGCCATTAAGTGGCCCAATCATTCAAGAAAAGGCGCGTGAAATAGCAGGCAGTGCACTAAATCTGCTCTGAAAATATATTAGTGTTGCTCCAAATGGTGTATCAATTGATGTTAATAGTTATTTGAACCGCATTGAAATGTCATAATTCATAACAGTAGCAGACACACACGGCAAAACACAATCACAGATTTTTTTTAATATGAAATATGCTCACATTTGCACTATATCTATTTCAGAATCAAGTATCTTTCCTGTAAAATGGTGTCTAAATGTTTTCGCATCCCATAAATCATTTCCCGTCTATAGCGCTATCCCGCTTATTACGCTTGTAGGTATGGTCCCTTGACGAGCGTAATAACGGGGTTTTACTGTATTATTATTAAAGAGACTCGGATATGCAACTTACACTTTTTCTTTTCAAGTATAGAGGAGATCTAGATGGTATGAAAACGCTTGATCTTTGGATGACGGAGGTATTCGCAAATTCCCTTCGAAAGCAAAGAATAGCGCTTCCGTGTTCCTTCAAATTAAGAGACCACTGAAGATGACATTGGATTGGAGACAAACCAGTCACGTGAACATTTCCACTACGAGCAGGGGGTGAAAACTCTTAAATATCTCATTCCTAGAGTCAGAGATAAACAACGGAATGCACGCGGGTGGGGGGTCTCTTGTTTGAATGACCCTTTGAAGGTGACAGTCCGTGTCTTGTCGCCTGTAGGTGGGGCAAATACCATAATGTCATTATGGTATTTGGTGAGGGCTACTGATCCAAATTTAAAGGGTTCTCTCTCGTCTTCTCTCAATTCTTCTCTCTTCATTCCTTTTCTGCATTTTTAAAAAGGCAGCTGAGCCCACGGGGGTGGGGGCAAAAGACCTGTTGCCCCCCACCCCTCTGGATCCGCCGGTGAGTCGAAACGGTCGAGGTGTGGCCAATTCGACGTAATCCGCCTGGCTCCCGTAGTCTAACGATACAACCTTTCTCAAACTCTGTCAGTTGTTCAAAACTGGGTCTAAAATGTCGTCGAGGTATGTTGATGACAGAGAGCTCACTTCACAACTACACTGATTGTAAAGCACCATTTCCTGACCATAGCCGTTCCGATACATAAATATCGGAACGGTTCGTATTCAGAGTTTCATCGTTCCCGGACCATTCGTTAATTTTTCTGTTAAGTCGCTACTGAACTACAGACCGTGTTCTATTTATAAATAGTATTATATAATATTATACTTAAGGAGAAATCAGCGCGGTTGATGTTGTCGCTAACAGATTGACCTTCACCTCCGAGTACCGAGATTCGGTTCTCTTGTGGGTTTCGTGATGGTGGACGATCCGCGCTGAACAGGTTTTCTCGGGGTTCTCTCATTTCCCTTGCATCTCACCCACCATTCTTTCTCAGTCTTTCTCTCCGTCTCTCCTTATTTCCGCAGGATAGCACAATAAACCGACGGTGCTCGGCTTCCCTGCCACCCACACTCACCACATAACAAACATAAGGAGAAATCAGTCAGTCTTTTTA
Organism: Thereuonema tuberculata; assembly: GCA_023159025.1. Classification (NCBI taxonomy): domain Eukaryota; kingdom Metazoa; phylum Arthropoda; class Chilopoda; order Scutigeromorpha; family Scutigeridae; genus Thereuonema; species Thereuonema tuberculata. The sequence continues at coordinate 35,086,112 of JAFIDM010012231.1, forward strand.
ATAAGTTGAATCAAAAAGCAATGGATGATGAAGATCAACGTGTTACGAAAGTAGAATGTAAAGGGAGTCTTGGGTGGTTTCATCGATTTTTTTAGGCAACGATAACTTTCTAGCTTAAAAGTTACTGGAGAGTGTACTTTGGTTGATACTGAATCTTTCGAAAAGTTAAGAAGAACTGAAGAAAATAATTAAAGAAGGTGGTTATTCCTATTGGCATTTTCTTAACTGTGTCTGTAAATTGCCGAGCAAGACGCTTATTCCGAAAGAAGGGTCAAAAGGCATCGAAAGACAGGTTTACCCTAATACATATTACTAACGTCTCTGGTGAAGCTGTCTTTACGCCTCTACTAGTTTAGCATTCAGAAAATCCGAGAGCATTAAAGGCATTGATAAGAATTTACTTCCTGTTTTCTTTCGTTCACATCCAAACGGTTGGAATACCTAAATGATTTTTTTTTCTGAGTACGTGAGTTGATACGTTAGTCTTTTTATTGAAAAATAGTGTAGATAAAATAACCTCGATAATACTGTCTCGTGATTGACAATAATTGATCATCCATCTGCATTACCGAGTACTTTCTTACACCATACGAATACATGTCATTACGGCCACAGTATGACCAAAGCTTAATACCCCCTTTAAGGCTTACTATAAACAAAATGTAATGCGTTTTATTATGTGTTTTATTATAAGTGCCATCGACAGAGGGACAACTCCGAAGCATCTTTGATCATCATACGACATCTACAATATGAAATTGGCAATCACCAATCTTGCAGATGCTCTCGAAAGTTAACAGTCTGATGAAAAATGGCTTTTGGAAGAAACTGAGTTCAGAAGCAATGAACAATGTTATAGGCTTCGAACCAACAAGTAAACACGTCAGTACTGACATTAGCTATGAAGGCTGTATCTATGAAAGTTGATGAAGATGATGTAAAGATGTTTTCGAATCAAGAAACTGATAGACGAAGAGCTCACGCAAGAGCAAAGGATTCGATTCGCAACCGAACATATACAATAGCAATCGGTCGGAAAGTGAAGCCCGAAAATCAACGCGAAGCACTTGCTTGAGATTTTCACTACAATTCACAATGCTTGAATGATTGCAGAAAAGTATGACTTAATTCTGAATCGGCACATAGGTTTAGCGCAGGTTTCCAGGATATTTTGAGGGTCAGCAACAAGTGTATGATAGAAATATTGTATGAGACTAAGCAGACAAGGCTAATTTTTATTTCCATTTCAAGTTTTCCTCGCCTTTCGTCATGGTACGGTGAGTATGGTATGGTAAGGCAGGTGGGCACCGAAGAAAGTTAGACATTAGTGACTTGTCTGCCCTGATGGATTCAGACGAAAATGAGACTATAGTAGATGATCCTCTTTCTCTCTCTCCTACACCCTTGTCTTCTGTAACTCCCACGTCACCAACCTCTCACTACTTAAACTAATGCATCATCATCACCACCACTACCTGTCAGCCTTCTGATAAGCTCGGTGTCTTCTGATAAGCTACTACACTGACATACGTTATTCCATTTCATGTAGGTTGTGTATTTATTGTATCATTCCTGTATATTGGAGTTGTTTTAGTTTTATGCATTATTATGTTGGATTAGATAGGTTGTTTTTGGCTCCTGTGAACGCTCAATTTTACCCAGCTACAGTTGGAAACGCTATAATCTACTGATTATTTCGCTTTAGGTCATTTAGGTTAACGAAAGGTTTCATAGGGAAAACTCTACTTTCGGATAGCTCGGGGAACCTGTATATTTTATCAAATTCCATTAGCTAAATTTTCATTTAACAATTTATTTTCTTTTAGTTAATACATTTTATTTCAATTAATAATAATATATATATATATGATTAGAGAATTATTAAATTCTCTTTATAAATTACAATTAATTATAATATACGAGGGTCGTTCAATATAATGCAATGCAACACTTTTTTTTCTCGGCTAATATTTGATGAAAAAATTTTCTGTACAGTATCTTCAAACATTCCCGCACTTACTCAAATTGTTTCATCAATCTCCGCACTGTAGGTAGCGTTCAAGATGGCGTCTGTGAATGAGATGCATTCCAAACAAAGAGCAGTTATTAAATTTCTTTTGGCGGAAAACAAAACCGTGTCTACCAGGTTGTTGATAAAAGCACAGTGAGTCTTTGGGCGAATCGTCTGTCGTCGTCGGAAGAAGGAAAAGGAAAGCTGTGTGATTACCCGCGTTCTGGCCGACCACACACAGCTGTTACTCCTGCAATGTTACAATTTGCAACGATCAACACAGAAGCCTATGTGCAGACTCTTAAGAAACTAAGATAACGATTCAAGCATGTTCGTGGCCGCAAAGACGTGAATAATCTTCTCCTGCTCCACGACAATGCCAGACCGCACTCAAGTCTGTATACCCGCTAGGAGATCAGAAAACTTCACTGGACTGTTCTCATCTACCTTACAGTCCTGATGTCGCACCTTCGGACTTCTATCTATTCCGACCTCTAGAGGATGCAATCCGTGGGAAGCGACATGGCAACGATTAGGAAGTAAGAAGTTGTCTGAAGCACAGACTAGTAGAGTGGTAGCGTCAAAGCATAAAAGCTCTGATATCTCAGTGGCGGAAGGTCATAGACTTGAACGGAGATTAGGTCGAAAAATAAATTTTTGTAGCTAAAATGTTGAGGAACAAGATGATTTATTTAAAACCGTAATAAACCAAAACTACTTTATGTGTTGCATTACTTATTGAAGGACCCTCTTATAAAGGTTTACCGCTGTAAGTGTTTCTTTCCGTATCTTGAAAAGGCCACAGGCACTGAAATCTAATCCTGGGATGAGTGTAATGGAAACGAAAGCCTAAAAAAAAAAAAAAAAAACGAAAATAAGCGCTCGGCTAGATTATTTTCAAAAACACAATAATGTAATAAACATTTCGAAAGACAGACATACGTTAATGACATTGATTAGGAGCCGTACCAGAGGCGTATTTTCACAAGGATTAAAAGGGCTATAGCCCAAGGTGGCAACTTTAGAGAGCGGCAAAAAAAATAGGAAAAAAAATAAAAATCCTGTACTATTCAATAATATTAATATTCAAAACTATTAAGTGTCATATTACTAGCAGAAAATGAGGGAAACATGAAAAGAAACAGACATTTCCTGGCTTTTTGATGTGTCTGTACAATATATGCGAACAGAGCGTATTTTTGACTTTGAGTGTATATCCCGGGAAATCGAGTGAGTGATAACTGTGGCCAAAGGTTTTAAATGGAAGGGGGTAGAGCTCTGCATTGGAGAGCTCAGGCGTGGGAAGCGGCGGGGAGTGTCTGACAGTAACGTTATACCTGATTTTACTTTCTAATATATCTTTGATGTTTAATTTTCTGTTAAACAACTTTTTACAACATATTTTTAGAATGTGTACTTAAGGAAAGGAATGCATCATTATGGGCCTACATATTTATATATATATATATATTTTTTTTTTTCCGTATTCTGAGTAAGTAAATTCCAACGAATAGATGAGTTGTAAATTATCAGTAACTTAGCTCAAAACTAAACATAAACATCAGTACAGTTTACTAGTAATATATTCAGGCAGGAGGGTCAGGAGGAAGGGCGGCAAATCTGGCAAAGCCCAAAGGCGGCAAAAGTGTAAATCCGCCTCAGCCCCTGTTTAGATTTTAAGTACACATTTAATACATGAAATAAAAATTACAACACGACTAGTTTCGCCAAAGACTCGAGAGAGGGCATTTACATGTGAATTGGACAACATAGAACTTAAGAATTTATACATCAAATAAACCGGAAAACTGGAGCTTTTCTGGAAACTCCATCCAAATGTTTTCTGGGTAACTTCTCTAGGAAGAACCTGCTGCCCATGGAGTTGAAAAGTAGAACGAATTCCATAACATCGGAAATGCTGACAGGAATATTCTCAGGAAAGTCACTTGACATAAACAAGTAGGTCGTATCAGCTCAGGACTGCAATTAGCATTTGGAGGTACCTGTATAAGCAAGAACTAAAAAAGAAACTAAAATTAAAAATTTTTAAAAAATAAAAAATAATAAAAATATAGATTAAAAGCAAAGAAGAATTAAAAAACAAAAGGACGGGAAAAAGGTTAAAAAAGAAAAAAGACCTTTTTATTTTAAAAAAGCCAAATTAAATAAAATAAATAAAAATTAAAGAACTAAAAGAAAATTTAAAAAAAGGTAAAATAATTAAGAAATTAATTTTTTTTAAGAACTAAGAAAAGAAAAAAATTAAGAAAAAAAAATTTAATTGCATAATTACTTTACCTAATATATCTTTCTTTTAATTATTTAATTAGATTTTTTTTTAATTTTTAGTTTTTATTAGTTCTTGCTTATGCAGGTACCTTCAAATGTTAATTGCAGTCCTGAGCTGATACGACCCACTTGTTTACGTCAAGTGACTTTTCAGAGAATATTCCTGTTATCATGTCCGATGTTATGGACTTGGTTCTATTTTTGAACACCATGGGCAGCAGGGTCTTCCTAGAGAAGTTACTCAGAATATATTTGGATGAAGTTCCCAGAAGGCTCCAGATTTCCGGTTTATTTGATGTATAAATTCTTAAGTTCTATGTTGTCCAATTCATGTTGTAAATGCTCTCTCTCGAGTCCTTGGCGAAACAAGTCGTATTGTAATTTTCATTCATGTATTAAATGTGTATTTAAATCTAAACAAGTGCACGGCTCCTAATCAATGTCATTGCATCTCGGTACACGTAAAATCTACTAATAGACACACATACGTATCCACAAATTTCCCTTTTACATTGTACATTTATTTTGTAAGTCTTTTTTTATATCCTACAAATTAATTTTTAATGAATTCACTAATACCTGCTTTTTATTCCAGATATTTTCTTTATATTGTAACTGTAAAAGATTTAACTGGAGTTCATCAAACTGAAAGAAAAACAAACAGGTTCTGTGAAAACTTATTCTCTATCTCAATTTTCACAAGAAATATCTAACTTTCATTCAAATCCATTTCAAAGCCTCTGAAATGTTTTTATTTTTGAGTATGTTTTTTCTTAACATATTTACGTCCAAGCTTAAGAAGTTTCCCTAAAATTCATTTTGAAATTTTTAGAAATCTTATGTTAGATATTTGTAACAACTTCTGTTATTCCACGTCAAATTGAATACTTTCTAACCATTATGGTTCGGACTTATTCAAATTTATTAATTTAAGTTCTTTATTCCATTGCATCTCTATACTATCGACAATTATTAAGTGTAAAAGTTTTCGAAAAAGTGCATATACCATTTACATTCCAAATCTCCGGTTTTCCTCAGTCTACAAGTATATTATTCATCTCAACCATATAATTTTCCTTTCATTTAATATTTGCTTTAATTAATCTTTAACACAAACCATGTGCTTGAACCATATTACGTCATAAACAACATTATTTTATTGTCTCAAGATTAGTTCGATAATTTAAAATTCCAGAAAAAAAGATAATTCATTCCTGGAAACGTTTCCTATAAACTTCATAAATATAAAGTGGGAATCCGGGAATTTTAATATAGAAATAAGAGGGTCTTTTTTTTTTTTTTTTAAATCTCTTAACAAACGGTGCACAGTGATCTGATATTTGCACATTTTTATTTAAAAAGAAAAATGAAAAATGTCTTACCGATTCCATGTAAGTAGATCCACACACGGAAATTATATAAATTCGAATTCCATCCTTCAGTATCAAAACTGATAGTATTATTATCTCTTGACAAATATCATTATGATCTACAATAATATTTATGAAATAATACAGTTGACCGCAAATAACGATAACTGATGTTACGAAAAATATCAAAAACCAGCTTGAGAAAATAGTATGAGCAACTTTAATTATCTCAACCAATAAAAAGATAAATCTATTTGTCTCACAAACATTAATTTCCAAGTCTTTGTCTTGATATTTCTTATTCAGATACGATTTGAGAAGCTGAATAGTATTTGCGAATGTTCTACAGATAACTATAAAACTTATTAATGGGCCGATTTCAGCAAGATCCAGTAGTATAAGTAAAGATGCAAAAATAAATGACTTCGTTGCAAGTATTCTGTCATAATATATGGTTACAGCAATTGCAATCAGCTGTAGAAGAAAAATCAGTATTACTGATGTTATTGTATGGAAATGATTAAATGAAAATTGAAGACCCAATTTATTGCCCGAGTTTTCCAGCTGCATCCATTTGGTAAAAAGCTGAAGGTAATGACGAGATTTTAGTGCAGAAGTGAAAGTCATCAGAAAAGAATTAAAGCGAAGAATTACATTCAACACAATTATTAGTTTAAGAGTGAATTGTCTTTCATTTAATTTTGAATTTTCAAAGCTAAATACATAAGTGAGACAAATTGCTGACGCTAGAAATATAACTTGCAATACTGCTGTGTACAAAGTGGACAAATTCCTTAGATGAATTCCAAACGCTGTTCTCCGCCTTAGTATCCCTGTTATTGGTAACAATCCAGAGATCTTTAGGATTAGAGCTACAGGTAGAAACAGTCTGTAAAAGAAAGTATTTCTTGGATCCCTATTTGGAACTTCTTCTGGTGTCGTCCAAGGATTTACGGAAATCCTGCCTTCCATGTTTTAAACTGTATTTGGAACTGGAATAAGAGAAATTTACATGTTAGTTTCGTGTATCAAACAAACTCGAAGAAAAAGAAGTTTAATGAAGAATTAGGGAATTGTCAAATTGAATTTGACCGTACTAAATTATTGAATATTTTCTGCTTTCAGTGTAATGAAAGATAATGTGGGATTTTCAAATATTACATGGAAGAAGCATCAACATAATATCCAAAAAATTAGCTGAAGTACTAACTGATAAATGTGGCTGTTAGAGGCGTCCATTAATTACGTGAGCTCAAAACGGAGGAGGGAGGGATCCGGCAAAATCTCACCAAATCTCACTTAAAGGGAAGGGGTCAATTAAAATCTCACGTCAACTTTTTAATTCAGAGAATATACATTTTATAACAGATTACAACATTTTATAATATTGTCTATGCCCGGGATTCCAGCAGAATCTGCAAGAAGATAGGTTGGCGCTGCATACAACCCCGCCAGCACCTGTGGTCAGGGTTCGACCAACGCGTATGTCACCCATCGGGCTGAGGAGCTGCTGTGCACCGTGGACGATAGGCTGGAGTGGCTGCATGAGGAGGATATAGATACGCCTAATGACTGTCTTCCTGTACTACCAAAAGACATTACAATAGAGGAAGCACAAGAATGCCCATGGAGTGAGTGAAGAATTAGGGAAGGTTGTGTCGTAGCCTATTTTTTTACTTGGTTACTAAATTTAATTAAATTCGTTAAAGTGCACCTTAAACGTAGTATCGTTTATCTCCTCTTCTTTCACAGAAAAAATGTATTTCATAGAAGACATCAGTAATGCTTTAGGTTTTTAGTGGTATGAAGCAAAATACATGAACACATCAAATAAATTTAATAATTTAAAAATTATAGAGGAAATCTCCAGTGAGGGGGAGGGGGGGGGGTCCCACCACATCTTACCAAATCTTGCCAAGGGGGAGAGGGAGTCCAAATTTTTTAAAAAACACCTCACGTAATTGATGGACGCTCCCTTACAAGTATTTTTTCTTTTCACAACTTTTGAAAATATCAATATAAAAATCTATAAATGTAACAATGTAATTCCTTAAATTAAACAAATATAGTAAGAATGGAATTTTGAAATAAATCTTACGCAAAGGAAATTGCAAATGAAGATTACAAATAAATAAGTATTTGAATTTAAATAACTATTGACATTTAAATTTGCTTTTGTGTTTTCCGAAAACGTATCTTCAAAGTATTGAAATACAGGGTGTCTATAAATGATTAGAGTGGTTTCATGATTGTACTGTGGATGCATTATTTAATATACATCAAAAACATTGTTCAGAGATTCACAGAAACTCTCCATTTTTTTTGTTCCATTTTAAAGATGCTCGATATGTGCACCGCTAGTGACTCTGCAGACATTAACTCTGTAATCAAGTTTGTCCCACAGTCGATGTAGCATGTCCCTGTCAATTCCAGCAAAGGCATTGCTGATGCGAGACCGCAGTACTGGCAGATCAGCCGGTAATGGTGGCACAAAAATTGTATCTTTCACATTCTCCTACAAAAAATAGTCACAAAGGGTTAAGTCAACAGCGTGGAGGCCACGGCAGCAGTAGGTGATCATCATTCCCAGTATGGGCAATCCATCGGTTTCAGTATACAGTGTACAGTGAAACCGATGGATTATTATAATGAAAATCATTATTGGTTGAATTATCAATTATTATTGAATTTCATAGAATAAATAATGCAATACAAATTCAATTTTTTTTCTTTATAATTCCACTTCCTACCCTGTAAATAATTATAAAGCTTCAAAATATTTTATTTAACTTTTATATTAATCATTATGCAAAAAGGAGCTCAGCCAACATTATATGTGAAAGAGTCGCTTGTGACTCGCGAGCCGCGGTTTGACCACCTCTGTTTGTAATTGCTTTGTAATTTATCTTTTGTAAGGAACAAATGCTATATATATAAGATGTATTGTCGTAAATATTAGCATTTGCAAGAAGAGTTATTTACTAGTTATTTACTTTATTTTTATGTAATTCTAAAATATTTCTAATTTTTAACTTGAAACTCGGCAAACCTTATAATTTGAAGAAAGGAATACCTCAGGGTTCTAATTTAGGACCAGTATTATTTACAATTTATTTAAATACTGTTTTCAACAGTCAAACTACTTCGAATATCTATGCTTATGCTGACGATCTTATCTTAATTAACATGAATACTAATCTAGATATAGCTATAAAAGAAATACAAGCAGATTTCACAAATCTGATAAAATGGACACATGATTATAAAATGAACATTAATAAGGACAAAACAAAACTTATGGTAATCCACACGAAAAATAAAAAAATAGATATAATACCACAAATTAAAATCCATAATTTCCAGTGTTTACACATGAACCATGAAAACACTAACAACTGTAATTGTCAAAACTTAAATTTAATTAGTAATCACAAATATCTGGGTTTATATATCAATAACAAATTCTCCTGGCACAACCACTATATTTATATATTAAAAAAATTAAACAGTACTTTGTTTATGTTTTATCATGTTAAAGATATTTTCCCTACAAAAACCAAAATTATATTATATAAATCTTATGTTCACTCACTTATTGATTATGGTTTGTTAAGCTGGTTTCATCTAACTAAATCAGAGGTAAAAAATATTAACAGAATTTTGTACAAAATTCTAAATATAATCTTTATAAATTTTAAAAATCAATCTGAAAACCATAAACATCAAATTCTTATAAAAAACAAAATACTATTACCTCAACAAAAAATAATTTATAATCTAATAATAAAATATTATTATAAGATTTGTTTTAGAAATGATATAAATACCATCAATAAAACGAGATCAACAAGCTTATATGAGAAAATGAAGTATGATGCCCCAAAAAATAATTTTGGCTTAATTAAAAATAGAATCATTAATAATATCTTTGAACAATTCTCTTTTGATATGATAAATATACATAAAATTTCTGTATTAAAAAATATTATAATAAAAAAAATTATAACTGGTAAGATTAAATGGATTAATTAAAAATTATGCAAAAAAAAAAAAAATATTTTCATAAAATACCTTATTTTGAATATATATTTGAGCCTATGTTTATCAAAAAAAAATGCTTAGTTTTCTCTTGATGAATATGTAATTTAATTTATTAATTATAAAAGTCATATGTGTAAAATTTGTAATTATTCTTTCTGTATTTTTAGCAATCTGATTTTAATTTGTTGTGAAAACTGTTGTAGATGTTTTAAAATTTATAGAATCATTACCAGCACCTACAACACAGGTACTTTTAAGTCACCTAGTAGGACTGGTCTTGTGTAATAAAACTAGCAATATATAAATAAATAAATAATAAAAAAAAAACATTTCGAAAGATTATGATTACTTCGTAGATGCTAAATTGCACAATAAATTTTTTATTTTAATTTGTTTTTGTTTCCTGTACGTATCGTGAATAACATTGTAAGAAGCAGAACACGGATATTTGATATATGTGCTTTACTATACTTCAATATTATTCTTGACGTACAGCTGTTATGAGTTGTTGTTCAACACTTGTGGCTAATTTGGTGATGGGGCAAATGACATCAAATTATGCTGCGAGTAAAAGTTCGAGGAAAGCTGAAATAGAAAATTGTTTTAACGCGGCAAATTAAGAGCAATGAACTATAATTATTTTAAGAATGTCTGTAATAGAGCTTCAAAAGATTGCGCAATGAATTAAACAACGATCAAGAACAAAAAAGTCAGAAATTTTATTTCTGTGAAACACTAAGTTGGAATAGAATTATATTAGTTATATATATATAATTATTAAAGTTAGCAGTTTGCTAAAACCTTTTGGTTAAAATAATTCTATAAGATTAAAATTAGAACATCAATACTCTAACAACGATAACATACAATTTATGTCTTGCTTAGTAACCTTTCCAACCTAGGTGGATAACACATTTATGACTTTGTTTAACATTAAAAATGTCACTTGCAATATTACCTTACATAGATCGATGCGGAGTTGACTGTGCGTAGCCAACTGAAGATAACTGCTAATGAAGACACACTGATGAGTCACAGCTCATTTCATACAGATTACTCCGGACAAAGAAAAAAATATCAATAACACAAAACGTCGGAAGTTACGGCCATTGAATACTTAGCATTCACTTCTGAAGCCATGAAGCACTAACAAACACAAATACTATCGTAATTGTCCCGTACGATGTATTCATTGGTATGTTCGGAACGAAACACAAAAATGGCCACTTATATCAATACGTTGCGAATTTTACTAACGTCGCGTCGTCCTCTCCGGTTCTTCGACGTTCAACCCGTATACTGATAAGCGTTGAATAAACGATGTCGAAGTGCTGACCTGGTAGCATAGACTTCTTTTGACGAAACCAATTCAATCAGGGAAACGGTTATTCAGACCTGAGCCAGCCTCTTGAAAATATCTGCGGTTCTACGGATTCTATAATCATAGCTTAAGAGTCTGGACTAAAACTATTATTGAAACCTCGTATTCAATAATTTGGGTCGGGAATTCTGATTCGTTGAATTAGACACAGCAATCATAAGTCCTTGTTCTCTTGACTTATCCAACCGAACCACCGCCATCACCCTTCTTGAAACTCACACACGCTAACTTTTTTCTTTCTTCTCCTTAAAACCAAAAAACAATCAGCACGCTTACCACTCGCAAAACAATCATAGATGCTTAATTGTTAAACACAAGATCTAAACCATTAAAATGCAGCGTGACTGACAACAATATAATACGCTACATGTATTTATAGAGTAAATGTCAATAATCTATAAAGGTAGACATATTCAGGATAATAAATATAAATCTTAGAATATTCCTATCAAGTGAAATGCATAATATTAAAAATAAGAAATACAAACGTAATTAGTTTACTTTTTTACCAAAACCATTGTACACTTTGGGAAACTAAATAGATACGACCATTTCTGTATCAAAAGCATTCGAAGATACGAAAAAAAGCATTCATAAAAACAGGTGCGCTTATGTTCGAGTGTTTCTTTTTTATGTTTGTTTGTTTGTTGTTTTTTGTTTTGTTTTTTTGATTTCTTGAAAGTCGGCGTCAAATGAGGAAAACCGGATACAAACCGCCCTATCTACTTATCCAACAGGACACCGGCGGATTTTATTTTTCCAAGAATCAAAAATAAAGGGACAATATTTCGACGACATTACAGCTATCCGGAAGAGAGTCATACATATTATACGGGATTACTTCGGAGCAAGTTTTCAGCATTTATTTGCCTAATGACACTTTGTACAAACCTGCAGTATCAGAGCTAATTCAGGCCGCGGACATTTTAAATATCTTGAAATTAAAAAAAAAAAAAGAGGAAAAAGGTTTAACGTTCAGTCTCTTGTGGCGTTTGGTTTTTAATTTAATAGCCACTTCTATGTTATTTTCTATATACATAGAATTTAATAGTTGAGAGACAATCTTCAAGACTTGAATAACAGGTATTTTTCTGATTTGTTCTTGTTAGAACTCATATCCGCGAACAAGTGTAGGTTCCATAGCTCTTCATGCCGTCTGAGTTTGTCATGGATGTGGTAAGTCTGGCTGAAAGGGGTGAGGGGGACTTTGATAGAACTTGACCTTCCGAAATTTGAAATGACTTTTTTCTTTTGGCTGGCTAGTTCCTTCACTTGCTCTCACTTCCGAAAAAAAATTCTAAACACGCGATTGACTCATACTTAAAAATACACAAAAGAATATGTGTAGAATTAAAAACAAAATATATACAACAATCGCCCCTTAAGGGTGGGTCAGTCGGTCCCTCAGCACCGGGGTTCGGCTGTTTTAACTAAAAAAAAATTAAATGAATTTGCCTATCACTTCTAGACTTTTTTTAATAATTAGGTTTACATTTTATATAACTACATTTCTGCTTTAACCATCTGCATAGAGCTAGTCTGCATTACAATGTTTGGTTCGAGCGAATTTTTCTAAACATTTCTTCTAAACTTTTGGGTAGGGCCGGAAAAAGTTTAGAAAAATTAATTTATTGGTTTTAAATTAATTTACTTTAAAAATAATACTAATAACTGTGTGTGGCATGTTTAAAAGGGAGAAATTTGAAATTGTGTGGTGTTTTCGCGATATTTTTGGCTTAAAATTTGATTTTAACATTAAAGTGGGAGAGGACCCGTTACTGCATTTGGTACCTGGGCCCTGAATTTGAATTGGGGGCCCTGTATATAACTGGCTCTAATGGTGCCAGGCTTTATTTTAAGCATATTATTTTATCACCCATATTAACGTTTGTTTTTGTTTGAATACAAATTCCGCTAGTAAAATAAAGTTAAATTGGGAATTTAAAACATAAAACATTTTGTTTCTCTAAATTAAAATTTTAGAAATGAACTTAGAAAAAAGGAGAACTAGAAAACAATCTTGGAATTATTATTTTTTTCTATCTACTTTATAAGTACGGTGCTGCTAAAACCTATTGAAATCAAAAATTACATCAATAGGTCAATGTTGTAAAGTTCTTTGAAAAGGTTTGTTTTTTTCTATTTCGAAATAAAATAGAAACATGTGCTAAAAGAAATTTGAACATTCTAGAAGCTCTCTGTGTATATAGCATTGATCTTTATAGAATACTGGTAAAAACACCTGTACTTCGTGCGCGTTACCAAAAAAAGTTGTCCTCATGTGAATTACGAAGAAATAGTAATTGTGTGATCACTTTGAAACTTTTCCAGTTGGTAAAAATGTCACGTGGTAGTTACAAATTAATGTTATATTTCTATTTTTTAACTCGATAAGCTGTAAATATCAAATTAATATCGAGATGGGAGAATATAAGACTTTTCACTCCTTTCTGCCCTTCTCCAGACCCATATCACTTCAAACCTTCCCCAGTTCATACAAAATCACGTGATGATTACAAAGTAAAGTTATATTCATTTGTAACCTGAAAACCCGTAAAGTTTTTAATAAAAAAGAGAAAAGAAGATTCATTATCATAAATAAAGAAGAAAATTAAAAAAACATGAAAAAAATTTTTAAAAAAATTAAATAAACAATAAGAAAATGAAATGCTCCAAGCAAATTAGAAACCGGGAACCTAACTATCAAAGACCAGCGTTTAACCCCTGGCCAACATTTCCATTGTGAAGACAGAGTGATTTTAATAAACAATATATAACTTTCAAGTACTGATTATACAAAAGTGTCAAGGGGATCAAATCAGGAGGAGGGAGAGATGAGGGGGAGATATATATATACATACATATAGAAGACAAAGTCAACAAAGTCAACATTTCAGACTTACTTATTAGGATTAGATCAGGTAAACTTTGTATTCAATAATAATACTGCGATTATACGGTGATTAATTCCTACGGCTTCACAGGAATCAGAATGATTTGTTAGCAGTCGATTCAAGAAACCAGAAGGAAAATGTTTTTTGTTATTTTCTAGAAACTATTAGAGATTCTGAAATTGCTTTATAAATATTGAAGTAGGTGATGACAATAAAAATTGCAATTACAACTAGTGATTCAGCTGAAAAGGGATTGTTGATGTAGAAATCAATAATAATGCTTAGGAAAGAAATCGAATCAGTGGCAATTGATTAAAAAAAAATAACCATAAGGAGAAATTATGTAGATTCAGAGAGATGGGTAATTTTATATATACGGATAGATAATTTTAGGTTCTAAAACTAATTTGACAGAAACTTTGATTCAGGAACTACACACATTTATAATTGAATATTAATTTCTTAAAACAATTTCTTTTAAATTTTGTTAAAAGTAAGCGAGCTTTGAAGTGACCCTCAATTCTCAATTGGAAGTGTATATCTTTGTGAACACCATCGCTAGCGCTTCCTACTATTCCCACTACTTGACTGGGAGCTGATCGTATACATAGTTATATTATTACAATATATCAAAAATAAAAATTGCGATAGCTGCTCGAAGTTATGGAAATGACACGAAATGTCGGTAGGTTTGACCCCTATTTATCTCTCCTATCTCTCCATGTGCAACCACGTCTTCAGTGGTTTAGCCTTAGACAGAGATGATACGAACAGTAGTGGTGAATCGGGCCGATCGAACAGATTGGAAGGACGAGCTGACAGCAATTGAACACAGACAAAGGCTACCAAATCTCTCTGCTTGAACATAAAAATCCAACATCGTTATTGGATCCAAAATTGCCATCAATATGGGAGCACTGACCAGATCCAGATTGTGAACAAGCTCCTAAAGAATGGGGCAGAAACAGATGTCGATGTAAAGATACTGACGATCCTAGTAAGATCCTGAAACTTTTCATCCAGGCTATCCCAATACGTGCATTGTGGCCAAGGAGCAAGTAGGGATGTAATTCCTTGTTACATCCAGAACATAAGAATGGAGTGTGATAAATTTGACTATGTGGTCTCTGAGGCTTTGAAAAGGGGAGTTTGTCTGGGTTATTTGAGACGAAACCAATGCAATGGAAAGTACTATGCTGCAAGAGCTACAGAAGGCAAATGTGGATGAATGTAGTTCTACGATAAAAAGGATCCCCTACCTTGTACTAAAATCTTCTCTCCTAAGCCAATTCCCAAGAGATGCCCTCAACGACTTCCAATGAAATGTCCACCCAAGGCATCATTCGTTCCAAATTGGGATCGGACCAATGTCATCGGAACCATGTACAGCTGAGTGATCACTATGTGCCGGTCGTGTTCCGCCTGCTTCCTCTCCACCTTCATATGCTTGTCCGCCACGTCCAACCCCTTGTCCAGCTAAGTGTTCGAGAAAATGTTCTCAAAGAGATGTCCTAAGTCTAAATCTCACTAAACAGTGGAATACATATATCCTTCCAGATTTATATATTCTCAAAAGACTTCAAGTTGAAAAATACAAGTATTTTTCCTGTTCCTTTTTGAATACGAGAATTTCTTAAAAATTATGTCGAAATGTTTCGAATAAAAAATTTAGCCTCTCCTTTAAAAACTCTATTAAAATATAATTTCTGAATAATTTAAATGTTTTCTTACTTACTAGTGAACGTTTAATAAGACAATCATATGCAGACAATCGTAATTGATTGTCTGCAGTTAAAGCAATTTCCATTAAGATTTGAAAAAGCAGTATGTTTTTGTAAAAATTATTCGTTAGTAATTTCTTGGGGACATGTGTGTGTAAGACTCATGTTAAAGTCACATAGTTTACTGTTGTAATTCTTTAAATTCATTTTTACTTCTGACATCAAATTATTTGTGGTTTAATGAAAATCAATTTAACTTATTCTATTTACAAAGTAATACTGTAAAAATAAGATTTTCAAACTTCAACACAGTTGACTTCATCGGAAGCATCAAAACAAGTTCACTTAAGATAGGGTAACCAGACGTCCCGATTTTTAACAATTTGTCCCGCGTCCCGCGGCATTTTAAAAAAGTCCCGATTTTTTTTTTTTTTTTTTGGTTATTGAATTCCTTTTATTGTTTGATTGTCGAACTGGAGATTCCTTTTTGTTTTTGTTTGTTTCGGTTGTTGAACCTGGAGATTCCTTTTTTTTTTGTTTTTTGGTTGTTGAACCTGGAGATTCCGTGTTTTTTTTTTTTTTTTGTTGGGTGATTTTGGAGATTCCGTTTTTTTTTTTCCTTTCCGGTCTCCCCCCCTCCCCGGGTCAATGGTGTCCTGCTTTGCCAATGTAAAAATCTGGTCACCCTACTTAAGACTGTCCATCATTAGACCTCCTGGGATTTTAATTTTAATGAGAAGGGGATAGTTCGTAGAAGGAACGAACATTTTGTAATTCATTATCCGAAAGGAAATTTAACTTAGATAAAATTTAAGGTGTGAAGTGTTTATGTGGATTAGAGACTTCAGATACACTGGTATACACTTGATAGTTTGAAATAGAAAAATAGTACTCACAATATTTTATTCTACTGAGCATTGAGGCAAATAAAATTGAAGCAGAACAAGTTTGGGACCTCATGTTACAGAAGTACACCCTTCCTCCATCAACCGCAATCACGGTTATGGACAATTGCCCAACATTGTAATTTCCATGGCAGAAGGCTTCTGGATAGATATTTCTGGAGGATTGTATTCCACACATCTAAACAAACATCTAAACGAGGTCAGCCAGCGTCGTGCAATCTTAGATTTGAGAAGCCTAAAACCATAGATGTCCATTGGGGAGGTGACTTAACAAGTATGCACGTAAAGGGAACGACATGAATTGCGGTCTTTAGCGCCTTTCAACTCGCAGTGCTCGATCAACGAACGTGCAGTATGGCTGGATGTGTTGCTCATGTGAATGTTCACCAAAGGAGCGTTGTTGTCGTAAAGCTGGGGAAAATGGTTGCCGTAGGTTGGTTCCAATACAGACTCTTCGAAGTAGAGCATCTCTCACAGCATTTACCATGTCATTAGTGGCCACTTCGATCAGTGGGAGACGACCACGAGCACAGTATCCTGCGAAAATTACGAAGCCTTTGAAGAACTTCTCTTTGCATTTCCGCAGAGTCTCCTCGTCCTTTCTGTACCAGAAAGGATGTGCCAGTAGCAAATCGTCCTGGCTTGGTTGACATTGTACAGATACATCCTTGCTTCGTTCAATTTGATGACATAGTGCCAGCGGTCACGTGTTTGTACAGCAAATTAGTGGTGAAGCGTTCGTGAATTTGAGTTTGTGACCAAGTGCTTTGTGGAGCCTGTGGATGTCAAGGTTAGTCGGAGAATATTGTTCACGGTCCGATGTGATGTTCGTAAACTGTTGGCCATGAAAGTTGGGTGGGTGGGTTCTCTTGTGTGACCATCGCTCTGATCTATTCTCTGGTAGCAGTCGGTCTGTTGACTGGATCGTCGGGTTCCTTTTCTGGCAGTACCTTTGACCTAGAGGTCGAGTTGACGATATCGGCAAATTACGTGGTCAATGGTACCGACAGTGATCACAAACCTTTATCGCTGCATTGTTTTGCAATCACACTGTAGGTCATTTTGACATCGGAAAGGGCACAGATCTATCCTTCCCAGAACGGCGTATTTTAGTGGACATTATTTAGTCTATTCAATCATTGATTTATCTTCTTTATAGAATAACAATGGCTCTATTGCATGGTTGCGCGCAATACGTTTTATCATGCGGATTGTAATTTTCAACCCTCAACCCTCCGTAATTTTCTGTTTTTTTTTTTTAATTCATTTAAAAAACGATGATTGTTATATACAATTTTCTCAATTTCTTTTTTGGTTTGTATGACGCTAGGCAGACATCAGCGCCCATGGGTAGGATCCCATTCGCCTTTACCAAGAGCAACCCTGATTAAAAATATGAATGTTTCGAAATGTATGCATAGATCTTTGAGTTTACAGATGTGTCTATGTTGTTGTGCAAGATTTATACAACAATTTTATATTTCCAAAGATCTATGTATAGATCTCGAAAAGTATAGATTGTATTGCTTTTTATGTTTAATACCAATACGCATCTTTTATTTCACAGTGTGTGTCTACAAAAGAAAATTAAACTGTTATAAACTACTAAATTGTGATCAAGCAATTTAAATGTTCTGAAAAAGTATTAAGTCTACTGATCACTTAAAGATACAAGATTTTCAGCCAAAAATACAGTCGATTGCAGTTTGTCATATTTTTTCTAAACATTGATAAATATTTACACCATTGTTCTTATTTGTATTAAATATATCTTTAAATAGTTTCTCATGTTCTACAGCAATAATAGAAGTTAAGTATCTTTAAGATTTTGATTAACATTGTTCAAGACGAATTAAAAACAAAAGTTGAAAGAAATTGCAATGATCTGTTTAGGATCATTTTAAAAGTGAATTTCAACTTCAAAACTTAGTCTTCCGTAAAATCTGATAATTCTTCAACAACTGATATAGATATAGTCCGACCACGATAGCTTGACGGTCGGAAAGAACCCACGTGATTATGACGTATCTGTTTTTCAACCAATCACAAACAAGCGCGCCTCAAAGCACAGGTCTCTTAATTTCTCTCAAAATGTCGCCCCAGAGTATTTTACATAGTAGTGCTCGAAAAATTATTTTAGAGGTTGAAGATTATTTTCGAAAGGGATTTGAAAATAGACGACTAAAATTAAAACTAAATTTTTGTTTTATTTTGTAGCTGTAACATATTATTCTTCGGAACCCCTGAGAGAGGCTAGTGCTGACGTCACATTATCGTTGTCGGACTATTAAAATTTTTCTTCAAATAGAATTTGAAAGATTGGAGTCTAATATAACACGGACTTCCAGTGGTTTTGGTGCCGGGGTATTTAGAGTTGATTTTAAGTATAACTAGTCGGCTACCCGTCGCTTCGCTCCGGAAGCATCGCGTATGTAACGGAAAACAATTTGTTATTTATTAAAAAACACACACACACACAAATTACATCAAGTAAAATAAAACTAAATTTTTTTTTAAAGTTTTTTTTTTATTTTAATTTTTGATGTATATATTCTCTCAATTCACGACTGCTTTTAGAATCAGCGTGTGAATCATATATCTGTGATATATTTTTATTTTTTATAGAGATTAGAATGTAATCCTTGTGGTCTAATGCCTAAGACGTCTAACTTCGGAGCAGAAGGTTGCATGTTGGATTCCAGTAGATAACTTGTAGAAATTATTTCTATTTTTCCGAAAGAGAAATAAAAGATGTTCGTAATATAGATACAATTTTCAGTCGCTTTTGAGCTACAAATAGTGAGCTTTCAGTATTCTACTTAATAGAAATAGTGCTTCTTTCTTTCTTGAGTCTCTTTTTTTTATTTCCATTGATACTTTACAGTGGTCTTTGAGTTAGAAATAGTGATTGTTTTTCAGTAACGAATAGCGATTTTTCAGTATTCTACCTAATAGAAATAGTGATTATTTTTTTTTCTGTTCTTTTTTATCCAATTCCAATTGATACTTTTCAGTGGCTTTTGAGTTACAAATAGTGAAAATTATCTATATCTATTAGCTAGGCCATCAGATTGTTCGATATAGATATTTGATGAAGAGATTTCAGATGGACCTTAGTTGATATAGATGATAAATGAAGATCATAGCTTGTATACGAAATTCTTCGCAAGAAATTGATTGTGAATATTCTTTAGAGTGAAGATAACCAAATTCTGTTGAATTGTGACTCAAAGACCTAAAGTTATATGTGAGTTAAGACAACGTTTTCCAATTATATGGCAACTTTATTTAGAGTTTGTCCTTGAGCTTTATTGATTAATATCGCATAAGAAGGTCTGATCGGAAATTGTTTTCTTGTGAAAGTGAATGGAAGTAGATTACCGCATGGTTCCATAGACATCCTATGGATGAAAACAAAATCTCCTTTGTGAGTTCTGTTATAATTTCGGTTTCTATGAGATCATTATCGAATGAACAGCATTTAAGTTGAGCTCCATTGCAGTATGCAAACTTGGGATTGATGTTTCGCAATAATATTATTGGAGATCCAATCTTCAATGACAAACGATGTTGAGGAATTCTGCTGAGATTCAATGCGTTCAGACACTTGGGCATATAGAGATGTTCGTGTGATGGATTATCAGAAGAGTCAATTTTATTCGCACTTGTATTGTATGCTCTGTAGTCTCTCCTTGTATTCTTAGACTTATCATTCGATTGATGTTATCGACACTCTCGTTCATCTCGTTTATCCAATTCCAATAGATACTTTTCAGTGGTTTTTAAGTTACAAATACTGATTTCTCAGTATTCTACCTAATGACGTACTGCGTCTTTCTTTTTTGACTTTTTTTTTAATTACAATTGTTACTTTTCAGTCAAAGTCAGTTCAGTTTTGACAGATAAGTCAAAAAAGCAATATGAAGAGAGTTGTAGTTCCCATGGCCTAATGGGTAAGATGTCTGACTTCGGATCAGAAG
>JAFIDM010012231.1:35106803-35124793 GCA_023159025.1 Thereuonema tuberculata
GCATTTTTATTTGAAGGAAGTGAATTCATTGCTATGAATTTATCTTTTTCTTGTACTTCACTCAAATATTTATTTTGTTTTGATTCATGAATACATTTCATTAATAAATTTATAATTTTATTTGGATCATTAATTTTGTATAACATTAATTTATTAGTTAATGACTGTAATTTGCTTAAGAAATATGAATCATTTTTTATATAATTTGATTTATTGTATGTATTACTTTCATTAATATTTTGAGAATTCAAGTCAAAATACTTAAATTGCATTAAAATCATATAGTGATCTGATATATCATTTTGAATAATGTTTTCAATAATTTTAAACTTATTTCCTTTTGCAAAGCAGTGATCAATACAAGTTTTGGAGTGAGAAATATCTTTTTTAACATCTCTAGTAACAGCATAAATATAATTTCTAAATTATGATATATTTCTATATAATTTTATATTAATGGATTATTTTTATTATCTAATAAATTTATATTTATATCACCAATTGATATAAGTGGATGTTTGTCATTAACTTTCTTATTACGGTCTTGTTTAACTTCATTTAATTCTATCATAAAGTCATTTTTATTACTATCTGGTGGTCTGTAAATTGCCATTATAGTTGCTTCTATTTCTTTACATTGATGTAAATTTAAAACTTTTTTTTTTTAAAGTGCAGATTACATTTTCGAAAGATTTAGAATCAACATTCCAACTATCTATAGTTATAAATTTTTTATAAAATATTAATAAGCCACCACCTTTTTTAGTTTCACGCAATTTAAATATAGCATTAAATAAATCTAGCTTAAAGACTTTGATTTCATCCAAGTTAACATTAACCTCTTCTAAAATAATTACATCAATATTATCTATAAATTGATCTATATTAACTTTTAAATAATCAAAATTTTTCTTAAGGCTTCTTATATTTAAAAATATACAATTCAAATTAGTTTCACAACTAACCAAATTATTATGTTCTTTCCAATCATATAAATTATCAAAATTATATGTTTTAGGGTAAATATTAATTTCTTCTATTTTCTTCTTACTTTTCTTTCACTAGTTTTATCTTATTGAATTTTTAAAAGATCATTTCATTGTTAACTTTTAGAATGATGGAATTATCATCCTTCTTCACAAAGATTTTTTGGTTCTTAATCCAAACAAATTTATAGTTTTTTTCTTTTGCTTTTTGTTTTGTTTGCCAAAACAATTTCTTTCTCTTTTTTGTAAGGTTGTCATTCATATATACTCTTGCGGCATCAGTGTTGTTAAAGATTTCACTGTTTGTCAAGGATTTTTTGGTTTTCATTTTTTCCATCCATTCCATCTTTGAGGATAATTTAGTGAATTTAACAATTATTGGTTTAATTTTGGAGTGATTGTTAGTAGAGAATCTATGATAAATTTCAATGTCTTTTAATAGGTGATTAGTATTTAAGTTATTTGATACTGCTTCAATAACATTGGTTAAGTTTTCATTAGGATGTTGTTGAACACCTATAATCTCCGTATTGTTCTTACGAAGCTGGCTTTCAAGATTTTCAATGTCAGTTTCCATGGTGTTAAATTTCTCCTTATTGATGTCATCGTGATTTTCTAATTTCATGAGTCTATCATTTACTTGTTTTAGAAATTCATTATTTTTATCCAATTTCACTAAAATATCTTCATATTGTGTACTAATGAATTTCATACCTTCATTCACATTGTTTAACTCGACTCTCATCTCTTGAATTTCCTTCAGTATGGCCAGACCCAGATCATTCGTTATGTGGTTGGAACCTTCTACGGCAGTTGATTGAGTGATATTTGACGTTGATGCTTGCTGTTTCATTTGTTCTTCCTTCTTATTTCTTACCGTAATATTTTTACAAAATGAACATAGCCACGTCTTGATTTTGGAAGGAGTCATAGATGAACTTTTATAGTTAGGGTTAACACACTTCGCATGGTATTCATGGCCGCAGCCATGACACTTCACTTCGGCTTCCTTTAACAAATTATTACATTATCCACAGTTGGTATTGAATTTCAGGTATTCATTGGTGGTCATCTTATTAGAATAGTAAACTATAAAAAAATTACTAATTTCAAATTCCTTTTAAGTAATAAAACCTCTTATTTGTAATTATTCCTGACGGAGCAGTTAACAAAGCGTGCATTCGTCACGCACATACTCCGCAGAATAAAAATTACAACTAGTTTCGCCAAAGACTCGATAGAGGGCATTTACAAGTGAATTGGACAACATAGAACTTAAGAATTTATACATCAAATAAACCGGAAAACTGGAGCTTTTCTGGAAACTTCATCAAATGTATTCTGGGTAACTTCTCTAGGAAGACTCTGCTGCCTATGGTGTTGAAAAGTAGAACCAAGTTCATAACATCGGAAATGATAACAGGAATATTCTCAGGAAAGTCACTTGACGTAAACAAGTGGCTCGTATCAGCTGAGGACTGCAATTAGCCTTTGGAGGTGCCAGCATAAGCAAGAACTAAAAAATACTGTAACTAATAAAAACTAAAAATAAAAATTTTTAAAAAATAAAAAATAGTAAAAATATAGATTAAAAGCAAAGAAGAATTAAAAAATAAAAGGACGGGAAAAAGGTTAAGACAGGAAAAAAGACCTTTTTATTTTAAAAAAGCCAAATTAAATAAAATAATTAAAATTAAAGAACTAAAAGAAAATTTAAAAAAAGGTAAGAAATTAATTTTTTTAAGAACTAAGAAGAAAAAAAATTAAGAAAAAAAAATTAATTTCATAATTACTTTAACTTTTTTTTATTTTTTTTATTTTTTTTAATTTTTAGTTTTTATTAGTTCTTGCTTATGCAGGTACCTTCAAATGTTAATTGCAGTCCTGAGCTGATACGATCCACTTGTTTACGTCAAGTGACTTTCCTGAGAATATTCCTGTCAGCATTTCCGATGTTATGAACTTGGTTCTACTTTTCAACACCATGGGCAGCAGGGTCTTCCTAGAGAACTTACTCAGAATATATTTGGATGAAGTTCCCAGAAGGCTCCAGGTTTATTTGATGTATAAATTCTTATGTTCTACGTTGTCCAATTCACTCGTAAATGCCCTCTCTCCAGTTATTGGCGAAACTAGTCGTATTGTAATTTTTATTTCATGTATTAAATGTGTGTTTAAATATAAACAGGTTTACGGCTCCTAATCAATGTCATTAATGCATCTCGATAAAACTACTATAGCCTGTAACATATAGAAGACAAATGGGGACCACTACCGATAAATCTACTAACACACATATGAATCCACATATTTCCCTTTTACATTGTACATTTATTTGTAAGTCTTTTTTTTTTTTGTACCCTCAAAATTTATTGCAATGAATTCACTAATACCTGATTTTTATTCCAGATATTTTCTTTATATTGTAACTGTACAAGATTTAACTGGAGTTCATCAAACTGAAAGAAAAACAAACAGGTTCTGTAAAAACTTATTCTCTATCTCAATTTTCACAAGAAATATCTAACTTTCATTCTAATCTATTTCAAAGCTTCTGAAATTTCTTTATTTTTGAGTATGTTTTTTCTGAACATATTTACGTCCAAGCTTAAGAAGTTTCCCTAAAATTCATTTTGAAATTTTTAGAAATCTTATGTTAGATATTTGTAACAAATTCTGTTATTACACGTCAAATTGAATACTTTCAAACCATTATGGTTCGGACTTATTGAAATTTATTAATTTAAGTTCTTTATTTCATTGCATCTCTATACTATCGACAATTATTAAGTGTAAAAGTTTTCGGAAAAGTGCATATAACATTTACATTGCAAATCTCCTATTCTTAGCCTACAGGTATGTTATTCATCTCAACCATACAACTTTCCTTTCATTCAACAATTGCTTTAATTAATCTTTAACACAAACCATATTACATTATAAACACATTATTTTACTGTATCAAGATTAGTTCGATAATTTTAAAATTCCAGAAAAAAGATAATTCATTCCTTGAAACGTTTCCTATAAACTTCCTAAATATAAAGTGGGAATCCGGGAATTTTATTAGAGAAATAAGAGGGTCTTTTTTTTTATTATTATTAAATTTCTTAACAAAAGGTGCACAGTGATCTGACATTTGCGCATTTTTATTTAAAAAGAAAAATGAGAAATTTCTTACCGATTCCATGTAAGTAGATCCACATATGCAAATTATAAAAATTCGAATTCCATCCTTCAGTATCAAAACTGATAGTATTATTATCTCTTGATAAATGTCATTATGATCTACAATAATATTTATGAAATAATACAGTTGACTGCAAATAAGAACAACTGTCGTGATGAAAAATATCAAAAACCAGCTTGAGAAAATAGTTTGGGCAACTTTAATTATCTCAACCAATAAAAAGATGAATCTATTTGTCTCACAAACATTAATTTCCAGGTCTTTGTCTTGATATTTCTTATTCAGATACGATTTGAGAAGCTGAATAGTATTTGCGAATGTTCTACAGATCACTATAAAACTTATTAATGGGCCGATTTCAGCGAGATCCAGTAGTATAAGTAAAGATGCAACAATAAATGACTTCGTTGCAAGTATTCTGTCATAATATATGGTTACAGCAATTGCAATCAGCTGTAGAAGAAAAATCATTGTTATTGATGTTATTGTATGGTAATGATTAAATGAAAATTGAAGACCCAATTTATTGCCAGAGTTTTCCAACTGAATCCATTTGGTAAAAAGCTGAAGGTAATGACGAGATTTTAGTGCAGCAGTGAAAGTCATCACAAAAGAATCAAAGCCGAGAATTACATTCAACACAATTATTAGTTTAAGAGTGAATTCTCTTTCATTTAATTTTGAATTTTCAAAGCTAAATACATAAGTGAGACAAATTGCTGACGCCAAAAAGATAACTTGCATCACTGCTGTGTACAAAGTGGACAAATTCCTAAGATGAATTCCAAACGCTGTTCTCCGTCTTAGTATCCCTGTTATTGGTAACAATCCAGAGATCTTTAGGATTAGAGCTACAGGTAGAAACAGTCTGTAAAAGAAAGTATCTCTTGGATCCCTATTTGGAACTTCTTTTGGTGTCGTCCAAGGATTTACGGAAATCCTGCCTTGCATGTTTTAAACTGTATTTGGAACTGGAATTAAAGAAATTTACATGTTAGTTTCGTGTATCAAACAGACTCGAAGAAAAAGAAGTAGCAAATGAAGAATTAGGGAATTGTCAGATTGAATTTGACTGTACTAAGTTATTGAATATTACTGCTTTCAATAGAATGAAAGGTAAAGTAGGATTTTCAAATATTACATGGAAGAAGCATCAACATAATATCCAAAAAATTAGCTGAAATACTAACTGATGAATTTGGCTGTTAGAGGCGTCCATTAATTACGTGAGCTCAAAACGGAGGAGGGAGGGGTCCGGCAAAATCTCAGCAAATCTCATTTAAAGGGAAGGGTGTCAATGAAAATCTCACGTCAACTTTTTAATTCAGAGAATATACATATTATGACAGATTATAACATTTTATAATATTGTCTATGCTCGGGATTCCTGCAGAATCTGCAAGAAGAAAGGTTGGCGCTGCATACAATCCCGCCAGCACCTGTGGTCAGGGTTCGACCAACGCGTATGGCCAATCCATCGGTTTCAGTTGAAACCGACATTGAATACTTAGCATTCACTTCTGAAGCCATTAAAGGATTAACAAACACAAATACTATCTTAATTGTCCCGTACGATGTATTCATTGGTATGTTCAGAACGAACACAAAAATGGCCGCTTATATCAATACGTTGCGAATTTTACTAACGTCGTCCTCTCCGGTTCTTCGGCGTTCAACCCGTATACTGCTAAGCGTTGAATAAACGATGTCGAAGTGCTGACCTGCTAGCATAGACTTCTTATGACGAAACCAATTCAATCAGGGAAACGGTTATTCAGACTCTTGAAAATATCTGCGGTTCTTCGGATTCTATAATCTTAGCTTAAGAGTCTGGACTAAAACTATTATTGAAATCTCGTATTCAATAATTTGGGTCGGGAATTCTGATTCATTGAATTAGACACAGCAATCGTAAGTCCTTGTTCTCTTGACTTATCCAACCGAACCACCGCCATCACTATTCTTGAAACCAGAACTCACATACGCCAACTTTTTTCTTTCTTCTTCTTAAAACCAAAAAACAATCATAGATCTAAAACATTAAAATGCAGCGTGATTGACAACAATACAATATGCTACATGTAATTATAAAGCAAATATCAATAATCTATAAAAGTAGACATATTCAGGATAATAAATGTAAATCTTAGAATATTCATATCAAGTGAAATGCATAATAATAAAAATTAAGAGTTACAAACATAATTGGTTTACTTTTTTAGCAAAACCATTGTACACCTTGGGAAACTAAGTAGATACGACCATTTCTATATCAAAAGCATCGAAGACATGAAAAAAAGCATTCATAAAAACAGGTGTGTTTGTGTTCGAGTGTTTCTTTTTTTCTGTTTGTTTGTTTGTTTGTTTTTTGATTTCTTGAAAGTCGGTATCAAATAAGGATAACTGGATAGAAA
The DNA here is from genome assembly GCA_023159025.1 of Thereuonema tuberculata. Lineage (NCBI taxonomy): Eukaryota > Metazoa > Arthropoda > Chilopoda > Scutigeromorpha > Scutigeridae > Thereuonema > Thereuonema tuberculata. The sequence continues at coordinate 35,113,394 of JAFIDM010012231.1, forward strand.
CCTCCCTATCTATTTATCCAACTGGACACCGACGGATTTTATTTTTCTATGAATCAAAAATAAACTAAAGGGCAATATTTCGACGATATTACAGCTATCCAGAAGAGAGTGATGAAGTATCTGACGGAATTACTTCGGAGCAAGTTTTCAGCTGTTATTTGCCTAATAACACTTTGTACAAACTTGCAGTATCCAAGCTAATTCATGCCACGGACATTTTAAATATCTTGAAATTAAAAAAAATAGAGGAAAAAGGCTTAACGTATTGTGGCGTTTGGGTTACAATTTAATAGGCACTTCTGCCTGAGAGACAATCTTCAAGACTTGATTAACAGGTATTTTTCTTGTTTGTTCTTGTTGAAGCTCATATCCGGGAATAGGTGTAGGTTCCATAACTCTTCATTCCGTCTGAGTTTGTCAAGGATGTGGTAAGTTTGGCTGAAAGGGATGAGGGGAGATTGATAGAAGTTGAATGGAACTTGGCCGTCCGAAATTTTGAAACGACTTTTTTTTTTTTGCTGGCCTGTTCCTTAACTTACTCTCACTCCCGAAATAATCCTAAAAACACGATTGTCTCATACACAAAAATACATAAAAAGGTATGTGTAGAATTAAAAATAAAATATATATAACCAGGGTCCCCGTAAGGGTTGGTCAATTGGTCCCTAGCACCGGGGCCCGGACGTTTTAACTAACAAAAAATTAAATGAATTTGCCTATCACTTCTAGACTATTTTTAATAATTAAGTTTATATTTTATATAACTACTTTTCTGCTTTAACCATCTGCATAGAGCTATTCTGCATTACAATGTTTGCTTAGAGCGAATTTTTTCCAAACTTTTTTTTTCTAAACTTTAGGTAGGCCCAAAAAATTTAGAAAAATTAATTTATTGGTGTTAAATTAATTTACTCTAAAAATAGTACTAATAACTGTGTGTGGAATGTATAAAAGGGAGAAATTTGAAATTGTGTGGTGTTTTCGCGATATTTTTAGCTTAAAATTTGATTTTAACCAAAAAGTGGGAGAGGGCCCGTTACTGCATTTGGTACCTGGGCCCTGAATTTGAATTGGGGGCCCTGTATATAACTGAATCTAATGGTACCAGGCTTTATTTTAAGCATCACTCGCATTAACGTTTGTTTTTCTTTGAATACAAATGCCGCTAGTAAAATAAAGTTAAATTGGGAATTTTAAAACATAAAACATTTTGTTTCTCTAAATTACAAATTTAAGAATTGAACGTAGAAAAAAGGAGAACTACAAAACAATCTTGACATTATTATTTTTTCTATCTACTTTATAAGTGCAGTGCTGCTAAAACCTATTGAAATCAAAAATTACATCAATAGGTCAATGTTGTAAAGTTCTTTGCGAAGGTTTTTTTTTTTTTTTTTTTTTCTATTTCTAAATTAAACAGAAACATTTGCTAAAAGAAATTTGAACATTCTAGAAGCTCTCTGTGTATATAGCATTGATCTTTAAGGAATACTGGTAAAAACACCTGTACTTCGAGCGCGTTACCAAAAAAAGTTGTCCTCATGGGAATGACGAATAAATAGTAATTGTGTGATCACTTTGAAACTTTTCCAGTTGGTAAAAAAGTCACATGGTAGTTACAAATTAATGTTATATTTCTATTTTTTAACTCGATAAGCTATAAATATCAAATTAATATCGAGATGGGAGAATATAAGACTTTTCACTCCTTTCTGCCCTTCTCTAGACCCATATCACTTCAAACCTTCCCCAGTTCATACAAAATCACGAGTTGATTACAAAGTGAAGTTATATTCATTTGTAACCTGAAAACCCCGTAAAGTACCTTTCAATTAGGTTTGCAGCTCTCCTATCCCCCCCCCATCCCGTTTACACGCCTTAGAATACGGATATCAAAAATTTTTAGACAGTATATTTTCATCAAAAAATTTCGTGTTCCCAACTGGAGCGATTTCGGGGCTACGCATACTTTCAAGAAAGTCTTCCCCCGCCCCCTGTTTACACCTTTTAGGACCGGAATATCGAAAATTCGTCGCATAAGTATCTTTTCAATATTGACAAAGAACATTCACGTGAAATTTCATGTTTCCATGTAAAGCGGTTTCAGAGATATCCGTACCGTTCAAGAAACTCAGTCCTCCTGTTTACACCCCTTAGTCCGATTCCAGGTTTTCGTTTTCTTAAATTAAGAGCATTTAATAAAAAAAATTTTAAGAATAATATTATTTATTTCTAAATAATAAAAAAGAGAAAAGAAGATTCATTATCATAAATAAAGAAGAAAATTAAAAAAACATGAAAAAAATTTTTAAAAAAATTAAATAAACAATAAGAAAATGAAATGCTCCAAGCAAATTAGAAACCGGGAACCTAACTATCAAAGACCAGCGTTTAACCCCTGGCCAACATTTCCATTGTGAAGACAGAGTGATTTTAATAAACAATATATAACTTTCAAGTACTGATTATACAAAAGTGTCAAGGGGATCAAATCAGGAGGAGGGAGAGATGAGGGGGAGATATATATATACATACATATAGAAGACAAAGTCAACAAAGTCAACATTTCAGACTTACTTATTAGGATTAGATCAGGTAAACTTAGTATTCTACAATAATACTGCGATTATACGGTGATATTTCCTATGGCTTCACAGGAATCAGGATGATTTGTTAGCAGTCGGTTCAAGAAACCTGAAGGAAAATGTTTTTTGTTATTTTCTAGAAACTATTAGAGATTCTGAAATTGCTTTATAAATATTGAAGTAGGTGATGACAATAAAAATTGCAATTACAACTAGTGATTCAGCTGAAAAGGGATTGTTGATGTAAAAATCAATAATAATGCTTTGGAAAGAAATCGAATCAGTGTCAATTGATTAAAAAAAAATAACCACAAGGAGAAATTATATAGATTCTGAGAGATGAGTTATTTTATGTATATAGATAGATAATTTTAGATTCTAAAATCAAACTTACTATTTTGACAGAAACTTTGATTCAGGAACCACATACATTTATAATTGAATATTAATTTTTTAAAACAATTTCTGAAATTTTGTTAAAGGTAAGCGAGCTTTGAAGTGACCCTCAATTCTCAACTGGGAGTGTATATCTTTGTGAAGTCCATCACCAGCGCTTCCTACTATTCCCACTACTTCACTGGGAGCTGAGCATATACATAGTTATATTATTACAATGTATCAAAAATAAAAATTGCGATAGCTGATCGAAGTTATGGAAATGTCACGAAATGTCGGTAGGTTTGACCCCTTTTTATCTCTCATATCTCTCCATGTGCAACCACGTCTTCAGTGGTTTAGCCTTCTCTTCACTACCTGCGTCCCCAAATGGGGACATCAGTAGAAACAGCTTTATATCCTCCCAAACAATATTTACGCTTCAAGACCCAATGGACCCAAATGGGACATCCTAGTTAACATTCCTGCTAATAGGTGCCAGTGCAAGACTGCTTCATAACAGAAACCTTGAGAAATATGGCTGCCTGCTCAAATGAAAGAGCTCGTCGTCCAAGAGGTATGTAAACCATTTTTATATATGATTTTTCAAAGTTTTCAGTAAAAATATTGATGCAAAATTAAAGTTATTATTGTTATTAATAATTTAAAGTGCATATTTGTTTTTTTCTAAAATTACCAAATTAGTACCAGTAGTTTCATTTCTGATGTCCCCGATTGGGTACACTGGTAGCTGACACATGCTTTTTTTTTTTTTTTTTTTTTTTTTTTTAAGCAAAATTTTTGACAGATGAAGCGATTTTAGAACGTCTTAACTTACTTTACTGTGATTTATTTCTTTATTTTTGTTTTTATTTATTTACTTTTAGATTTGTTAGTTTATTTTTATTTATTTACTTTTATATTTGTTTATTTTTTATTTATTTTTTGATTTGTTTATTTATTTTCAGATTTATTTATTTTGATATTTATTTATTTATTTATTTTTAGATTTCCAAGTATAAATATTGACGAAGTTCTGGCTGTGGAAACAAATGTAAACTGTATTTATGAGCCAAAGCAACCAAGCCAGTACTTTCTGAAGTATTTTCCTGATGATTTCTGGAAATCATTAGTAGAACAAACATGAAATAGATGTTAAAATTTGTATGAATAAAGTTTTTTTTCAAATATTGAAAGTTTGAGCCTACATATCTTTTAGTATGTGTCATTGATTACATAATTTAAAGTCACTCTATTTTGATAAAAATAATACGTTCACTACTAATGTCCCCGTTTGGGTACAACTGTTTTAACAATGATCAATGCATTGTTGCCAATTTTTTTCAATTACATATTTTATTTTATCTGATTTATGTACGAAATCAATAATAAAACTAGAATTTTATTAAGAATTTTTATCCTGGTAGTGAAGAGGTTAGACAGAGGTGATACGAACAGTAGTGGTGTATCAGGCCGATCGAACAGATTGGAAGGACGAGCTGACGTCACATGTGCACAGCAATTGAACACAGACAAAGACTACCAAATCTCTCTGCTTGAACATAAAAATCCAACATCGTTATCGGATCCAAAATTGCCATCAATGTGCGAGCACTGACCAGATCCAGATTGTGAACAAGCTCCTAAAGAATGGGGCAGAAACAGATGTCGATGTAAAGATACTGACGATCCTAGTAAGATCCTGAAACTTTTCATCCAGGCTATCCAATGCGTGCATTGTGGCCAAGGAGCAAGTAGGGATGAAATTCGTTGTTACATCCAGAACATAAGAATGGAGTGTGATAAATTTGACTATGTGGTCTCTGAGGCTTTGAAAAGGGGAGTTGGTCTGGGTTATTTGAGACTAAACCAATGCAATGGATGAAAGTAGTTCTACGATAAAGAGGATCCCCTACCTTGTACTAAAATCTTCTCTCCTAAGCCAATTCCCAAGAGATGCCCTCAACGACTTCCAATGAAATGTCCACCCAAAGCACCAGACATTTTCGTTCCAAATTGTGATCGGAACCAGTGTCATCGGAACCATGTACAGCTGAGTGACCACCATGTGCCCGTCGTGTTCCGCCTGCTTCCTGTCCACCTTCATATGCTTGTCCGCCACGTCCACCCCCTTGTCCAGCTAAGTGTTCGAGAAAATGTCCTCCAAGAGATGTCCTAAGTCTAAATCTCACTAAACAGTGGAATACTATATATATCCTTCCAGATTTATCTATCCTCAAAAAATTTCACATTGAAAAATTCAAGTATTTTTCTTGTTCCTTTTTGAATATGAGAATTTCTAGAAAATTATGTAGAAATGCTTCGAATAAAAAATTCTATTATAAAACATAATTTAAATGTTTTCTTACTTACTAGTGAACGTTTAATGATTGATTGTCGTAATTGATTGTCTGCAGTTAAAGCAATTTCCATTTAGATTTGAAAAAGCAGTATATTTTTGTAAAAATTATTCATTAGTAATTTCTTGGGGACATGTTGTGTGTGTAAGACTCATGTTAAAGTAGGATAAAAATAAACTTTAATCACATAATTTACTGTTGTAATTCTTTAAATTCATTTTTACTTCTGACATCAACTTATTTGTGGTTTAATGAAAATCAATATAACGTATTCTATTTACAAAGTAATACTGTAAAAATAAGATTTTCAAAACTTCAATACAGTTGACTTCACGGAAGCATCAAAACAAGTTTACTTAAGACTTGCCAACATTAGACCTCCTGGGATTTAAATTTTGGGATAGTTGGGAAGGGGATAGTTCGTAAAAGGAACGAACATTTTGTAATTCATTATCCGAAAGGAAATTTAACTTAGATATAATTTAAGGTGTGAAGTGTTTATGTGGATTAGAGACTTCAGATACACTTGTATACACTTGATAGTTTGAAATAGAAAAACAGTACTCACAATATTTAATTCTACTGAGTGTTGAGGCAAATAAAATTGAAGCAGAACAAGTTTGGGACCTCATATTACAGAAGTACACCCTTCCTCCATCAACCGCAACCACGGTTATGGACAATTGCCCAACATTGTAATTTCCATGGCAGAAGGCTTCTGGATAGATATTTCTGGAGGATTGTGTTCCACACATCTAAACAAACATCTAAACGAGGTCAGCCAGCGTCGCGTCGTGCAATCCTAGATTTGAGAAGCCTGAAACCATAGAAGTCCATTGGGGAGGTGACTTAACGAGTATGCACGTAAAGGGAACGACATGAATCCCGATCTTTAGCTGCTTTCAAGTCGCAGTGCTCGACCAACGAACGTGCAGTATGGCTGGATGTGTTGCTCATGTGAATGTTCACCAATGGAGCGTTGTTGTCGTAAAGCTGTGGGACATGATTGCCGTAGGTTGTTTCCATCACAGTCTCTTCGAAGTAGAGCATCTCTCACAGCATTTACCTTGTCATTAGTGGCCACTTGATCAGTGGGAAATGATCACGAGCACAGTATCCTGCGACAATTACTAAGCCTTTGAAGAACTTCTCTTTGCAATTCCGCACCGTCTCCTCGTCCTGTCTGAACCAGAAAGGATGTGTCAGTAGCAAATTGTCCTGGGTTGGTTCGCATTGTCCACATACATCCATGCTTCGTTCAATTTGATGACATAGTGCCAGCGGTCACGTGTTCGTACAGCTTGCTTACGTGTTCGTACAGCAAATTAGTGGTGAAGCGTTCGTGAATGTGAGTTTCTTCCCCCGTGCTTTGTGGACCCCGTGGATGTCAAGGTTATGTCGGAGAATATTGTTCACGGTCCGATGTGATGTTCGTAAACTGTTGGCCATGAAAGTTGGGTGGGTGGGTTCTCTCGTGTGACCATCGCTATGAGCGGTTCTATGGTAGCAGTCGGTCTGTTGACTGGATCGTGGGGTTCCTTTTCTGGCAGTACCTTTGACCTAGAGATCGAGTTGATTGGCAAATTACGTGACTAATGGTACCCATAGTGATCACAAATCTTTGTCGCTACATTCTTTTGCAATAACACTGTAGGACATTTTGACATCGGAAAGGGCAAAGATCTATCCTTCCCAGAACGGCGTTATTTTAGCGGACATTATTCAATCTATTCAATCATATGATTTATCTCCTTTATAAAATGACAACGGCTCTATTGCATGGGTTTGAAGTCTCTACTAATTATAGTTACGGAAATACGAAAACTTTCAAGCGAAAATAAACGCTCCTTATTCCTGAACCAGTGGGAATTCGAAAAATCCTGAAAAGCGGTTTTAGTGATTATACTTATCTACTTATTTGCCAAATGTGAAGTCTCTACTAATTACAGTTATGGAAATAATTACGGAAATAAGAAAACTGTCAAGCGAAAATAAACCTTCCTTATTCCCGAACCCTTGGGAATTTCGAAGAATCCTGAAAAATGGTTTTAATGATTATAATTACCTACTTACATGCCAAATTTGAATTCTCTACTAATTATAGTTACGGAAATAATTACGGAAATAAGAAAATTTTAAAGAGACAATAAACCCTCGTTATTCCTGAACCCGTGGGAATTTCGCAAAATCCGGCCTTATTCCTTGTCTATAACATAAAGGGAACCTCTGTGCAAAATTTCAGCTTTCTAGGTTCAACGGTTTGGGCTGGGCGTTGATCTGTCAGTGAATCAATGAATGAGTGAGTGAGTCAGGTCTTGTCTTTTTATATAGTTAGTTAGAGCAATGAAAGATTCATACCAAGGTTAGTTTATAACTAATTTAAATTTATTATTTAAATCTAATGAATTTTATTTTTTTTAAATGAATAAAAAAGAAAATTGAAATACTCAAAGAACGAGATTCAAAACCTTTATAGAAATAATAAAAATACTAACAAAATATTGAAAATGGTAAATGATTCATTTGGATTTATACAGTGAAGATTAACTAAAATGTACCTATCTATTGATAATTTTATTTATTTAGTAAAAAGAGAGCTAAGTTCGTATCAGATATTCTCTGACAAAGAGTGAATGACAAAAACCAACCAATGAAGCTGCTTTCCTTGGAGGAATTCAATCACAAGCCAATTTCCAATTCAGATTTCCCACAATTTACTATCGTTTTCTGACAATGCTTCACAAAGGAAACAAGGAAAGAATTTCATTATATAAATAGGATATAAATTATCACCTTTGAAAAGAAAGAATGTATTTATAAATATCTTTAAGTGGGGATGAGTCCCTGAAAACGAAATCGTTTTTTCTTCAATAACATTGAGTTAATTCAGTGTTTCTTAAGTTTTTAGCAATCGATTTCATGTTCCAATTTGGCGATTCTCCTCCGATGCTTTATAAACAAATGAAATTTCTTTTTCATATACAAAATGAAGCTAGATAGATTTTTTTTTTTAGTTTTATTTTTGTTTGTTTTATCAGGCACTACAAGTAAAAACCGATGTCTCATCGCGACCCTTAATTTGAGAAATACTGCTTTAATTTTCAATTTTGAGAAATAACTGAAAAGCTGTGAAATATAAGTGGTATCACAAGTCTTTAAATTAAAGACCATTTCAAAAACTTGGAAAATATTCTTGCTTTGCTAATAATACGCACCTGTAGATCTAACTTCAATCAAATTACAGTAATAAAAACCTTTTAAAAATGCTATTATAATAATTCGTTTAAAAAAAAAAAAAACAATAAAAAAAATTAAAATTTATACGAATCCTGTATTATAAATCTATCTTGAATGTGTCTTCAAAATAACAAGTTAAAAAACAGATTTTTTTATTCAATAGTGTTCATTTAACTATTAAATTTAAATAGACACAGAGAAATTCTCTATCTAAAGTTCCAATAAATTTAGTGGAAATTCCCAAACTTCAGAAATTTAAAACATGAAATTGAAAACGATAGAATTGTTGTTGGTTGACCCTAACTTCTGCGCAACTCTTATTTCAAGGATAAGTTTACTGATGTGTTGAAAATCGAACTCGTCATTTGTCAGAAGTCTGTCATTAGATCACGGTCTCTGTTGTAATGTTGTTGGCACTCTGGATCCTGTGTTGCACTCAAGCAAATGCGGAACTCAACGTCCAACCAGAACAAGTTCATCTTTCTTATGGGGGTGAGTCAGGATTCAAAATTATTAGTAAAATATTCTGCATAATAATGCTTATTACTCATTGAAATATTAGAGGGTAGTTCTTTTAAATTCCACTACGTAAGTTAAATAGCTTAAGATTTCATCATTTAAAAAAGAATAGTTATCTGAAGTTAATTATCGAGGACGGAATTAAGCAAATTCTGGCAAATTAGCTTTATATTAACAACATTACTGCCCATGGCCCCCTTTACAAAAATAAATTGAAATTAATTAGTAAGAGTTATAATATTCTATTAGTTATTGCTTATTCCCATTCAATTCATTTGGGCAAAGTATCTGAAATAATAACAAGAACACAAAAACTTCTTAAAGAATCAGAACAAGTCAGCACCTGATTAGAAATTGCCTTTCTATTTCACCCCATAATTGAAACAGAAAGGCAATTTCTAATCAGGTACTGAATTGTTTTGATTCTTTAATATTGTTCACAGCACGTTAAATTTACGATTTAATTTACAAAAACTTCTTGTTATTATTTTAGATACTTTGTCCAAATCGACTTTTCTTAAGACTTTTAAGAATGTACTTTAAAAACCTTAAAAATCTTGCGCTTTATTTTTCTTTTGTTTCTTTCTTTTTTTTTTTTTAATATGAAAAATAATAGAAAGTCACTCTTTATTTATTTTTTAAATTATATCTACTGAATACGACAATAAAGATTTATTCAATTTCTGAAAAGAAAAACAATTAATTAAAACTACGAATTTTTACTTAACTTGTCTGAATCCAATTAATCTTACATTCATTTAAGCTCGCTTAGGCTTTGTAGGATTACTAAGCGAACATCCTTTGTTTAGGACAAGGATTAAAAATACAAGTATTTTTGTTTTAATGTTTCTTTTTTGGAATTTTTGTTAATTTCCCGTGCTAAAGTCCCGACAGGAACCGACAAGAATAATTTTTAAATGCAAAAGTTACATCATTTCTTTTCCTTAAATGTTCATGCTAATTTTCAAGATGAATCATCCAACGTTTCAAATGTATTAGAGGGGAACACGCACACAGACAGACTGATTTAATGTCACTTTCCTATGACACTAGGCTACAAATGAATAAAAAGCTGCTGGAAATGATTCAGTGGAATCTACGGAACAAGTACGTGTCTCATTTCAAGCACTTTTTGATTCTAATCATTCTGTCAAGTTAATATGCATTTCTTTCTATACCAAACAAATGGAACATTTAAATATATTTATTATTAAATTTTAAATAGAAATATCAGCAATTATTAAATAAAATAGAATATCAGCAATATATTTAAACAGAGCTGGCGTTCGGGGGTGGCAAATGGGGCGACCGCCGAAGGCCCCGCGGTTGGGGGGGGCCCCCCGCCCGGCTAAAAGAAAGGATAAAATAGGATGGTGGTTTGGTTTTTTTTTTTTTTTTTTTTTGGTTGTTAAAATAGGATTGTCAAGGGTCCCGCAAAATTCATCTCGCCCGAGGCCCCGCACCCTCCTAGCGCCGGTCCTGATATAAACGTCCAAAATCCATTTATTTATGTAATGCTTGTTATTTTTTTCCTACAAACACTTTAAAATCACTCTCTAATTTATTTTGTCGTTATCATTTTATTTGAATTTTATTGCAATATTTTATTTTACATTATGCTACTAAAATATAGATTACTTACTTATTTTGCTTTTCCATTTTTGATGCGTATTATGTTTTGTCTTATTTTTTGTAATTATTATTTTTCAATTACAGATCAACTTTTTTTTTTTTTTGTTTAGTTTTCGTTTTATAAAAAAAGCCTGCAAATAATTAGCAACTGTTGATAGAATTTTTAAAAGTTCGAACAGACTTTGAGATCTCTATATTGTTAGAATAAAAAAAAAATAATATTTTTTTTTAATTACAAAATTTACTTTAATTAATGAAGTCACTGGTTCTTACATTTAGATAAAGAACTTAATTCTCACAAATAACTGATAGACATTTCTATCAATATTTAAATACTTTACTTCACTCCAAACAAATATATGTACACCAGAAATGAGACCTAAAAAAGTCTTTCGATTGGAAAGACGAAATATTGGTCTGTATATATATTTGTTTGAAGTGAAGTAAAGTATTTAAAAAAAATCTTAATTGTTAGACTAGAAAATTAATAATAACAAATAATTTTATTTCTCTACAAATATTTCTAAATATTTATTGTTTAATGCTTCATTTTAATTTGACTACGATACTACACATGTGTTATCGCTTGTAGCTCTAATGATAATTAATAATTGATTTAAAGGCATTAATACAGTGAATCAAGGGCGTATATAAGGGGGGGGGGCCGAGGGGGCCCGGGCCCCCCCCCCCCC
>JAFIDM010012231.1:35124893-35148758 GCA_023159025.1 Thereuonema tuberculata
TAAACAAAACACAAATTCACTGAGCTATTTTTGATATTTGTGCTGGTAATCGGGGACAGCGCTGTTTCAAGGCTTATTGGCCTATCATCAGCCCGACCCAACCAGCATACCTAAGCTCAGTGAAATGGGACGAATAGACAAAACGGACAAACATACAAATCAATGACCCCTGAATTACAAAAACATCAAAATAAAATCAAGAATAAAAAGGGGTGAATAATTAATCCCCGCTAGCGTTTAGCTTAGCTTCAAGGGATTAATTCATAACAAGGTTAGTAATTAGACAAAAGTTTAACGTGCGTTAGTATATTTTTACAGTAAAATAAAACAAAGAACGCACATAACTAAACAAAACACAAATTCACTGAGCTATTTTTGATATTTGTGCTGGTAATCGGGGACAGCGCTGTTTCAAGGCTTATTGGCCTCTCATCAGCCCGACCCAACCAGCATACCATATAATTTTCATTTATATCTTTTTTGAACAAAATCAAAATTAGCTAGGAGCTATTGGAAAATTCCTTCGTGATATACGAAATATTTCGTTTTTACAACAGAGCAATGAATTAGTTTTATAACTAAAATAAAGTTTATTATTTAAATGTAATGAATTTTATTTTGTGACAATGAATAAAAAAGAAAATTGAAATACTCAAAAAAAGAAATTCAAAACCTTTATAGAAATAGTAAAAATACTAACAAAATATTGAAAATGGTAAATGATTCATTTGGATTTATATATCGACGATTAACTAAATGTAGCTACCTATTGAGAATTTTATTTATTTAGTAAAAAGAGAGCTAAGTTCGTATCAGATATTCTCTGACAAAGAGTGAATGACAAAAACCAACCAATGAAGCTGCTTTCTTTGGAGGAATTCACTCCCAAGCCAATTTCAATTCAGATTTCCCACATTTTATTATCGTTTTCTGACATTGCTTCATAACGGAAACAAGGAAAGAATTTCGTTATATAAATAGGATATAAATTATCACCTTTGAAAAGAAAGAATATATTTATAAATATCTTTAAGTTGGGATGAGTCCCTGAAAACGAAATCGTTTTTTCTTCAATAACATTGAGTTTAATTCAGTGTTTCTTAAGTTTTTAGCAGTCGATTTCTTGTTCCAATTTGGCGATTCTCCTCCGATGCTTTATGAACAAATGAAATTTCTTTTACATATACAAAATAAAGCTACATAGATTATTTTTTTTAGTTTTATTTTTGTTTGTTTTATCAAGCACTACAAGTAAAGACCGATGTCTCATCCCGACCCGTAATTGGAGAAATACTGCTTTAATTTTCAATTTTGAGGAATGACTGAAAAGCTGTGAAATATAAGTGGAACCACAAGTCTTTAAATTAAAGACCATTTCAAAAACTTGGAAAATATTCTTGCTTTGCTAATAATACGCACCTGTAGCTTCAGTCAAATTAGGCTAATTTCATGTTGTTGTCATTTATATTTAATTTTATTTTTATTTTTAATTCTAATTTTAAAATGTCATAAAAATGTATTTATTTTGGTTTTAGCTTATTAACAAAAGTTCATATTTTATAAAAATTGTTTTTTTTTAATATTTTTTAAATGAAAAAGTATTTGGAAAAGATTTATTTACGACTCATTTCATATTCACAGAATTAGCTCTACCTAAGTCAAATTTCCTTCATTCCCCAAACTTGAATTTTTAAATATAACTCTAATTTTCATTACTTTTATTTAAGTAGCACATGTTTCCTTTCTAATAAAGAAAAAAAAAATATTCATTTTTATCAAAATAATTCTCTAGTAATACTAAAGAACTGAGAACGTTTGATATGTCATGTCTGTCACAAAAAAATAGGTTTTTTTAATTTTTTTAAAAAACTATTGATACAAAATGCTTGCCACTTCATTTTCTCTTTTAATATGTCAAAATAAGATATTCATTCAAAATTTATTAAAAGGGTTTAAACAGGAAAGAAAATAATAGAGTTTTAAATTTGTCATGTCTGTCACAATTCTCTGTCAATGTAAAAAGAGCTCTACAAAATTATGCATTTTTTTTTTAATTTTAATACAAACACAAAAGTTTTTATTTTGCATTTTTGATAACAGATGGCTCTGCTGTCACACCAAACTCATTTTGGGTGTTGGAAATTTATTGATTTCATTCTGTGTTTATTCTTAAGCTATTCTGACCATTTTTCCACACATTTAAGGAATTATTTTATCATCAACACTTACATCATTTTCATAGAATTTCAATCAGATGGCACATCACAGCACTTCAAGCAAAAATATACAATAAATCTTCACACATTCTTTATTTACTTAACAACATCCACCTACTGGCTATATTTCGACTTATTTCTAAGTCTTCATCGGGCCATTTATAAAAATTTTAATGGAATAGAGAAATAAATTCTGTCTTTTCTAAGCCTTAAACACATAATAATAATAAAATAATAAAATCCAAGAATCTAACAATCAAGGAATGTGGACGCAATCACGTTCAATTTAAAAAAATTCAAATTACAAATATAAAATTATATTTTCTGAATAAAATCTTACAATTTTTTTTTTCTAAATAAAAACTTATAAATGTCCTTTTTTTTAATATTCCTTTTTGATAAATCTTTCAAAAGTCCTTTTTTTCTGATAATAGTCTTTTTTAATAAAGTCTTCAAAACATAGATCCAATTTCTATTAAAAACTCTTCTTTTTCTTTCATTAGATCTTACATTTATTCATTCCTCCCCGTTTCTCACTCTATCTTTGAAAGCTCGAAGATATGATACTCATGTTTCTTATACATTCACTATACCTCTTCTTAATCCTGGAGACTTCATTAAATCCGTTAAATTCTTGAAATATCTATACTTACATCACCTATTCTTCTACATAAACAATTTAAAACTTCTTAAAACACCATTAATCCATAAATCTTCACACATTCTTTATTTACTTAACATAAGAATAACAAATAATGTTGTTAAGTAAATAAAGAATGTGTGAAGATTTATGGATTAAAGACGTTTTAAGAAGTTTTAAAAATATACACTATTTGATATGACACTGAGCGGCATACCTACCAAATGGAATTTCTCAGCCACATCTCATGGCAAAGGTTGCATTGATGGGATAAGTGGTACGGTTAAAAGAAGAATCATGGATGCAGTAAAAGCTCGAAAAATTGATGCAACAACTTTCTTAAGTTTTGCCACTGAGGCAACAAAAATATGTCCAAACATAAATATTCTACATGCTGCTTCCAAAGGTGTGGAAAATAATAATAAAAAAAATGCTGGACGACACTTGGAAGACAACAACTGGAGAAATTCACAGTATTCCGGACACCAGAAAACTTCATTCCTTTCGATCATTTCAACCAGGTATTGTACTATGCAGCATGACAAGTGGTAATCAAGAAATAAAAGAGTTCAATTTTTACACAGGCATATTAAAAGATGTCTGTAATAAAAATAACTCTGTACAACCTGTTGCAACTACATCAAGTGTTGGAAGTGCTAGCATTGGGCAATGGGTCCAAGTAGTCTCTGAAGGTGAAAAATTTCATGGAATAATATTAGACAGTTGTAGCGGCCAGCATCTCATAAAATGCTTAATTCCTCCAACAACTCAAATACAGTTCAAATTTGAAAATGAAAATGATGCTGTATGGTACACTACAGATAAAATTATTCAGAATATTGACATACCTACATTGTTAAATTCACATGGTTATTATAAATTATAATTCATGTATATATGTTTAACTTTCAATAAATTATTGAAATATAATGCGATTTTAAAAATTTATTATCATTTAGTTTATTCTTCTTCGATTTTTGAATAGAATATTCAGAGCTGTCATGTCTGTCACAAATTGCCTGTCATGTCTGTCACAAGATAAAAAAGTTACACACAAAAAAGTTACTTTTCAATTCTTATATAAAAAGACATGGCAATAGATGTAACCCTTACTTATCCCATAAAAAAATCTCATAAATAAATATTCAGAAAATTCAGAGAATTTTGAAGTTATGTAGAGGTCACAAAAATATTTGTCCATTCTCTGTCATGTCTGTCATACTGAGTTTTAAATTTTTTATTAAAAAAGTTTACAACTTAAAATTTGGAAACTTTAGTAAGTAATAGCTTAGACATAGACACTTTTGTAAAAAAAAAAAATGATTCTTCAAATAATATTTTCTATATGAAATGTGCTCCAATGCACGTCTGATGTCATGTCTGTCACAAATGAAATTAACCATTATAGTAATAAATACCTTTTAAAAATACTATTATAATAATTCGTTTAAAAAAATAATAAAAAAAAATTAAAATTTATACGAATCCTGTATTATAAATCTATCTTGAATGTGTCTTCAAAATAACAAGTTATAAAACAGATTTTTATTCAATACTGTTCATTTTACTATTAAATTTAGATAGACGTAGAGAAATTCTCTATCTAAAGTTTTAATAAATTTAGTGGAAATTCCCAAACTTCAGAAATTTAAAACATGAAATTGAAAACGATAGAATTCTTGTTGGTTGACTCTAACTTCTGCGCTACTCTTATTTCAAGGATAAGTTTACTGATGTGTTGAAAATCGAACTCGTCACTTGTCAGAAGCCTGTCATTAGATCACGGTCTCTGTTGTAATGTTGTTGGCACTCTGGATCCTCTGTTGCACTCAAGCAAATGCGGAACTCAACGTCCAACCAGAACAAGTTCATCTTTCTTATGGGGGTGAGTCAGGATTCAAAATTATAAGTAAAATATTCTGCATAATAATGCTTATTACTCATTGAGATATTAGAGGGTAGTTCTTTTAAATTCCACTACATAAGTTAAATAGCTTAAGATTTCATCAATTAAAAAATAATAGTTATCTGAAGTTAATTATCGAGGACGGAATTAAGCAAATTCTGGCAAATTAGCTTTATATTAACAACATTACTGCCCATGGCCCCCTTTACAAAAATAAATTGAAATTAATTAATAAGAGTTATAATATTCTATTAGTTATTGCTTATTCCCATTCAATTCATTTGGGCAAAGTATCTAAAATAATAACAAGAACACAAAAACACCCCATAAATGAAACAGAAAGGTAATTTCTAATCAGATACTAACTTGTTTTGATTCTTTAATATTTTTCACAGCACGTTCAATTTACGATTTAATTTACAAAAACTTTTTGTTATTATTTTAGATACTTTGTCCAAATCGACTTTTCTTAAGACTTTAAGAATATACTTTAAAAACTTTAAAATTCTTGAGCTTTATTTTTCTTTTGTTTCTTTCTTTTTTTTTTATTATGAAAAATAATAGAAAGTCACTATTTATTTATTTTTTAAATTATTATCTACTGAATACGACAATAAAGATTTATTCAATTTCTGAAAACAAAAATAATTAATTAAAACTACGAATTTTTACTTAATTTGTCTGAATCCAATTAATCTTGCATTCATTTAAGCTCGCGTAGGCTTTGTAGGATTACTAAGCGAACATCCTTTGTTTAGGACAAGGATTAAAAATACAAGTATTTTTGTTTTTAATGTTTTTATATTGGAATTTTTGGTAGTTTCCCGTGCTAAAGCCCCGACAGGAACCGACAAGAATAATTTTTAAATGCAAAAGTTACATCATTTCTTTTCCTTAAATGTTCATGCTAATTTTCAAGATGAATCATCCAACGTTTCAAATGTATTATAGGGGAACACGCACACAGACAGATTTAATATCGCTTTCCAATGACACTAGGCTACAAATGAATAAAAAGCTGTTGAAAATGATTCAAATATCAGCAATTATTAAATAAAATAGA
The DNA here is from genome assembly GCA_023159025.1 of Thereuonema tuberculata. NCBI lineage: Eukaryota > Metazoa > Arthropoda > Chilopoda > Scutigeromorpha > Scutigeridae > Thereuonema > Thereuonema tuberculata. Next base: position 35,130,719 of record JAFIDM010012231.1, read on the forward strand.
ATATCAGCAATATATATAAACAGAGCCGGCGTTAGGGGGTGGCGATTGGGGGACCGCCCAAGGCCCCGCGCCTGGTTAGAAGAAAGGATAACATAGGATCGTGGTTTTTTTTTGGTTGTTAAAGTAAGATTTCCGTTTTTGTTTTTTTTTTGGTTGTTAAAATAGGATTGTCAAGGGCCCCGCAAAATTCATCTCGCCCGAGGCCCCGCACCCTCCTAGCGCCGGTCCTGATATAAACGTCCAAAACCCATTTATTTATGAAATGCTTGTAATTTTTTTCCTACAAACACTTTAAAATCACTCTCTAATTTATTTTGTCGTTATCATTTTATTTGAATTTTATTGCAACATTTTATTTTACATTATGCTATTAAAATACAGATTACTTACTTATTTTGCTTTTCCATTTTTGATGTGTTTTATGTTTTGTCTTATTTTTTGTAATTATTATTTTTCAATTACAGATCAACTTTTTTTTTTTTTTTGTTTAGTTTTCGTTTTATAAAAAAAGCCTGCAAATAATTAGCAACTGTTGATAGAATTTTTAAAAGTTCGAACAGACTTTGAGATCTCTATAAATTATTAGAATAAAAAAAAATAATATTTTTTTATTACAAAATTTACTTATTAATGAAGTCACTGGTTCTTACGTTTAGATAAAGAACTTAATTCTCACAAATAACTGATAGACATTTCTATCAATATTTAAATACTTTACTTCACTCCAAACAAATATACGTACACCAGAAATGAGACCTAAAAAAGTCTTTCGATTGGAAAGACGAAATATTGGTCTGTATATATATTTGTTTGAAGTGAAGTAAAGTATTTTAAAAAAATCTTAATTATTAGACTAGAAAATTAATAATTACCAATACTTTTATTTCCCTACAAATATTTCTAAATATTTATTGTTTAATGCTTCATTTTAATTTGACTATGATACTACACATGTGTTATCGCTTGTAGCTCTAATGATAATTAATAACACCGGCCTGCGAAAAAAAAAAAAAATTCTCCGGCAAAAGGTTGAAAAGCTGATTTACCCTAATTTAGGTGTGCTGAGTTCAAATGTGTAAACCGTTTTTGCCTATCACGTACAGTTTTTTTGCTATTTGAAATCCAAATTTTAACAATTGCTGTAATTTCGATAGAAAACACTATAATAGAGAATGTAATTTTAATGGGACATGATCAAATTGCAACGAATGTACAAAAAAGTAACATGTTCATTGCTAGAATGTATGAATCTCACTTCAAGAACACTATTGTTTGCTGCACTTTGATGTGAATGAACGCTGTGTTGATTTGCGTTTGTGTTCCTCAGTAGTGACAGAGGTACCGAAAGCAGGGACTACCTCTATCAAAACTCTTCATATACTGCTTCATAACTCCCAATTTAATATGTAAGGGGGGCAATAACACACTTTGAGGATCAATTAATAGACGATTTACAATGTTTTATCATCACCATCCTCCGCACTTGAAGATGACGAAGACACACTCTCTGGTAACAGTATTGGTGGTTTTGGGACAGGAATATCGGGTCCATGTGGTACGGGGGTTATGGCAGATGGAAGGCAGGGATACACAATGTGCTTTTTGTTTTTCATATTGAATCCGGACACTTTACCATACACAAAAATAACAGTCGTCAAAGTGATTTGGTTGTTCCCGCCAAACCATTGGGATTTTGAATGGCATTGATGGCAACAACCCTTTGTACATTGCCGCAGGTTTTCTGCACACGTTTTACACACAATATGGGGTGCGAAATTCTTGTCCTGATCGCCTAACTTCATGTTAAAATATGCCAAATAGCTCAATTGGCATACACATGAGACGGATTTATGACAAATCTGTACGTGATACCAAACAACTGGTATTATTTTTTACATAAGGACACTAAATGTAACGTATATCACATACAATTACTTTTGCCGGAAAATCTTCGCAGGCCGGTGTAATTGATTTAAAGGCATTAATACAGTGAATATAATCAACGAAATACTGTACACACAGATTTACATTTCTATAAAATAATATGAAATAAAAAAATATTGAAATGTATTTGAAAAGACTACTTCAATTTTGTAAGAAACGCATTTCGAAAGATTCCTTCCGTAAGACGTAAGAATTTGTAATTTCGAAAAATAGAAAGAAAAAAAAATATAAAAAGAAAAAAAAAATGTTCAGCTTCCATAAACAGTTTTCATCCATTCTCAATTTGAAATTGATTGAGAATTCTATGTTTTTCCCTTATCTATTTTTATTTTTACTCTAAAGATATAATTAGGCTAATTAAATGAAAATAATGAGGCAATTAAAAAAGAAATGTCCAGAACATCCCTGTTTTGAACGATAAAAAAGGCAAAGGAATTTAATACACAACTAACACTAAAAGTATAAATTAAAATAATATGAAACCCCTAAGTTAAAATACTCTTCTTCTGTGTTTCTCCTTTTGTTTTGAAAAGGAAAACAAAAATCAGGTATATAATGAGTAATATATAAAAATATACAGGGTGGGCCTGAAATGATTGGCCAAACTTGAAGACCAGGGTACAAAGGAGCAAAATAACGAAAGTTCTTATGGGTGCGGAATTGTTTTATTCACATGTTACAGAATGATATACATATATGATGTAGCCACTGTTAAATGAGGTTTCGAAGTGGTTTCTACCAGCAGCAACATCCCGACATAAATACTCTGGAATGTTTTCTCTTAGGCTGTCTGAAAACGTTAGTGTACGTTACATCGGTTCCCAATGTAGAAACATTGCGTGACCTCATTGTGGATGGATGTGCAACGATTCGTGGTACCTCTAGCATGTTTGTATCCACCTGACGACGACGGCACTTCGAACACCTCATCTAACACATCATATGTGCATGTTATCATTCTGTAGCATCTAAATAAAGCACTTCCGCAACTTATACATATGACTTTTTGCGCTATTGTGTTACGTTGCATCGGTCTTCAAGTTTGGTCAACCATTTCAGCACCACCCTGTATAATGATTCTAATTAACTTAATTTGGGAAAAAATTAAGTTTTAAATTAACTTTTGGGACTTGTTTCATGTAATTTTTAGTAAGCCCAGAATTGGGCTTTTCATAAATATATTTAATAAATATAATGACTTCTGGGTTGAAATAAACAATAAATACAAACACAAAATTGCAAGATCAAAATGTCAGTCAAGTCCTCATCCTATGTATGATTTTTATTATTTCTTAAATATATAACTTTATGTTTAAATACTCAACAAAACGAAAATTCACTATCAGAACTTTATTCAGCAATTTGAGTTCTATATTTTATCTCCACTTACACATCTCGTATATTTTAAAATGAGAATCACGTATTTATGCTTCTTTTATTTATTGTAGTTGGAAGCTGGATATACATAACGGCAGGTTAGCATTTCGAGATAAAACAAACAAACAAACAATTACCTACAGCAAAATAGCTATGGATGTAAAGTTGTCACTACTGGAACTAAAAACGCAAAAACAGAATCACTTTAGAAGTGATTGAGCGAAGATCTCCAATGAATTAATTGAGCGAATTAAAAATAAAAATATTATTCTTAAAATGATAGTAATCTTATATCAACAATACTTGGCTTATCAATTCAAGTTAAAGAATAGATTATGAAGTTTCCTAATTTCTTTGAATTACAGAAATTTATATTATGTCTCTGAAATAATAAATATTTTAATGAATGGCTTTATGGGGCATCCTTTTGTTTTTCATCTTTTTTTTTTTTTTGTAGCTAATCCGACTGAAATGATCGTCACATGGGTAACACAGGACATATCCAGGTTACCCATTGTCAAATATGGAAGACTTCGCTTGACAGAATTTACTAAAGGAAACAGCACGAAATTCATTGATGGTGGACCTGAAAATCGTAAGATTTATATCCACAGAGTGTTTTTGTCCGGACTAACTCCAGATTCATTCTACAGTAAGTAACTTAATTAAAAAAAAGGGAAAACTTTAATGTTTTCATCAACTTCATAAGAAAATAATTGACATCTGCTAGTGAAAAACTTCATGCACAGTTCTGTGCCAATGCACAGAAATTTAAGAAGAATCAAATTAACAATAAAACTTAGGAATTCCTTTTTTTTTTTAACTTCTTCTTCAATTGAAATTGGCTTTTTTTTGTTTTGTTTTTGTTTTGTTTTTTCATCCCTAACAGGAATCTTTTACCGTGAAATAGTTTTCTTATTGTACCGTTGGACTTAGAGATTCAAGACTATTCTTAAAACATCGGAATGGATGTTTGACAATTCCAGATTATTCTGAAAGATAAAATTACAGCGCCATTTTTGTTGGCAATCTGTAGATGTAATTTCAAAAAGTATAATAAGTTTCGCTTCTTAAATTGTTCATAATTTATTTTGTTTACCGTTCAAGGAATGATGGCCGATGTTTCATTTTCCCCAAATTATATTTACAACTATATATGTGCATTGATGCAATGATATAATAAATACTATGGTATTTGTATATGGTACATTGGTATCTGTATTATGATACAATGACTCAAATATTACTATGATATCTGTTAAGTGGTACAAATGGCACAATCATATAGTGGCATCTGTACAATGGACCAATGGTACAGTGGCACAATGGTATCTGGTAGTACGAAGTCTATATAGTACGAAGGATATAGTAAAGGGCTATGTGTGTAGTACGAAGTATAGAGTAGTATGTAATATAGTGGTATCTTACAGTAAGAAGTATATAGTACAGTGGTATCTGTATAGTACGAAGTATGTAGCACAGTGGTATCTGGTATAGTACGAGGTATCTGTATAGTACGAAGCATGTAGTATAGTGGTATCTGTGTAGATCTCATAATGTTTGAGAAGTGACAGTTGCTGATGTAATTTACTATTTCTCTTTAGTAGACTAAATAAATAAGCAATTAAATGAAAGTAACTCTAAAGCAGCCAATCCAAAATGAAAACAACGAATATATAGGCTACAAGGTTATAGCCTATGTGTAATCTTGTCATGTTGGTCATTTCTTTTTCATTGTGATGGGCTAACAAGACCTACAAAATCTGATACTTTGGATTTGCTTTCTTTTAAAATTGAAAACAAAAAAGTTCTTCTTAATAAAATGGTGGTCGACTGCTGCAGTAGTAAATAAGTTTTAGTAAAGCTTTATCATTTAAATATATAAAGCAAAACTTTATTATCCATTGAAAGTTATTTAATTCTATAGTACAAACAATTTCCATTCAATAAATTAAATAGGTGGGTTTTTTTTATCTTTTATTTAATGTATTTAAATAAAAATTAATAAATTAATATTGATAATGTGTTTTTCGAAGTCTACCACTGTGGAAGTTCAGATGGATGGAGTGATCTGTTTTCTTTCCGTACAATGCCCGAAGGAACAGATTGGAGTCCGAGATTTGCAATCTATGGAGACATGGGAAATGTCAATGCACAGTCCTTACCTCGACTTCAAGAAGAAACCCAGGGTGACTTCTATGACGCTATTCTTCATGTAGGTGTGTATAAGTTAAGTTTCGTATTATTTAATATCTAACTCATTGCATTCTCCAGAAACACAATTGGAGGAAGTTACAGTCTAAGATTTGAGTTCTTTCGTTTAAATCCTGCAAAATGATTTGCAAACTAAGCTCTCTATAAGCATCCAATAAAGCTTTCTACAATATAGCAATAATGTTATCTAAAATTATTCAGGAAAATAAGGTCGTATCTTAATAAGAATGAAAATTAAATGTCTCAGAAAACCTTTAAATAAAATTATATCCATAAGCTCTAGAGTCGAACGAAATGTTTTCTATTTCTCATGAAATTAAAATCATTCCATTTTAATCAAAGCAGCTGGAGATGACTTCTAGAACTCAGAATCTCTTTCAAATATGTCTAAATCAAAACGTCAACTTTAAGAGACTGCATTCTTAATTCTTAGTATATTAGAAGAGATTCATTTTTTTTTAATAATATTTCAGACCAAAATATTTTTCCAAAAAATTATAATAACGAAAAAGAATTCATAGTCTTCCAGACCTGTTTCTTTAAAATGAGCAAAATCCTAATATACGAGTCAATCGTTTATTTTAGTAAAAATTCACATTTCTATTTTTAAGAAAAATAATGTAAAGGGTTAAACTTACTCCCTTATTTCCTATCTCTTTAAAAAATATCCAAATAAACGTTTTTTTAAAGGTCACCTAAAGATTACAAAACATTATTGGCTTAGATGGCTATTTATCCTATTTCAATAAAATAATTAAATCAATCTTCAATAAAATAAAACCAATAAATGTGTTTTTTGTAAAAATTTAAAAATTTTACTATTATACAATTGTATATACAGGGAATCAAAACTCTGCGAAAATTATACTGGAAGTACCAAGACAATCATTTCTCGTCTATGAATATGTGTCAGCTGATGCAAACCTTCAGTGCTACAGGGCGTTATTGCTTGGCCACCAAGATCGCCCGATTTAACATGTAACGATTTCTTCCTCTGAGGACGCATGAAGAACCTCGTGCACAAGAGGTCCCATTATGACCTTGTCGCAAGAATCGCTGTCTCCGCTGCAACTTTTCGCGAAATGCCGATAATCTTTGAAAATGTACGGCAATCAAAGCTTCGACGCTGTCATTCATGCATTGCTGTTGCCTGCCGCAACTTTGAGCACCTTCTTTGAATAAACCTGTTTTTCACACTTGTTTCCATTTATTTAGATTTGCCGTTGTGTTTCATATCTCCTCTCTAGCCGATTGCAGAGCGCCCTCTAGCACTGATTGTTGCCGTCAGCGGACACACATTCATAGACGAAAATGATTTCTGGTGGTGCTCCCTATCTCTCATTACAAATTATACAGAAAGTTTTGATACACTCTGTATATCCATTATATAATTTTATGCATGTTGAATGTATAGATATCATAGTATCATACCGTACATATATATGTCATTAAATGGCATAAAGCATTACAGATCAGGAGTTAAATTTGAATCGAAAAACAGTCAAAAAGCATTTTGATAAGAAATGATGTTTTCTTTTCCTAATAATTTATTTTCCTTCAAATTTTAGTTCATTTATTATTCTTTAGAAATTTTGTCAAATTGTGTTTTAGAAAGAGAATTTTACAAAGGAATCTAGAACATCTATTTAATAGAACATAAAATATCCTTAAGGCAGATTAACATAATTAGTAATACAATTATCTTAAGAAAATAAGATTTTTAATAAATACAAAGAAATACATAGTTCAGTCATATCTGAATGACTTAGGAGTAAGACAATAAATCACTGATGCATATCGTATATTCGTATATTCATTACTTCAGTATCTGTGAGATATGTGAAAGTGTAGAATAATTCTTGCATCGTTCAATATTGATGTAGAATCCCTGGTGATTCCAGCTCGTTAAAAAATAAATCACTCTTGAAGCTTTTTAACGGATAACAATTAACCTTATTCATTAATTCTCCCACGATAACCACATAAATTACAAAATTCACTTTATTTCTTAACTACTCCATAACTTCATACAGGCAATATTTCGAACTCCTTACCGGACGTTCTTCCTCAAGCCTTTTAATTGGAAAAGAAAACTTTCTCCTTCCCAATGCACCGGTGCCAGGATACCGCCCCCGCTACTTTTTCCGCAATCCGGGAGCGCCGTGTCTCTTTATTTTAACTGTTTTCAAAAATAATAGTAATAATAAATAAATAAATAAAGAGAGAAAGGAGTCCACACTGTATGATCTAACTGTGTCACTGAACCACAACCTTCATAAAGTATAAGACAGCAAGATTAATAAATACACAGAGTTGGCCATTGAAATAAAGCAGATGTGGAAACTCAGAGCAGTTCACATTAGACCAATAGTTATATTGGCGACTGGAATTTTCTCAGTTAACACCATCAGACAACTGGAATTTCTAGAAGCAAGACATGTGGCAAAGAAAATGCAGAAATCTGAATTTTAGACTCGTGTCACATTGTCAGAAGATTTGGGTGCACTTGACAACTGCCCGGTGCATTCATTGATCAATATCCATTAGATTAAAATGAGAAAAAGAGAATAATAATAATAATAATAATAATAATAAGGAACTCCATGGCATGTGGGCTCATAAGAACTCCATGGCAGACATCACCACGAACTCAGCCAGCCTCATGTCGACATGGAAGCGTCGAACAGATGGCTGACAAGTGGCGAGCTGTTTGGGGAGACCGAAGGGTTCATGATCGCGATACAGGACCAAATCATCCCCACACGCAACTACAAGAAACACATCCTACACGATGCAAACACACATGATGACAGATGCAGGAAATGCCACACTACGCATGAGACGATCGACCACATAATATCTGGCTGTCCCCTTCTCTCCCAGACAGATTACCTCCACCGACACAATCAGGTAGCATCGATCGTTCATCAACAGCTAGCACACAAACACTCAGTATTAAGAACACGGTCACATACTACAAGTACACACCACAAAGCGTACTAGTCACCCTCACATAAGCTGTACTGGGACCGTCCCATTCACACAGACAAAACTATACACCACAACAGACCTGACATTACACTTGTTGATAAGGTCAACAAACAGACCTATCTCATTGATATTGCAGTGCCTATCAGTAAGAACATGCAGAAAACTCGCGCAGACAAGACCAGTAAATACACCGATCTAGCACACGAGCTCCAGAAGCAGTTGAGGCAGGACCGAGTACGTGTTGTACCCATCGTCTTGTCCGTCACTGGTCTTGTACCTAACACTTTGCACCAGTCTCAGCACACTAGGACTTCACAAAAACACTTATGCACAACTGCAAAAGGCTGTAGTACTCAACACAACACGCATAGTTAGGAAATTTATGGACACAACCACACATCCCTAATCATTCTTGCACACGTCTTTACACTTGGCAATATGTGCTTTGGTCCTTAACCCGCCATATTGTTTTTGCTGGGGAAACCCAAGGTTTGAAACATAATAATAATAATAATAAATCTTTTGCGAAGAAAGTGCCGTGGTACTATTTTTTTTAAGACTAAACCACTGACTCTTGTACCTCCCGCCATCTCTCTTCTCTATTGAACAATAACAAAAAACTTATTATGCTATTAGTAATTCAAATATAGCGCTTCTACTAATTTAATATTTTAACAATTGACTAAAATTAATGTTTTCCTCAGGCACAACTAAGCTTGCTTCAGTTAGTAGAAAATATTCTAGTAAAACAAAGTAAAATGGAATTTTCAAAGTTTTTTTGTTATTTACTTGCAGGTGACTTTGCTTATGATATTGATACTGACAATGGTAGAGTAGGTGATGCTTTCATGCGACAACTGGAGCCAATAGCAGCCTACATTCCATATATGGTTACTGTTGGTAATCATGAACAAGCATAGTAAGTATTTGATCTCCAATCAAAAATATTATTAAGTTTTTATCAAGTGAATGTTCTAGTTTCGCTTAAATAAGTACAATGAGCTGATGAACCACAGTAAATGAGAAATAGTTATACTACATTCTCCATTAAATGTAAAATGGAAACAGAAATTAAGTTCTAAAATAACAATCCTAACGTTTTCATCAAAATAATATAGACTTCTTTTTTTTTAATTCAATTTTTTTTGCATAAAATTGATGGCAATAATAGTGATCAGATGGTCCGGCAGTGCAGTGGTTTAGGCATTGAATGGAGGAGCGAGGGTTCAATTCCCAGGGGTACTTGCAATTTCTCCACTGTTGTTTCTTCTCCAGACGGATCCTAGGGTTCATCCAGCCCTCTGTCAAACAGCTACCTGGTTACTTACTCGGGAGTTAAAGGCGGGCTGGCGTCAGACTGACCATCCGCAACTAGTCCCGTTGGTCGAGAATTGCTGGAAGTCTAAACCTCCCGCGCACCCAAGGACCTGTCGCAGCGGAGATTTAATATTGATCATTAACTGAAATAAGACAAAAACTGACAATCAAAAATAACCAATGCTTCTGACAGATTAATGAATAAAACTTACAAAAACATAACTTCTGTTTCGTAGAAAACATACTGCATTTTGAGGAATGGCCGATAAATTTTAATTTATGTAACAATGGACGATGTCCACACTCACTCCAGTGTTTTGGCCTATTGTCCATTTATTTTGAATGTTTTTCAAGAAATTTTAAGTCTCCATTACTGTTCTACTGCTAATGCTTTTGAGTTGTTTATTTTAAGGTCATCTTATAAAATATTAGTTTTTGATCTCTACCTCTACACAAAGTACTTTAGTGTATACAGAAACAATCTTGTTTTAATAGCCTAAACCAAATAGCCATAAGTTTCAACTTCCCTTGAGGTATATTAACTCAGCTGAGCGTAAAAGTCATTTTGAATTGAAACTGCATTCACATTTTTTTTGTAACACTTTTTTCTACTTAATATAAGTGATGAAAATAATAAAATTAACATGCTGCTTTATTTTCATTTCCTACTGATATAAATGATCTTTCAATAATTTCACAAAATCTACACTGGTGGATTAAGTAAGGGGGGGGGGGGCTGACTGGACAGAGGCAACTGATAATTTAGGGGTTCCCAAAATACGTAATTAAAAAATATACTACAATTAAAAAGTTAACAACTGATCCGTACGGTATGCATCATTTACGTCACATTCGAATTTGTTCGATGGCACTTATTGTAATCGAGCATCACATTTAGTCGCTCGTATACAGTCAGTGCTTGTGATATGTGTGTCAAATATGCCGCTTAAAAACGCAGTTGTTTTTTTGAGTTCTCAAATGTTATTACCACTTTGTGTGGTGTCCTAATTATGATACCTGACCAGAATATGATCCCTTCTTACTAGTAAGCATAAATCAGTTTGATTCAAGGGCCCCGACAAAATTTGCCAGAGGTCCCATGCAAGCTTGATCTGCCACTGAAAACCTATAGGAGCTAAATTTACAAAAAAATTAGGAATACGTTCACTTCGTTCACTTTCTAGTGGAGCCAGAGCTTGCAGCAATGCGAGGAGGGGGGTAATATTGAAAAATTTTAGTAGAGATCAAAACAGCCCAGTTCAAGTTTTAAGATATAACATAAATTTTAAAGAGACCATTTTAGCCGAAATTTTAGAGTGGGATTGCGGGGATCATTTTCAATGGATGATGAGGATGGAGACTAAGATAAAGCTTCCTATGTTCTAAGGTAAATATCAAATTCGATGGAAATCCGTTTAAAAGCGTTATAAACAATTAAACAGATAGAATAAAAAGAAAAATATTGAAATTGAATAGTATGACATCATATAAGTAGTGAATTAAAAAGAAAAGTTACAGATTTCATTTCCCCATCAACTTCGCCTTAAAAGAAAAATATTATTATTTTTTTTCGTTATTTATTCATTATTGTTTTTTCTTAATCTATTTAAATTTGTAGTACAAATAAATTTTAAATTTAAGTTTAATTTTAAATTTATATTGTCTTATAAAATTTATTTAAAACAAAACAGTTTTTGGTTTTTCGTTTAACTTTTATCTATCTATTTTATATGTATTTTATATATTTAATTTTTATTTAATTTCAATTTTTTAGCAATTTTTCTAACTATGTTAAACGATTTACTATGCCTTCACAAGATGGGAAAACAAATAATCTTTTTTACAGGTAAAAATTCATTTGTAATTACTATTTATTTAAACTATATCATTAAGCAGAATTTAGATGTAAGTGTTAATATTTTAAATTGCAGTCCCTTCGATAACAATGTTATTAATTCAACAAAACAATTAAATATTAAAGAGTATTGTCGTTATTTCAAGGCCGAGGGTGGCTCGGTATCACCAAGACAATAGCGTCAACTGCCCGGAAATGTGTGGCAACGCTTCTTCATTTGACGTCCTTCATTGCGATATCTATTGAGTTCAATAGATATCAATCTAAATATTAAACAAAAGTCTTGACTCGAAGAACAAAAATCCTATTTTCAACATTATTTCTTTAAATTGTTCAGTAATTACTTATTAATCATAATAATTAATAAAAAAATAAAGTGATAAGAAAATAAGTAATAAAAATAAAATAATTGATATCAATGAAAAATAAAATTTGATTTGATTTGATAACAAATATAATAATTATTAAAACAATATAAATTCCAATTAAATAAGAGATGTTTGGATTACTTGTAAAAAAATAGCATTCAAATAAAATGTAATTAATAAAACATTAAAACCCCAAATTTACATTATACATTTACTTTTTTTATAATGCAATTACTTTATTATTTCTAATAAAGTTTTTCTTATTGAATTATTTAAATTGTTTTCATCAATTCTTGTACACTTAATTATATTTTAATAATTAAATTTAATCAGTTAATAAAAATATATAGGTTTTGCTGAATAAATTAATAAATGGAACCTAATCACAGTCTAATATTATAAGGAAACAACAGATATTTGATTTATTTGTTAATTCAAAAAAATAAAAAACAAAAACAAAAACAAAAACAATACATTTAATTTCTAAAGGCCATCCACTAATCAGTCATAGCCATAATGCAGTATGAAATCATATATTTTTTCAACTATTATTTTTCTGAAATTCTACGCATTTGCTCTTTAATAATTAGGATTTTTTTATTTTTAAACCATTTTGATTAATTGAATGATGAATTTAAATAGACCTTACCAGATGTTTTTATTACTGAAAACTTAAATAAATTGAGGTAATATATTTGTTTGGCCAGAGGAGGAACGAGTTTTAAATCCTTATTTGTAATTTCACGTATCATTTCTTGGAAATCTACACAATGTAACACAGTTGCAAAATAAAAATGTATTTCTGTTATCAAGCGTGAGTGAAAAAAAATCTCTTCAAGACAAAAGTTTCTTTTTATGTTTAAAGCTTAAAAATTTAGTTTAGATTTTATTTGTTCAATATAATTGTTATATTTATTTGATTCTTCACAGTTGGGATATTGGACCCGCTCACATCATCTCTTTTTCAACAGAATTCTATTTCTTCGTTCAATATGGATGGGGACAAATTGTAGAACAATATAAATGGTTGAAAAAAGACTTAGAGGTAACTTCCTTTTTTGGTTTCTTTTTAGTTGATTTAATTTTGTTGCTTTTCATAAGGAACGATAAAATGATGTTAATTTTTTTTTTATTTTGGCAGGAGGCCAATAAACCTGAAAATCGTTCTAAGCGGCCATGGATTATTACTTTGGGTCATCGTCCCATGTATTGCACTGTTAATTATACTAACGAATGTCCAGGAAATGGAGATATTGTAAGTAAATTGCCTGAGCTTCTATCTGACTTCATTTGTTTTTTCTTGATTTTGAAAAGTGTTATGGATACACCCCCACTGAGGACTCTTTAAGACGTACTGCACAGGTCATGTTAAAGAACAAAGGCCATAGACAGCCGGAAAGAGAGGAAAGAAAGAAAACATCCATGCCGGCCTCGAGATTTGAACCCATATCCAAGCCTATCAGCTTGTAGGCTACAGCCTACATCGCTAGGCAACGGCTGAATGACTCTATCTGACTTAATTTTACTGCAAAATAATGTTCTATATCGGATAAAGATATAAATGCAAGATTAATACAAATACCCATCATAGCTCATCGGAGTACAGAATTGTATTTAGATTAAGAGTAGTAATATATAGTCTTGAACAAAATAAAAATCGATCCATCTTAAAGTAAGCGTCACATCGTAATGAAAGTTTGCATGTGTAATGTCAGAGCTTTCTTAATAATAAACGAGAAAAATTTTAGATTTCTTTTATATTTTCTGTATGAATTGTTCTAATGAATTACACCCTTATCGATTTAACATTCTCCTCTTTTAAGTATAGAATATCGTAAAGTATTAATATTTTGATGAAAAAGGATGTATACGCTGGAAATTAATAATTTGTATGTTCATCTTTGACGAACAGCATAGATACTACATTGAAAACATTGGGCTCATTGATATACTAGGAGTTAATGAATCGTAGATCACACAGCAAATAGATTTGATTGATCTATTTGAAAGAATTGATTTAAATTTTCATTCGGTCAAGCAAATATTTGAATTTTCAAGTCAAGTGTTTATAATTCGAGTTTAAGTCAGTCTACTTCATCTACTGCGAAGCACAGTAGATATTGCTACTTAAATGATGAAGCAATATATATATATATATATATATATATGCTGGACGTTGACTGCTGGACGTTGACTGTGTACGACTACTATCAATAAATCTAGTCTAAATTACGAACAGCAGAGATAACCATATCAAGACCTCCTCCGAAGTTAGTGCTGGGGCAGTGCATTTGCATCGAACCATTCATTGGTCATTCTTCAAATCCAATTCGTCGCTTCCATTGTTCCAGAATCCATTGACGGTAGAAAAAGTCCTACTCTTTCTTAAGCAAATCTTTACTGGTAAACAAATGCGCTTTATAATACCCTTTATTTTTTAAAGTCGTAAAGTAGAAAATAGTAAAGAATGAAAATTTGCCTTGAAATTTTAAGCCACGTGTGAAGCTTTACCTGTCTTTCTGTGAGAACGATGACTTGAAGTTATTTATTCTACAAAAGTCATCTTTACTTATTTGCATGATAAAAATCTATTTAAGCGAACAGATTGAACCTTCAATACATCGGAAGCGCAGTGGTGCCTCAAGGAATAAATTACACAATGAAAAAACTCACCAATGAAAAAACGAGTGAGAAAACCCATGTGCCACAAAGAGCGGCCTCAATGAATTTTTTTAAAGTATAAGACTTCAAACTCCGCATTGGAAATGTTAAAAAATAACAATGGATGAGACCAAATTATTCACAAGTGATATCCTGGAACAGCTGTTTCACGCTCGTTGGCGATCAGTAGCAGTGTTATTTACAGTGTTATTTACAGTGACTTCTCCTGGCTGATGATCGCCAACCTGCGTGAAACAGCTGTTCCAGGATGTCACTTGGGAATAATTTGGTCCCATCCATTGTTATTTGTTAGATTTAACCTTCCTTTGGTATAAATGGACTTTTAAGAGCTCGAAGGGCGTTGTTTAATGAAAAATATACAATGCGGAAAGTTGTTAAGATATACTTATTTTAATATTTTTCATTTTATATAGCAGTTTCATACTTTCGCTAAAATCATTATTATTTTAAATTAATATTGTCTGGTTTATTTTATTATATGTGAAGTGTATGCAGTTTTATTTTTCTTACTTAATAATTCTAATTATTTTTTCTGTGTTTCTACTTTAGATACGTAAGGGTATTCCGATGATTAATGCATTTGGTCTGGAAGACTTGTTTTATAATAATCACGTGGATTTAGAAATATACGCCCACGAACACAATTACGAGAGGTTGTGGCCGGTTTATGATCAAAAGGTACCAGAATTGTTCAATATTTTTACAGTTAAGAATTCTAAAGAACAAAAAAGCATATTTTTGCTTTTCAGTATTATTATTTTTAATGAGAAACACATAAAAATAAGAATGTAGATAAAGCATTTTCTAAGAATGAGATTAATTTCTAAATCGGCAAAGTTGTAACGAAATTTATTGAAAAAAATAAAGATTAAACAGAAAGACTTTCATAAATTATGATATAACTAGGCCACCACCCCCTGTCTCCAGCTGGTAAGTATGAGATAATCCAAGAAGAATCGATTCCAAGCGGTTAAGGCAAAAAGTGATATTTTATTCCTTTTTGAATGGACTCATTATTTGATAGCGCGCAAACAAATAAAATAAAAGTAGGATTGGATATCGGGGACCAGCAGTAGTCAATGGTTAGCGTTCCTGACTGCGAGGACGAAGGTCTTCGGTTCGACTCCCATGTAGCACGAAAAAAAAAAAGAAAAAATGCTAATGAGGGTTGCATGTTTATGGCCTGTCTGTTGCACGATTCTCGCCATCGTCTTCTAATAGCAACAAGCTCTTTTCATCCATAGAATCGCCGATCACTGGAAGTTTTGTTTTTGTTTTTGTTTTCGCATCACTCTCAGTAAACCCTTGAAACTGCTGTGTGAACGCTCAGGATGACAGTTGTTTGAGAGATGATCGATCCAGCCTCTCTCTTTCAAAGTCACTCACTTTTCCAGTTAAGGCGATTTTTGTACAATAGATACTAGAAGGACTTTTCCTGCTTTATTTACATCAAATTCCGCTGTCATCTGACATATTACAGTAAAACCCCGCTAATCCGGCATCCGATAATCCGGCACATTCAATAATCCGACATCGGTCTAAGGTTTTTTTTACACTGAATAAGCCTTCCGGGCACGTTCGGCAGAGTTCCGGGGTATGTATGTACTATATTACAATATAATACTACATAAAAATATATTTTGTTGCTTTGTTTTTAACATTTTCCATCACTACCGAAATCAGAGAAATCACAATAGAACACGGAAAAATGGCCAGATATCTATTAATAGCTCTTTTGACTCTCTATTTTAGCGGTATTTCCGCTATCCTCGCAATAACGACTATTTTTAGATGGCGCTCAGTAATCCGGCATTTTCGGTAAACCGGCACTGCCGAAGTCCAGAACGTGCCGGATTAGCGAGTGTCTACTGTATGTTGAAAAAAAAAACATTTATTTCAGAACCATTTATTTATTTGTATTGTTACAATCCTAAAGAAAAATTAATACTTGCTTCTTAATATACTTATTTACTTTTCTCATAAGAAACTATTTTTGTCTTTAGGTTTACAACGGAAGTTTAGAAGAACCATACAGAAATCCTAAAGCACCAGTTCATTTAATTACAGGATCTGCAGTAAGTAGAATAAAGGAAGGAAGGAAGGACATCAGTTAAAACCGTGTTTTTCCGTTTTTCCGTGGGGCAATTCGAAAATGAAGCAATGTTGTTATTTTTTTTTTAATTTTTTCTTTTTGAAAGTTATATTTAATTTGGTGGGGCATAGCATACTTTAGATACTTTAGGTGGGGTACAGCACAAAAAAGGTTGGGAAACGCTGAGTCAAATGGTCTTTTTTTACAAAAGGAAAAGTATTAAGACTTTAAAATAGTATTATTAAAAGTAATGGTAAATAATACATTAACTGAATTAATTCGACAACGATTTTGTCCTTTTAATTCTTCTCTTTCTCGAGGTGTTCACACCTCGTAAGCATCCCAGGACAGAGGTGTTTCGAGAAAACAGAAAGAAGTGCGGAGAAATATTCTTAATTTATAACAACTTATTTTGTTAAGGAATTAAAAGTAGAAAGCGGCTGGTGAATTAAGTTGGTTAATAACAAATAGATGAAGGCCAAAGAGTCAAAATCAAAATATTTATTCATAGGAAAAAAAAATTAAACCTCAAAAATAGATAACGAAAATAATAAAAAAGAAGGAAAACAATTTAATGTCCAAGGTCTCATATGGCTGAAAGACTTCAAGGCTTAAAAGTTATTTAGGTCTGTTTTATTTATTATTGGCTTTTGCATCTTTTTTTCTTTCTTTTTCCTTTTATGTAGATAAATGCTTCTTTGTGGCAAACGGTTAACTACTCAAAGATTTGTTTTCCATATTTTGATCTTATAATTCTTTTCGTTATCTTTAGTTTTTCAGAGGTTATTTTCTTTTTCTATTATTAAACTGTTTATCCCTTCTTATACTTTTTGAGTGTTTGCATGCTGGGTAGCTCCGACTTATCAAAGCTAATAGCTCTAATCAGCTGTCTTGTATCTAAGCAAGGTTGATAGACATTAGATAATCAAAAACAAATGAAAAGAAATCGACGGTGCGATTAGAAACCCTGTTAATTTATGCTACTGAGTAACGTTCTACAATCAACAACAGAAGGAACAATTCTAGTTAGTACAAAGTAATTACACAACAAATTTTGCTTATTACCGTATTAAAGTAGAGAATAAAGTGAGGACAAAAATGGTTTTCAATTTACAACAGTTTAAAGCTTGATTATATTTATATTAAAAAAAAGTTTAATACTTCTTATCAATAAGGTAACCATGTTTATTCAATACTTCT
>JAFIDM010012231.1:35148768-35183114 GCA_023159025.1 Thereuonema tuberculata
AGTGATTACTTGATGATTATTCACCAGTGATTACTTGATGATTATTCGTGATCACTCATCATTATTATTTAATGAACTCTTTGCTGAGATTGTAAGTAAACAATTGATTGATTGATTGATTGATAAACAAAATTAGAGGTTATCTTTAATAAGAAAAAATAAAGATATTTAAGCTAAATCCTTTCTTGGAAATCAAAATGTGAAGATTCAATCACTGAGCTATCAAAAAGTCTTTCGATTTCTAGAAATCCAGCACTAATCATCAGTTTTTAATGTTTTATATATAAATAATTGTCCAGATAAAGACAGATATAAAAGCTAAAGGATTTGTGCATCTCGGATAATATTTGATTAATAAGAGGAGATTTCTGCATAAAGTTGATGAAGAAATAAAATGTAGGGTAATTAAGTAAAAATATTGAAAAAATCCAAAATATTAAATTTGCAAAAAATCATCGGTTAGGGATCATCAAACTTTATTTGAAAACAATTATGATCTGTTTTTTACTTTAGATTCCCATTGTTATAACCAAATATTACCATTCACGGTTCCAAAGACTTTTTATAAACAGAAAGTAATAAAATACTAGATTTAGCCCATAGGTCTAGTTTTAGCAAACATTTGATAGGTGAAAGATTGGTTAATTCAACTTAAAACGGATCAAACGCTTCGACAATTGCTGCTAGATGATCAACATTTGTTTTTGGAATAAATCAAGTGAGAATGGCATATTGGCAAAATGAAAAAAAAAATGGAAAGAATATGCTACTGCTCTGATTATTAACCTATTTTATTGAGAAGTAATGCTTCATGGGTGTCTGACTCCTTGAATCCTTATTGTCATGAAGCCTAGCTGAATTACTTTCATTTTACAGTTTTGCAAATTAAAATAAAACGGTCTCTCCTCTAGCAGATAAATAGAGAATCTGTGCATTATGTAAATTTGGATTTTTATTTATTTTTTAATTTACTTTTTATTTTCAAAGGGTTGTAAAGAACGAGTGGATGACTTTGCAAAACTGCAGCCATGGGATGCATTCCGAAGCAGTGATTATGGTTACACACGAATGAAAATCCTTAACAAAACTCATTTGTATTTGGAACAAGTGTCCGATGACAAGGTAAAAAAACTTTAAACCAGTTCATCTATGGTTTTCAGAATATGTTAAGCAAAATATGTTACCTTTAAATTAAATTGAAATTTAATAAATTTAAATTTAATGAAAGACTTTTTATTCTGTTTGATCTAAAGCAATAACAATTTAAATTAAAATTGATTTCCAGACCCTGTTTATTAGAAACCGCTGTAATTTTTACCTTAAAAAAATGAAAGTAATTTATTGAAAGAAAATATTTATATCACCAATATACAACAGTTTGGAAGAGTATGATATTAATAACTTGGAGCTAAGGCAAGAAAAGTACAGGGTGTACTCGCTATCGAATCCTGATTTTTCCTTATAATTTTCAAACTAATGGAATGCAGAGAAATTTGGCACGTACCTTGGTTTTGGAAAAGCATGGTTACGGAAGGACACGATTGACACGATCGGCTAAACTTTCTAGGCCGATTGTCGCGCTTGCGTGTAGTGATGGCCGATTGCGTTTTCGCTGTCCTCGGCATTTGTTGTTGAAATATTCCATGGGTTTGTAAATCAGTTGGATGACGAGGAACTCCCTACTGGCTATTTTCAGTCGGATGGGGCCATCTGCCATGCATGACTGAAATTGTTTCTTTCTTTGAAAATCATGTCATTTCTAAGGGACTTTGGCCCTCAAGGTCGCCTGACCTTACCCCACCGGATTTCTTTCTATGGGGCATGCTGATCGGGAAAATGTATCACAGCAAGCTACGGACTCTCATGGAACTTCAAGGAAACATTCGGCGGGAAATTGAGGCTATGACTCCCATTGTGTTGGTGAATATCTTCCGTAATATGGAGAGGACAGAGCAAGCATTCCTGCTAAAGGGACTTTCACCACTTGCTAAGAAATCATCATGCTTCTCCTAAACCGTTTCAAATTTCTCTGTATTACTTCCATTACTTTGAAAATTATAAGAGAAAAATCAGAGTTGGATAGTGAGTGAAACACCCTGTGTAAGAGAATGTCTATGTTCAATGATGTTAATTGATGGCATATCTGCGTGATTGGTGAACATGTAGAGTATCGATATAACCAACAGATCCCTAACTTTAATATCTACGAGGTTTCCTAATATACGAAATAATTTCTTTTTAATTCCGGAACAACCTTCGTAAACGAAACTACTAGAGGAAATGTAAAATGTTTTTATTGTAATTCTTTCAAAATAATTACCTCTGTAGTTGCACACTTCCTTCAGGGCTCGTTCAACATTTCAGTATCTTCCTGGAAAACATTTTGTGGTATCTGTCTCAGTGCTGCTGTTGTTCCTTCAATAATCTCTGCATGACCTTTAAACCTAAGTTCATTAACGGCTCAAATTCATCTTGGGAACGGATGAAAGTCACATGGAGCTAAATTTGGAGAGTATGCAAGATAGGGTAAACCATGATACAAAAAACGATACGACCGCAAATGATCGGTAGCAGGTGCATTAAAGAATCAAAGAATAAAACATGAACATGCATGGGGGGGAGGGGGTACCGATGGGGCATTGGAAAACATATAGATTATCCCTATTTTCTTTCGTGGTTTTTTTTTTTTTTGTTCGATAGCAAGTTGAAAGATCTTGGCTCACGTCACGAAATTTTGAAAACGACGTTTTTTTTTATTGTTGCTTCTCAGTTCCTAACTTGCGCCTCCCCTCCTCCCGCGATAAATCGGTACGCTCCTATTGGAAGAAATATGATCACTTACGTGTTTTGGTATCGCGTAAAGGTCTCAGAATGAACACGTATCTAATACCATTGATAAAATGTCTTTGTTATGCACTCATAAGGGATCACATCACGGCCGTCAAAGAAAACTAAGCTTCGGTCAGAGCGTACTTTCATCGGTCATTCCTCATCAGCAAACAGCCATACCTTAGACTGACGTGTCGTATGAGGATCAGATAAGAAGCATCGGGTTTCATCGCTCGTAACAATTTGGTTCAATCAGATCTATCCGTTGTCTGTCTGGATAATCAGATCTTCAGAAATCTCTACCCTGTGGTCATCTGTGAGGCGACAAAGCATAAATTTCGGACAGATATGTCGCGCATGCAGATCTGATTTGATGATCGCGAAGCAGCTGAACTCGAGATTTGTTTCCTTCTGCCAGATGTGAACAAGTCTGTTGTGAATTTTTCCGAATAGATGCTCATACTAACTAACTTTGCTGTATTTTTGCATGAGCTCAAAAGGTCCAGCAGTGACTGCCGTCCCTGGGAAAACCGCTTATGCCTAAGTCAACGTGTCGAGCATTAAACACGGGTCATGCGAGTAGTTGTCTATTATTGTCAAAGGGTGAGGTTACGCTACACATCGTGATAAAATAACCTAAGAGGCGTCTCGTAATTCAAAACATCAACTTCGTATAAATGATGCTTGAGTCAGAAACACTGTTGGTGTCTTAAACATGATGTAAGTATTTAACAAATGTGTGTGTATTTTTAATCAGGGCACTGTGCTATTGTGTGACAATCGTCTTAACAGCCTTCTAACCAATTGTATGCAATAAATAGCGTACAAAACAAAAATGCTTGTTTAAAAAAAGGTGCAAAAAGGTGTAAGAAAGGTTTGGGTAGGCAGTGTAAGTGAATTTAATAGGGAAGATGGTATTGACATGAGATCAGAAATAACGTGAATATTGGTTTGAAAATGATTGAGGATTAAGTCACTGCAGGGATTAAGAAAGTGTTTAATGACTACTTGTAAGAGGTAGCCATGCTTATCTGGACGTAAGGAAGTGAGATTTGGATGTGCTACAGACAGCATCTAAACTCAGTTGAGATATATTTTATGCCTTGTTTCTTTTTATAATCTTAAAGGTACGTTTACCTTTGAAATTAAGCTTTGAATTGGTTTTTCTTTACAGGGAGGTGCAGTTATTGACAGCTTTACCATCGTAAAAGATCATCATGAATACTGGTAATGAATTATCGTTGCTTGAACGACAGAGCAAGTTTGTAAAAGGAAGGAACAAAACTTAACATCCAATCATATTGTAATACGTTAATAAAACTGATTCAGAGTCAGTGTTACTGAACAGTTTTTTGTAATTTATTTATGTAGAATCTCCTTTCTTGCAATGGCAAAGAGGGATAAATTCTCTAGTTTTGCAGAAAACATATATCTTTAAGTCTCATTATAAGCAAGATTCTTTGCTATGAATTCTAATAAAAACTACATTCTTTTTAATTAGTAGTATTCTTTATGGATTAGACCTATTGGTAAGCAATTATTAGACCATTCAACAGATGAGACACTTTCCGCAGACTTTTTCATGAAGAATCAAAATAAAGCTTATATAATTATCTGAGCTTACCTGTAACTTGTCTTTTGTAATGTAGATTAGAATTTTAAAATTGAAGATTCTGAAGGACAGTTTGATTTTTATGATTTGTAGTTATGCATTATTCTTTAATTTTGTGTAATTATTTAATTATTTACAATAATTATTTTCTCTCATAAATGTAAAAGAAAAAGTATAGTTTTCGTAGCACCTATAAACTGTATTTATAAGTAAAATGTATTTATTTCTAATTTCTAATTTTTTTTTTCACTTTTTCAGTTCCTTATTTCAGGAACTTTTGATTAAAATTTCCCACTAGTTAGGCCAAAATGTAAAAAGTGAAAGTAGTAATATTAAATATCTATCGTTATCATCGTATTGTTTTTCTTTATTTTCTCTTGCGAAATAAATCACACTGTATCTGATAAAAATGATAATATTAAAAAAAAAGAATGATTCGCTATTTAATTTTTGTATTCACGATCAAGTTTAAATTGTTTTAGCGTTTTCTTCTTTTCTCATTTTCTTACAGGAGGTCCGGTAGTTCAGTTGGTTAGGCGCTTGGCTGGGAACTGGAGGAGCCCGGTTCAATTCTCGGCTGTGGTCGGGGATTTTCCACGGTTCTTGCTCCTCCAGACGGACCTTAGGGATCACCCAGCCCTCTTTTAAATGGGTACCGGTTTCCTACTCGGAGGTTAAAAGCGGGAGGGCGACTGGCTACTCCATACGATCTCAACTAGTCCCGTTGGTTGAGAAATCGCTAAGAGCCTAAACCTCTAGGCCTGAATGGTCTGTTGTTGTATGGTATAACCTTTATATCCGTTCTTACAGAATAGTTATTAAATGAATGTTATATTCGTAAATTTTCATTTGTGTTCGCTTATACAAATGTGCCTTTTAGAAACATTTTGCAAAAAAAAAAGTTCATTAATATTTTATCATCATTAATGATGAAGCTCGGGATAATGCCAGATGTACTACATGAACAGCGTTTCTCAAATCATCGAACTCCCTCTCACCATTGTCGACAGAGTTGATCAGTGGCTAAAGGAAAGAGATGTTTCACAAAAACAGGATCAGCTGGATCAGCTCAAAAGAACCGCTGAAACTCTAAAGATTTCACGGGAAGGTTAAATCACATTGAAGAGAACTCCAGCCATTGCACATACCTTGAGTACAAATCACGTGAGCATCTCCACCCAATCATCTGTAAGGGTTCAATCTCTGCTGAATTTACTCCACGGGTGAATTCTACCACTTATAATTGTAACGCTTATACCTGTAAGCAATCAATGCTAGTTCTGTTCACTAATAAAGCTACATGCAAAGAAGGCATCTTGAACTTTCGAAACAGCCATATTTCGGCGGAAGAAAACCCTACGCCACACTCTCCATTTCATTCCAAAATAGATTCACATCAACGTGTGAGCTGGTAACAGTTGATAGGATCGTATCATCTTCAAACCCGGCCTTCCAATCGAATGTAAAAGATTTTCCTAAAACAAACATTGCCAGAATTGTTGGAACATAAGCTATTGGTAATTTGTCAACAGATATTTTTCAATATGACGGTGCGCCTCAACCGAAGGTTTGAGGAAGGTGGATTTAACTCCAATGGACTTCTGCCTGTGGAATGAGTATTGTACGAGGTCTCGGTCGAATCGGAGGAACAGTTGTTTGATAAACAATTCATGCAGAAGCGCAAGGCTTCCTAAACAAGCATGCAATTGTGAGAGGGTATCGGAACATGCAACGCTTGCATTAAATTGGTAGCCGTCTCTTCTAGCACACATAACGCAATGAGATCAAAAACCTTTTTCTTTTTGGCATGGAAAACGAGCCGCGTCGTTCAAACTATCCAAATAGCGCAGGACTATCTGTAGCAGGCAAACGTTTCCTTTATAAAAAAGTTCTACACATTCTGATACCCCTATACACAACTTACATGTTTGTAATATGCATTCAGTTCTCTTAACATAAGAACACATAAGAACTTACAATTTTTTTGTCAAACATTATTGGTCATTACAAAAAAAACAAAAAAAAACAGTGCTCTTCTACTGGTCGAGTGCTGTTTTGTGCTGACGTTTTGAAAATCCGAAAATAATTACGATTTAATTAACTAGATTTTGAGGAAGAAACTTCGAATTTTCCGTAAAATAGAATCGGCAGAAGTGATTCGAATTAAATTAAATGGAATCAATCAGTGATCTCATCCAATCAGAAAAAAAAATAAAAACATTCCCTCGAATTCGTACAAACTTTCTCAGAAAGCCTCTTCCTCTATTTATATATTATTTTCTAAATATGAAGGAGGACGTTTGTCTGTTTGTTATACACTCGTATACCCTTTGAACGATCTGGACCAGTCAGCCTAGGGGCCCCATCCCAAGTATCCCGACCAGCCCCTTTACAACGTTTTTTTTTTTTGGTTGTGGAATAATGGAACTCCCGCCCCGGGCCCCCAAAGGCGTTGCTACGCCACTGTGTATACGTACACATCATCTTCAATTCAACCTACTTCGTTGAAGGCTGTTTTTTATTTGATATATAATAAACACTTTTTATAGCTAACTATTGTACTTTCATTGATGTACACCCTGATGCATTACACCCCTATAAGAATTATTTGTTATCAACCGGACTTTCATTAAAACGGATAACCTTAAGCCCCTATTATTGTCCTCAAAATGAAAGTTGACCGGCGGAAGTTTGAACTGCGCAGCCCTTCCGGTAGCTGATCAATTATGTTTTCCTGTCACAATGGACGCCGTCGTCTGTTTTCGCTGAGAAAGACATGTTGATAACGCCAAATTAAAACTTCTCTCGACTATTTAGCGTTATTTCAATACCAGTTGCTAACAATAAGTATTTATATAAATAAATAAATAAATATATATTATTTATAAATACAATTATCTTTTGCAAAGTAACAAGCCTTTACCGTAATGGCGGCGTCCTGTCATAACATCAGACGGAAGTGCCTGACCAGACTAATCGATGATACATGCGCAGATCTCACAAAAACAGGGCGGCCATCTCTCATTAGGAGGACAGTAGTCCGTTATAATGAGGTTCTACTGTAGTTCTTCGCGAAACGAAATATTTGAAGAAGTAATTCACATAAAGAAATATTTTAATAATGGATAACTATTATTATAATACAAAAAAAATTATTTCATTAACAATTCAAGAGAGCTTTCGTAACAGACTAAAAGATTTTGAAACATAAGAACTAATTCTCATTTCAGACATTAACAAATATGTATATTTGATTATTTTTGTTTTGTTTTTTTAATTTTTTTTTATGTAGTTTTTGTTTAAAAGGAGGGAACTGAGGGAAGTTTTCTGATGTAATTGTACAAGTTCAACATTAAAAACAAGTAAATCGGAAATTCAAACGATGGGTTGTCACCAGCCAACTGTAGCGTTGTTCTACTAACTTCAAATTCTCTCTTTCTTCATCGGAAGCACCCAGGATTTTCACAGAAAATTGTTGAAGTTCTTGAAAAATTAAAAAAAAAAAGGACAAAGAAGTGCATTAGAATCATAAGTAAAGATAAAACTATTAAGCTTTAAATATAAAATGTTCTAGGAAAACTTTTAGGAAAGATCTATACAGGGTGAATCTAAATTAGGGATACAACTTGCAGAGGCGGGTTCCCCCACACCAAATGAAGTAAGAAAGGTCAGATAAACATATGACCGGAAGTGCATGGTTGCTGAGTTATTCCAATCCAAAGAAACGAAGCCAGTCTACAATGGAAACAATGGACATGAACAGCATCTTTATTGGTAGCATGTAGTTCATACAATACCACAATGTGGTCACCGCTCACATCGTAGTAAATTCAGTAATGCTACCAATAAAGATACTGTTCATGTTCATAGTTTCCATTGTAATCTTTGGATTGGAATAACTCAGCAACCATGTACTTCCGGTCCTATGTTTATCTGACCTTTTTTTACTTCATTTGATATAGGGAACCCACCCCCGCAGTTTGTCCCCCTACTTTACATTCATCCTGTATATAGATGTCTAAATTACAATTAAAGAAGTTTTTGAAGCTTTGTAATTCAAGTTACAATTTCAAAAGAATAAAAATAAACTGGAACACTTCAAGTCTCAAGGCATTATACTTTGGCTATTTTGTTTACTTCCTTTGTTTCTCGGCTATACATTTTGCATCTTGATTTTCAAAACGTTCTATTAACTATTGTTCCAAGTCACTGATCGTTACCATTTATCTACCTAAGTTTCGCGGTTTACCAAAAAGCCTTTTTTTAAGCTTGGATCTACTCATTGAGGCAATTCGGAAGCAAGAAACTTTTCATTGTAGATCAGAGCCATAAAACATTTCAGCGGGTCACAGTTGTAGGAGTTAAAACATTTTGGCGTGATCCTTCCAAATAAAATAAACTATATTTATTTTGCAAATGTATTTTTTTTCTGTTATGCGGCGGAATATCTTTTTTTTTTTTTTTTTGAAACCTTATT
This sequence comes from Thereuonema tuberculata, assembly GCA_023159025.1. Classification (NCBI taxonomy): domain Eukaryota; kingdom Metazoa; phylum Arthropoda; class Chilopoda; order Scutigeromorpha; family Scutigeridae; genus Thereuonema; species Thereuonema tuberculata. The sequence goes on from JAFIDM010012231.1 coordinate 35,157,687, forward strand.
TAAATTCCTCTGTGATTCAGTCTGTCTTAGTTTGTCGATTTTCATCCCATATAAATTTTCCTGTCCATTCAAACATTTGGCGTTTTGATGTATGTAAAAGGGTATATTAAATAGAAATTCAGATGTAGGGAAGAAAATATATTGGAAATCGCCCAGAATTCAATATCATATAAATATGATATAGAAAAAGGATTGCCTACATTGGTATTACTGACAGGGAGATTATTATTAGTTCTTTTTTGGTTTGGGAGGTACTTTATTAAAGTCCCTTACACTATTATTATTAGTTCTTCCCCACCCCCGCCGATTTACATCTGAAAATAGAAGAAATCTATCATTTTTGATCAGCTTTTCTTGGTTGGAAAACCCATCCCTTTGTTCGTAACTATCCTCCCGTGCTGAAAAAGTTTTCTTTTTTTTTTTGGTTGAACAGATACTAAGACCAACATTGCCCCTCCCATTCCCAATTCCTGGGTACACCTCTGATTGCACGAAATAAATTCACAACACACAACATAATTCACAAAAGATTCTAAGGAGCAGGGATGATATGTTGAAAAGAATCACTGAAATAAAAAAATGAACAGAAATTAAGGAAACTTATTCATAACATGATACAAACTACATAATGTTGATTTATTTAGATTTTCAGCAAGTACACTCACTTCCAAAAGTTAACCACGGAGCGGTAAACTGCGAAAAAATGGTACTGCTTTGATTGACATGAAATGCTGCAAGTAAATAGCTCTAAGTTTATTCATGAAACAAAACAAAGAATTACATACAGAGATAAACAAAATATTGAATTTTTATAAATTATAAGATGAAGTCCTATTTGTGCCATTAACAAAATGATGTTTAAATTCAAAACCAACAATAAAAACCGACATTATTAGGGTATGTCAGCACCCCTCACCTGCTTACAAAGTTTACAGCGTGTGATCACGCTTGTTACGAGGTGATCAACCACCGCAGAGTCCACTAATCACCATTCCTCCTGTAGGACAGTTTCTAAAGCTCTGAGAGTGGCTGGAGGTGGGAAACGTTGACATACAGCACGGCCCAAAGATTTTCAATTGGATTAAGGTCCGGCGAGTAAGCCGGCCACTCCATACGCGCAATCCCCTCACTCGCCAGAAAGTCGTCAACAATGGCAGCTCTATGGGAACACGCATTATCGTCCATTAATACGAAAGAAGGATCAACTGCTGCAGCGTACAGTTTCACAATGGGGTCTAGAACTTCATCTCGAAACCCAATGCAGGTCGGCAGGTCGGTGCGATATCCCAATGAAATCCCTGCCCAGACCGTGATGCTTCCACCGCGGAATGCGTGATGTTCGGTGATGTCCTGGAGTCGATTGCGTGTGCCTTGTTCCCTCCAAACCCTTACACGCTTATCATCGGGTTGTAGGGCAAATCTGGACTCATCTGTGAACATAAAATTTACCCCAATCAGACGTAGTCCTATTCACATGCTGACGGCACCACTGTAATCGTGCCCCTCTGGATTGGACGGATAAAGGAACACAAACTCGTGGTATCCGGACGTACAGACCATTCATGTGTAGCCTTCGACGAACAGTAGTGGCAGATATCGTCTTACCAATGGCGGCTGCAACCATAGATGTCACACGTGTGGAGGTCGATCTTTGATTCCGCTTGGCTTCTTCTTGTTCTTCTTTATCGGTGCTTGGCTACCACAGCAATGTATCGATCTTCCGCGGGGGTCGCAACCCTTGGACGACAGGCTACAGGTCTTCGAACAACTGTTTGGCTAGTTTGGAATTGTTTCCATAATCGTGAAATCACGGAATGATGAACGCCGAAGAAACTAGCAACATCTGTTATAGACTGTCCTGCTTCAATGCGTCCGACAGCCCGCCAGCGCTCAGAATCTTCCATTCGTCTTCTGGAAGCCATAGAAACACGTCTAGCTTGAAAACAAATCTAACACCTTTCATCAGCACTTACATGCAACTCCTGTAATCCTTCACAATGCTGGCTTCTTATACAACTTCCTGTTTTGAATATTTCTCGACGCGAAACCGTGATTGGCTGTTACCTATATAATTTGCATACTTCCTTCTATCTTTGCAGCAAATTTCAGCTTCTTTAATTCAGATCTCTTACGGAAATTGAGTTTTTTCCTCTCCGTGCTTAACTTTTGGAAGTGAGTGAAGAAGAGCAACTGAGATATTGGTACCTGTAAGTTGCCCTCAAATTACTCAAATAGCCATAAAGCTATAGAAACGTTTAGTCTTAGCAGCTGCTGATATTCTTGGCTACAAAAGTTAGCCGAAATACTTGCATTAGATGGGGATAGCAAATGGAAAACCATCGTCCAAAAAAATCTTTATTGATTTATTCTATAATTAGAAAAAAAAATGGCAAACCCAACTGCTGTTCCCAATTACATAACATATCATAGGATCTCTTCAAAATAATTTTCGTGCCAATGACGAAATCACAAGATTGACAGATCTACAATAACTTGAATTTTATTGAGATTGAACTAAGATCAAACTATGCATCCATAGGTTTCCAAATATTCAATTATGTGGAAATGATCTACAACTGTCATAAATTTCGGAACAAGCCTATTTCTTATCTTTACGTCTTTTAAAAAAAATAAAAAGTTTCCTTCTAATTTTTGCATCTGCAGATGGATGTTACTAGATATAGATATATCTTATTTAGACTGCATAAAACACTCATATAGACCTTACAACTTATGATGGAAAGTATTATAGTTGTTTTAAAAACATTCAAGACACCACCATCTAGTAAATTTTATGCTATTACATTTTATTTATAAAGTACTTTTTTAATTCTATTAAAATATCTATTTTTTTATGTCAGAAGTAAACCATTTTCGAGTACTTACCAACAAAAAAAAAATACGTTTAATCGGCCAATTTTTGTTTTCAAGACATTTGAATTAAGTTTACCTCAATCACTTGAGTTTTTTACATTGCTAATATCCATATCATACAAATCTCCATCAAAAGATCTCAGCTTCTTAAAATATCTCAGTAACACCCAAGTGGAGTAATTTGCAGGCACTAAATAATCACTGCTGAACGCATCTATGAAGCGAAGAGATTTTTATTGTTGACAATAAAATAATGTAAATAAACTATTCTTTATTCTACTAACTTACTTTCAATTGCTAATTTCCGGAATAAACCTCTTATCTCTTGATCTAGCCATATAATCTTTGGTCATTTCGATAAACTACAAGTTCATAGGAATAGTCTAAGACGTTTATAACCACAACAAATTTGAAATTTGAAATACATAAATCATTGTTACAAAAGGTAATTGATATAAAAATACAGTAACAATTCCATAAGTTTATTTCCATAAAATTTGATGATAAAAATATAAAGATCAAATGCATGAAAATATAATATATATTTAAGATTAAAATCAGATTGTTATGAAAATTAGTGAATCTAATGTCACAGTTTTTTAAATGAAAATTACAAATTCATTTGGATTATTTTCCTTGCTAATTTCACAAAATATTACTCTATATGTAATAATTCATTTTATTTTTCTTTTATCAATAATTTATGTCAAACTGAAAACTTGTTGCATAAAATTCATAATTTATTATTCGTGTAATTTATTAAGCCGTCAAAATATATCTGCTTCACAAAAGAACAACTGGTTTGTTCCGAATTTTCGCTAATTAAAGTAGGTTAGTAGAAAAAAGAATTGTAGATTCTTTATACAGGGTGTAGATGAAATGTTCTGCCAAACTTATACAGGTTGTACCTGAAATGTGCTGCCAAACTTAAAGGTTGTATTCAATCTACAACGAATACAAAACAACGAATAAATCATGCTTTATTTACAAGATATGAACGATGCAATAATTTCAGTCATACAGCCCGACGACTTCTGAACCAACGTTATCCTGACCGTTGGATTGGAAGAGGAGGACAGACAGCATGACCTTATCATTCCCCTGATTTTAAACCCTCTGGACTTTTTCGTACGGGGTTATCTTAAAGCACTACACCACACTGCTTCCTGACGCCATGCACTGCATGATCGCATAGTGGATGGGTGCAACACAATTCGACGTATCACCTGGCATCTTCGACCGTGTTCGGCAGTCGATGAAACGACGTTGTGTTGCGTGCATTGCGGCCGTTGGAGAACATTTCGAGCACTTTCTGTGAAACTGAGCGACTGTACGGTCAACACCTCTATATTGTTGCATCGTTCGTATCTTGGAAATAAAGCATTTCCAGATCTATGTTTATATGACATTTATTCGTTGTTTTGCATGATTGAATACAACCTGTAAGGTTGGCAGCATATTTCAAGTAAACCTGTGCAAATCTGAATAAACTAAAAATTTTGTTTATTCTGCAGTCTGTTCAGAGCAATTAAGAATAGAGTAGACCTGTCTGCATATTATCTCAATTCTAAAACCCAAAAAGTGGATTTTTTTGAAACATTTTTCAGCTAAAATAGTTGCTAGAAAGAAGGGCATCAAAATAAATAAGCCATAAGAAATAGTGTAAATACTTACGAAATCGTTTCCGTATTTGCATGTTACAAATTTCATCAATGGTATTAACACACACATGTAATATAAGATCTAAGAACTTCAATCGAGGACAGGACTTCACAAGTTTCAACAGTGGTTCATCGATTGGCTCTTTCATTGGCCTCTTTCTTACCTTTAAACCAACTGAAAATATATAAAGAAAATTCAGTGGCTCTTTTTTTTATAGTTATATAAAAATTAAACTTCAAAGATAAAGTTATCTTTGGATATTCTATAAAAGACATTCTTAGTTAATACCCTTATAATAATTACTAAAATTACAGAGGAAATGCTGAAAACAAAAGGGGTGTGCTGTAATTGTGAATATTGCATTTTGTTTTATTTCATTCCCTTCACGTATCTCTATTTTCGTATTATCTAAGTTTGATTTATTTCAAAACAAAACAGCTAAGTTCTTTACATGTACACTACGGGCTCCAGTACAAGGATTGTTGATGTCCCCAAGTCCTAGCTTAGATGACGGACCTCAAGTATCAGAAAAGATGTCAGGCCCGTCAAAAAGGGACCCTAAAGCATTGCCACAAATATACACTGTCCGGCCACTTTATTTAGGTTCTGGAATATTTTGTGCTGTACGCACAAATGCTGTCTCACAAGAACTCTTCAAACCGATGGGGCAGTGTCATGGTGTAGGGGATGTGTTCCTGGAACACGTTGGATCCATTGATACCTCTGCAGGCATGTCAGGTTGCTAGAGTGTACCTAAACATTGTAGCTGACCAAGTGCAACCGTACATGTTATCAGTTTATCCTCATGCAGATGGCTACTTCCAGCAGGATAATGCGCCTGTGCACAAAGCCCGCATCACTTTGGGATGGTTTGAGGAATATGACGATGACTTTTCCTGGCTGCAGTGGTCCGCTCAGTCCCGGGATCTCAGCCCGATTGAAAATTTGTGGGATGAGCTGGAACGGGCTGTTCTCTCCAGGCCTACATCTCCATCAAATCTTCAGGAACTGCGTGACACACTCATGTCTGCATGGTACATGTGTGTTTAATTATTACGGCCAATAACCCTTTGTGTGAGGATTACATTACATTACGCCACTACCATAACCAAGTGTGGCGTTACGCCATAAATTAACGAGGGGAAAAATAATCCGAATTAAATTCCCTCGGCAGAGGTTTATCGCTAACTGGAGAGCTACTATGATTCCGACTATGCAAGGCTTAATTAGGAAGGTAAAATAAATTAATGCGAAAGTGTAACAAAACAATAAAACGTTTAATAAAACAATCTTACTTTAAATTTGAATACAATCTCTCTCAGAGAATTTCAAAAGGTAAATAAACTAGAAATACATTTCTATTTCTATAACGTTAATTACTTAATGCTTTAAAGTTAGATATTATCTGTGCGAGTTAATCGAAAGTCCGTCTTCGGCTCGCTTGCCTGAGTCTCAATTCTTCGGTTAAAAGTTAATCTTAAAACTTCTGGGCTTGGACGAAGAGAGTCCGAAACTCACTGAAATAAAACAGTACTCACTGGGTAATATTTCTGCTTTCCGTCGAACTGGAACTTCGGACATCCACGTCGTAGATCGGTAATTCTCCTAGAATCCAATATGGCGACCCACGTTCGAAATGGAACAGCGATCTTCGTCCAAATGGCTTTTCACCGAGAATACGTCTTTAAAGCATTGTCTTTCACAGTTTTTATTGAGAGAATCAATCGGGATTTCTTCTCAATAATAGAAGCACACTAATCGCAGCTTTTCACTTAGAAACTGGAGTTCTGCAGTACGGAACTTTGAACTTCACACTGCGGTAACGAACGGCTTCACTATAGCTGATCACATCGCAGCTATCGTAATAACGTAGTGATAAAGGATCCTAATCTTTGTCACTGGGAACTTGGAACTAACTGCACTTCAGCGAATAAGGAACAAATCCTATCTGCAGCTAACTTGGAAACGAACTGCCTTGTGCGGAAACCAGGAATACATCCACTCCGCACCGAGACTGCCAACGAACTGCCGATCTGAAGCGTGGCTTTTCTTCTCCGAAAAGCACTGAGCACGGACTCGTTAATTGCGTAACAATGGGCCGCTCGCGCGCTTATCATTGTTTAACAATTACTCACGAGATTTCTGTCCGAAACCTGAATCGGCGATATGGGCGCTGCCATCTTGAAAACACAGATAATTGAATCACTCACGAGATTTTGTCCTAGGCCTAAATCGGCAACATGGGCGCTGCCATTTTGAAAACATGGATTCAGGAATGCTTTTATCTATTTAGGCCTTCAGTGTGAAATGGAAGATACTGAAAGATAAGTTTTCTTTCACACAAACACAGTACACAATACCTCAACAACGTTTTCAGTATCTTGTGGAATCCATGCCTCGACGAATTCAGGCTGTTTTGAAGGCTAAAGGAGGCCAACACGCTAATAAGTAGCTATATCTGATAAAGTGGTCGGACAGCATATATATAACTTATATATATATATATCAACACCAGGCATCCGAGCGACCCAAAATTTGTATGATTCGCAGATCATGGGAGCACATGTAAATGATTACCAGCGCAGCAAGTAACCTCCTCTGGAAGCAGTATAAGAGTGGAGAACAGAGAGCCACTGTGCAGTATTGGAATTGTGTTTGCTCGCTGTTCTTTTGCCCAGACGGCGTCAGTACGCCTCGTCGAAGAATACGGCAGCCGTACCAGCAGGTTTCCGACTTTGATCGCGGGAGAATTGTGGCTTATCGAGACTACGGATTATCCTTCCGAGAAATTGGTGCTCCTATTGAATGAAACGCGGCCACGGTGATGCGAATATGGAATTGGTGGAACGATGAGGAGCAACTCACCGACGTGAAGGATCCCAACGGTCCGGCACACTACCGAACGAGTGGACAGACATCTTGTGCTCATGGCTATTATGGATCGTACAGTCACATCACAAGCCCTAGCTCAGGAATTATGGTGTGTTGCACAGCAACCAATCTCCGCACGTACGGTTCGACGTCGTCTGCAGCATCAGGGAACTTTTACAAGGCACCCATTGCTTCGGCTACCTTTGACTGTATACCACAGGCGTCTGTGGCTGCAATGGTGCCTAGAATGTCGCGCATGGAGGGACAAATGGCATGACATCGTTTTTTCCGAAAAATCTCGCTTCTGTCTGCAATACCATGATGGTCGTATTCGTGTCTGGCGGCACTAGGTCGAAAGACTAGTCCTGCATTATACAGCCCCATATCGGTATGGCATCTGATGTTACTGTGTAGGTTGCCTTTAGATTCCAGTCCCGCTCGCGCCTAGTACACATTCCCGGCACATTGAATAGCCACTGTTACATCTGTGAGATATTGGAGCTTGTTGTTGTCCCTCATTTTCAGAGCCTGCCTAGGGCCGCTTACCAACAGGACAATGTGCTACCGTATGTGGCACGCAACGTCCAACAATTCATGGATGGCCACCATGGTCAATTTCTTCCATTGCCAGCGGGTGCACCAGATTTGTCCTATTGAACACGAATGGTCCATGATCGCACAACGACTGACACACCATAGACTACCCGTGGCTACAACTGATGAAAATTGCAGAAATTACAGAAACGCTAGACGTCAAAAAAATAGTGAAATTAAGTGGCAGAGACTCATTTTAAAATGAAGACATTAAGAATAGATTCGCTTTCGCTTGCATGTCAAAGAATAGCAGCAAGACTGGTTGGGATGATCTGATGTTTGCATTTAAATTGGCAAATAAAGAGTGGAATCGGAAATGAGTAAAAAGAATGTAGAATTAGATGGTTGAAGGGATAATTAAAATTAAAATAAAATATAAGTTAGTTAAAGTTGCGATCAGGCCCAGAGGACCGCGCAATGCAGCTGGAGGGTAGGCTCCAGTGTTCAGAACCTACGGGACAAAGTTGAGGACGGGGGGTCGGCCCGTCGCTCGCCCGCCTTTAACTCCCGGGAAAGAAACCCGGTACCCATTCTATAGAGGGCTGGGTAGACCCTAGGGCCCGTTTGGAGGAGAAAGAAGCGTGGAAAAATTCCCATCCTCCGCCAAGGCCGGGAATCGAACCCTCCACCTCCAACCAGCAGCCAAGCGCCCTTACCCACTCAGCTACCGGGCCCACAAAATAAAATATAAGCTAACTTATATTTAGGAGCAAAAAAGAACAAATGCAAAGTTGGTTAACATGTATACTTCACAATTTACTTCTTTTTTATGTTACATGGAAATTACTAGTTCTAATGATATAAGTCTACAGATTTTAACAATATTGCCAAAGTTTCTACTCTTTGTGGTAAAATTACCGAAATGTAATGAACTTAAGTGGGAATAATTTGAAAGGATTCTAATTGTGAAAATAATGTAAGAATTACAGCACAAGTTGTCTCTTAGTTGATTTGCTGTTACCCATTAGTATTACTTTAAAGTTAGATGCAACTGTACCTTAACAAACTGTTGATTACTCAGTATATGAATAAAACAAGATTTATTTCTTTTTTTGGTTCATTTCTCATCACTTATTTTTCCCAAAATCCCTAACTATTCACTTTTATAATAACAGACAATAGATAAAACCATCTTCTCACAAATCCTTCCGCATTTCTGCAAGTACACCTTTACTTAGTGTAATTTTTTTCTTTTTTTCTTTTTAACATTCCTCTCATTTTCTTTGTTTTCTAATTTCGTTCTCATTCTGATTTATTAACTTTTTAAGATCCAACATTGCTTTTTTGTAGAAAATTTTATATTTTGATTTCACAATAACATTTTAACATGTTAGAACATTAGTGAACCCGAAACCACAAAATCTTCGAATAAATATTAAATTTATTTCTAAGAAAACAACCAGAAGCGAATAGAGGAAACGCAAATTCTTGCTAAAAGGAGCCATTAACATTAAATCACAAAATCACCCTGAATATTTATGAAAAGCCACGTTTTGGTAAATGGGGCCATCATCATTAAAGCAGAAAAAAACCATGAATATTTACGAAAAACCATTTTGTGCTAAAAGTGCCCATCATCATTAAACCAGAAAGAACCGTGAATATTTACGAAAAGCATTTGTTTGCTAAAAGGGGCCATCAGCATTAAACCAAGAAAAAATTTTACGAAGTATCCGATTGAATATAACTGTATTCGTTACTACATTGCCAAAAAAAAAAAAAATTAGGCCTACCTTTCTTCAAAATCCATCTGCTATGAATGATATTCGTTTAAGCTCCGTTAATAGAATTTTTGAAATGGATATTTATATTGAAGGGGAAATGTTAGTATATTCCATCGTGTAATGTGCTGTAGGATCGTTCTCTCATTTAAAAAAAAAACCACAGAAATCAGCAGGTGTTTCCTAAGAACCTGCCTTGTTGAATTCAAAAAATTAGAACATAAGTGTTATGGCTATCCCGTGATGAACGATGAAAATTATCATGACGTCATATATCCTTCCGCAAAATCGTAGGCCGGAAACAAAAAAAAGCATCTCCGCAGTGAATGCCAACAAAGCATGCTGTTGGCAGTACCGTGTATTCAAGTCTAGCCTAAATCTTTACTATGATTATCTTTTAATGTGTAGTTATAAATCACCGGCCGGCTCTCAATGAAAACAAGTACCTGTTCAGCGTCGATGTCCATTTTGGTTTTCAGCGGAAGTCAGATATGGCGCAGGCGCATTGTTGATATTGCTCGGAAACAAGTTCCGCACATGCGTAAACTAAAAATGCTTGCTGGGCGAACAATGGTCCATGTTTGTGAGACAAACACGACCAAACGTGTTTGTTCAACAACAAAATAGTTGTGCAACAAACAAAATGTTTGCAAACGTTTTGTTTGTTTGGTGTGCGTCGCTTATATTCAAAAGCATTGAAAAAACATGCCAAAGCAAAATGTTTTTGTTTGAAACAGTTTTGTTTGTTTGGTGTGCGTCCAGCCTAACATATAATGTCTCCAGCAAATGAAAGCATGGTGGTGATAAAAGTATATCAAGTGATAACCAGACTTTTTTTTATCGTTTTTCTATCTTAAATATCGATCCCATATAATAAAATACATCGTAATAAAAAACGACTGTCATAAAAAGTGTCCGTCATTCTATGAGACAACTATAACAATTATTTTCTTTTTGCAATATCTAAAAATTGACCTAAAAATCTACAAGTAAGTAAACAGGAAGGATACAATTATTACTATAAATTTTATAAATTTTAATTTTAGAAAGTTAGGAGAAGGAAAAAAAAAGAATCACCATGTATAGGTTAATAAAAGTTTCTTTCTTACAGATTTTTTTCTTTTTCAAATCCGTTAAATTCTTAGATTCTGAGATACTAGAGATTATTCCCAGTCATTATTCAACTCTTACATTTATATTATATATTAGATATATACAATAAAATTGCAGTGACAAAATTCTAAGACTTAAGATAACTCACTTAAGGAATTGCTGAAGTGTTGTTGAATGTATTCGAAAAACTTCTTCAAATTCCAGTTGGGCTGTTGTTCAGGTGTATCAATGATCCACAGTTCTAAGACAACAAGAGGGACAGACGGAGGCAACCAAGTCGTCACATCAGAGTATTTGCATATATTACCTAAAAACACTGGAAAAAAAATATCCCTACTTCAATTATCAAGTACTTATAAATTAAAATTGGTTCTTCAGAAACCTTGAAAACTGCTAAGCTCATATATTTTCATTAGGATTCAGTGAAGTGATTCGAACAGAAAATTCCATTCATTCTGCCTAAATTTTTTAGTAAAAAATGCGAGAGTCTAATATGAGTCTCTCCTAAAACAGTAACCCAGTGAGTTAGATTATTAGCAAAATTAAAATATATACAAATTTTTATATATACAGTTTTTTTCTTCTTTTCAAAATCCGTCAAATTCTTAGATTCTGAGATACAACAGATTATTCCCAGTCATTATTTAACTCTTATATTTATATCATGTATTAGATAAATATAATAAATTTATAGTGACAAAATTCTAAGACTCCTGATAACTTACTTAAGGAATTGCAGAAGTGTTGTTGAATATATTCGAATTATTATATCATGATTATATCTTTTCTTGCTATATATAAATTACTAATATTAATCTACTAAAACTGAGAATCAAAGAAATAGGCACTCGAGCACAGGTGGGAGGTATCGGATATAATTAGCGGAGGAGGTCGGAATTTTTCCCTGATTATTTCTCTTCCAGACGGTTCCTAGGGTTCAGCCAATCCTCTGTAAAATAAAAGAAGGGATTCGTTTCCGGAAGTAATAGGTGACGAATTGGGTTGACCCACCCATTTTTAATTAGTCAACAAAACTTCAGAGTCTGTAGCTTCAGTGCACCTATGAGCCTACAGTGGTTCGAAGGAGAAACCTCATTACTGCCATTCAGCTTCACCCGCCTTTGGTCCATTAAATATGAATTCATCGCGTACTAAAATACATGACAAAAAAAATTAAAAATCCAGGTTTTTGGATTTTAAAATGTTGTTTTACAATAATCTAAAATAGAACTTCACATATGTGGAAATTCAGCATATTCCTTCTCACGAAACCCAATATGTTTTCTCCTTAAATTTTTCAAAAACATCTTTCTTCCCAGTAACCTCAGTAATGCCTTCTTCTTTAAGGGGTTATTCGACAGTCTTCCTCTATAATTTTTAATCTCACTCCAACATATTTTTTAGACTGATTCTCAAAAAGATTTTATATATATATTTTTTTTTGGCAAGCAGGCTTATTTTCAAACCATTAGTGCATCACATTGAGCAGAGGCGAAAAACCCCGACATGGAGCCCAAATATTATTTTTACTGCAAAGGTTGAAAGAAACATTGAAACTAAGCTAATGACTCCAAGCTCACAAAACTAAGTTCTCTTTCTAGTACTCACTTAACTTCTGCTGCCACCTGATAACATAAATAGTTAGTAAAAGATGTCAGACGACATTACTTGTTCAACTTCCCTTTGTTATCTGGAAAGAGGAATGCTGGAATTGCGTTTTTTTCCAGGACAACTCAAACCTTCTGAGGTCTTTTTCGAACTAAGTATAACTCAAAAATCATCTGCTTGAAACACAGTTTTAATTAAAAAAAAAAAGCTATGTCTAAATGGAAACTTTTTGTTAAAAATATTTCAGCCATTTTTATCAAGTATTTCCTGACAAGAATTTCACTTAGAATACACTTGTTAATATTATATTTCATTTCCTTTATTGCTGCACTATTTCCTGTCTAATTATCAATTCATTTTTCAACTTGTCTCCGTTTTTCTGAGGAGGTAAAGGATTTTCGATAATTAGTTGCTTTAATAAATAAACTATTATTTTACAATCATATTAAACGTTATTTAAGATATTATTTGCAAAAGCAGTTACATTTAATAATGTTTACTAGACTTGAATGCCGAATTAAAGATTACTGTTTGAAACTTACCACAGATGAAGTGAACTTGTAACTCAGGGCGAACGAAGCAAAGCTCCCTCCAAATTCTGGACCTTATTTTGGGAGGATTCACATTACCCCCAGGGGTGAAGATGCGAAGGACGTTGAGATCCGGACTTTTGGTAATAGCATTGAGAAAATCATCGTTCAGTGTTTCGTAACTGACTACCATATGCTCCAAGGATTTCATGTCAGCAAGAAGGGAACAAAATCCGGCAATAGCTTTGCTGAAAAGAAACAGGAATTGGATATATTTAGAATTTTGAAGTGTAAGCCTGATCTGGAAGATATTTTTTACATTTTATCAATTTATCAGATAAGAAGGTCTGAAAGTAGGCAGATAATTGTCTATACTAACAAGATATATTGTCCTCAAAATGAAAGATGACCGGCGGAAGTTTGAACTGCGCAGCCCTTCCGGTAGCTGATCAATTATGTTTTCCTGTCACAATGGACGCCCGTCGTCTGTTTTCACTGAGAAAGACATGTTGATAACACCAAATTAAAACTTCTCTCGACTATTCACCATTATTTCAATACCAGTTGCTAACAATAAGTATTTATATAAATAAATAAATATATATTATTTATAAATACAATGCTCTTTTGCAAAGTAACAAGTCTTTACCGTAATGGCGACGTCCTGTGATAAACTCATACGGAAGCGCCTGACCAGAGTAATCGATGATACATGCGCAGATCTCACAAAAACAGGGCGGCCATCATTCACTGGGAGGACAATAGTAGGAGCTTCAATTTTCGATTAACAGCGTATAAGACACAAGTAGAAAAATGTGCCAAAATACATTTTGAATATTTCTACAATTTATGTTTACTTTTCGTATTATCAGTGACACGTATTAATATTTTCGACCCCTAGGGATCTAATTTAATCAAAATCATCAGGAAGATCAAATTTGATACATTGTCTACAATTAAAAGTTTAAAGTTATTAAAAGTCAAATTATTAAGATCTTCAAATATTTGCCAAAATCAAGAAAATCTTCCAATATAACAACATTCCTCAAAACTTTCACCTGCCTGTTTGATTTTCGTTACTGACATACCGAAAGACATGCTTATTTCCACTCAAAACTTGTATTTTGAGACTTTATTTGTTTAATGATTTTTTTGTTGTTTGGCCACTAGCTTCTTGTAAACGATAGTCCAAATGTATATTACTAGGTGATAGCTACATACGGGCATATAAAGAAAGGAATATGAAAAATAGGCCTATCATGATTAAAAGTGATGGGTCATCAAAGAAGTAAGCTTAATTAGCTGTTCTAGGCCGTTAGTTCAACTGATTTATAAATACAAGTATACACTAAATAATGTGAAGCAACATCCCAAGAAAAATTGGATTTATAATAAATACTTCACAAACTGGAGAAATCTCAGGGGAAAAAATCTCATTGTAAAATTCTCAAGCCTTTATTTCAAAATATCTTCTAAACATCGTTTATCAAAAATGGCCAAAAAGGATCCATTTCAATTAAAGTTTAAAGTACGAACTTTAGACAAAAGAATGCATAATAATTTAATATTACATAAGATAGAGGCTATGAAAAATTCTATCTTTTTTTTTACCAGAATTATGTACGATCAAATTATTATTATTTAAAAGTTTCCAACCTTGGGTTTCTCCAGCAAAGACAACATGGCGGGCCAAGGACCAAAGCACATATTGCTAAGGGTTAATATCTCAATGTTTATGGTTGTTTCTGTTAAACGGGCTTTTGTAATTCATGAGAAAAATAAAAGTACCAGGGATCCTATTCTGTAGTTTATATTTTTCTCTAGTCGATAATTAAATTTTAAGTGATATTATTACGCAGGTAACACGTTACATCCCAGGTAACACCGTTACATTCGGTTGTGAACATTCTATCATACAGATTTTTTTTTATATTTTCTGTCATCTGGGACTCTATAATTTCATTTACTGAATCATGTAGTAAAACCCTTCCTTCGACTAGATACTAATATCACTACAACAACAAAACTCATAAGGTGATGACACGAGAGACATAAAATGACTTTTTAACCAGATCCCAGTTAAAATCGTCAGAGACTCGAAGGAAATAGTTATGTCTAAAATTATAGATGCGAAGAATCCTGAAGAGGGAGATATGATACCGTATCTTTGGGAAAATGCAGAATTAAGGGTTAAAACAGAAACGAACGTATAGTTACAGATAGCAAGCGATATGAAGAGTATCAATAAGCGAATGACTTAAGTTAAATGAGTAATTACAATTAGAACATGGTAAAAGTAGCACCAGTTCAGACACAGCCTTACGATGAAAGCGACCGCCCTCCAAGAGACTGATGTGTCTGAATCTAAGTTCGAACCTCGAAAACAGGAATGAATGTTCGTTTCTTTCCTGTGTTTGTAAATTTCCTCTTCTCTTTCTTTTCAGGTTCGGATCCGTACCCTAATGGTTTCCTGAGAAACCATCTCAGTATCTATTTTAAGAAGTATAGCAGAAACACAGCAAAAAAGTTACGACGCTGCTGACTTACCATTACAGACTTATCATGTGACAGAACCCAAACAAAAACAATGATAAACATAAAATAACAGGGAAATAACAATTTCCTATGTGATACTCTCAATATGTAGTGAAGTAGTGAAGAATTACTCCATTTGAACCTGCCATTTAAAGTTAAAACGAACACGTACTGAAATTTTATTGTTGTAATTTCATTTCAAATACTGTATTTTATTTATATAACTGTAATTTATATATCACTTACAGATAACTTCAAGAAAAGATGGAAAGTATGGATATTTTTTTCCACTGTTGTTTTCCTTTATTATGTTGTTGTTTTTGCTGGGGGTTTTTTTCCTATTAAACCTGGATAATTTCACTCCTACGTCTCCTTCTCCTATGATTTTTACTTAAAACACTTAGTTATTCACGGGGTCTAATCAAGTGGTCTTCATAAGCCAAGCCTCTCGTGCCATTTCCTTACCAGGGCCAGTGAAATGTATTTATTCTTCTATTAATTGAAATAGTTCTGAATACCGTTGTCCCACTAACCCTATTTTTATTTGAATTTCTTACCTTCGAGTTGGTTCATCTGTGAACACCAAGATCAAAGCCAACGTTCTGATAGTGGAGACATTGGAGGCTTTGAGAGATGATAACAGTTTTAATCCTTTGTTTCCAGCCAGAATCCCAAAGCTAGCAAATTTCAGATGATGCTGAGTCTGAACAAAATCACATAGACCGTTCAGGAAATGATCATTCGACCGGTTATCCCATTTCCGGGGCGAATAACACCATTTCATCATCAATTTGTCGAGTTCACACTGATTATTAATAAGTCTGAAAGAAATCAATGTCATTATTTAACATCTAAACTTTATAACTAAAATAATAATAAAAATAATGTCGTATTATATACTTATCCTTATATCAAGTAAAAATCTAAAACATTAGCAACTGAAATCTTTTTCATCGTCAACAGTTATTCTGAAATAAATAAAATCTTGTTTTGTAGCAGCTCAAGAAGTTTTTCGTATGCTCATTTTCTTTTATTTTATTATTGAAAATTCTAAATACATTTGTTAGTTAGTTCTTCTCATTCAGTACATGGGTAGTAGCCTGGCCTTGAATGAAGGCCAACCACGGTCTAAGGAGCGATAGCACAAACAGCAGGTAAAGACACAAATTGTAATGAAATGTCGAAATACATCTTCTTGCTTACCCTGCCTTACCCGTACCTTCGACTTACATACCCTAGCACTTGCATTGGAGTCATGCTTCGAAGTTACCATATTTTCTTCCGAGTTACGTACACATTGCGTACGCTGTGTACGCTGCCACCTGCGCAGCTCATTACTACATTTATGTACGTCTCATCATATTGTTTTCAAAACGGTTCATTTTGCATCTCTTTGTGTTTGGCTGTTTCTCTTTTGCATCTCTTTGTGTTTGGCTGTTTCTCTTTGTGATTAAATTGATATTAAATGGTTTACAATTTTTATTTTAGAGTTTTCTCGTGATTAAATGAGTTTTCTCATTAAGTGTAGTAATGTAGCTCATAGAATTTAAGGCTGTTACGTAAGTTGGCATATCGTTGTGTTTTTCTCAGGAACAATCGTTAAGTACTCACATGATGATCGCAATATAGTATTTACATCGATAGGTATAAAAAAAGTACATTGCTTCGACTTACGGACACGCTCCAGAAGCTAGCCTATAGTAAGTCCGAGGTATGACTATAAGCAAATGAGAAACAACAACAAACAATCATACAAATGGTTGTGATCTTCTGAAATTCTGTTAGAGCAGTCATTATTTTTCCTCGTTTTGAGTTTATATATATATTTATATATATATTGGTTACTATATATATATTTAGAAATCCTTTTAAATTTTCTAAAATCTCAACGAATAAGTAATTAATCATGTCAATAATTTCTTGAGATTTACGATGCCTTTTTTCTTGGCTTAGCAGGCCCTTTAGAAATTTTTGTAGTAAAAACCCTAATTTTGGTTAAATATATGTAGGACTATGTGTATAAGTCACAAATGAATCATAGTATATTCTGCTATAACGCGGTATTTAATAAATCTCGCGTTAAGCAAATTCGCTCTAAATGATTCTCCCTTAGCTTTCAAGCAGTCTGAGCCAAACATCAAAGGGTAAATTCTACTGATGATTCCTAATAAGAATAAAACAGCTGTTCAGGATTCCCGTTGATGTTGACTCAATGTGCGAAGGCTTATATCGATTACGGACGTTAAATTTTGCTTATTTTTTTTTTTTTAAAGTACAAGGTTTAAGAGAAAAATGGGGTTAGGGGCAAAACACTCAAAAACTTCATAAGTAACATAAAAAGGAAATACAGGAACCTAAAAATAATGAGTAAATAATAAATAGATAAATCCTACAATAAATAAAGACACTTTTATCTTTAAAAAAATATCTGAAAGCTGATGCTGAAAAATGTTTTTTGTTTTTTAATTGAAGATTATCTCTTTAAATAAGTTATAGTTAATAAGAAAATTTTGAATTTGTCGTTTTGAATTTGAACTGTTCAGGCCCTTTGTACGCGGTAGGTTTCTCGACCAATTTCATTAGATGATCAGTTCGATACCAGAAGGCTGGGTGAACCCTAGATCCGTCTGGAGATGAAATTCTAGGAATTGAACCGATATGTACTTAAACTTAATTAAAAAAAACGTTTTTTTATGTAAACCTCTTCTTAGACGTAAACAATATTCATTTCCGTTCTTCAAATTGAAGTTGATGTCAAAAATCCCATTAAATAAATAAACAAATAAACGATTTTTAATTATGTTTTCTACCGGTATTAGTTTTCAATAATCTTTTAACCTAAAGCCCTTATTTATAAAAAGCTGCATCTCGTCCTTCCTTTATAAAGAATAATACGCCAACTTCAATTTTTTTTTATGATTACATTAAAACTTATTTAAAGAAATAATATTCAATTAAAAAAAAATTTAATAGAAGTATTTTTTTTTTAAAACACATTAAAATTTGAGACCCACGTTCAAACTGACATCTCAAGACAAGCCTGTTTCGCCTGTTTTTGATTAGGCGATCATCAGTTGAGAGTAGTCAGGATGAACATTGCAGGTCTCATAACGGAGGTGTATTTGAGATTGAGTGGGGAAAGAAAGGGAACCTCCTTGAATATAAACTAAAAACATAAAAACACATTAAAAATAAAGGGAAAGGAAATTCATGTGGGCTCTGCCAGCCTCAATGAATTTCTTATGCGCATCTAAATAAAGGAAAAGCGCCTAAAAATGTTTAAACACATTAAAATTTGAGACCCAATGTTCAAACTGACAGTTTATATTCAAGGAGGTTCCACTGCTTTTCTTATTCAACTTCAAATTCACCTCCGTTTTGAGACCTGCGTTGTTCATTCTGACTACACTCAACTGATGATCGCCTAATAAGCGTGAAACAGGCTTGTCTTGAGATGTCAGTTTGAACATTGGACTCAAATTTTAATGTGTTTACACATTTTTTAGGCGCTTTTCCTTTATTTTGATGCGCATAAGAAATTCATTGAGGCTGGCAGACCTCAACACATGAATTTTCTTTTCCTTTAGTTTTAATGTGTTTTTATGTTTTTAGTTTATATTCAAGGAGGTTCCATTGCTTTTTTACTTAGGCTTTTCTGACCGTGTTTATTATAATCGATTGTTAATTGTTCTCTGCTGCCATCTGGTAAACATGCTTAAAACTAGACATATTATTATTATTATTAAGTTACGACGTTTTAATTTCCGTATTTAATGTTCATTCGGTTTTGTTTTTGTTTTTGTTTTTTTCTCGGCTACGCAAAAAAACGACCGATCCGTTCGATTAACCTGAAGTAAAAATAATCGGTTAAAACCGGTTAACCGAAATAAAATAAGTGGTTTTAAAATAAACCCAGTTATTAAAACAATTTAACGTGCGGCTAAGATTTACAAACAAATAATGACCAATAACGCACTCTTTAAACATGAAAAAACTTTTTCAAAAAGTATTGACGTGTTTCAGATACCCGTCAAAACGGCATCTACCTTCAGGATAAAACACAAAGAAAATAAACAGTTAAATTTTTTTTAAAAAAGCAAGCAAACTTTTTTAAAAAACTGTTAACTGTTTATTTCCTTTGTGTTTTATTCTGAAGATAGATACCGTGTTAACGAGTATCTGAAACATGTCAATACTTTTTTAATTTTTTTTTTCATATTTTAAGAGTGCGTTATTGGTCTTCATTATTTGTTTGTAAGTCCGGTTATTTTTGCGCATCCTAATGATGAGCATTCCTGTGTTGCTGCGATGATATCACGTGTATTCTCATTCGGTTTCCTTAATGTAAGTTTCTGCTCAATATTTATGGCTTTCCATATCCTTTTACTGCCTGGCTTTATTGAATCTGGAAGCTTAGACTTGTTTTAGGGCGTTAAGTTAGCATTCTTTTATATTATAAAAGTAACAAGAATATCAAACCAACCCTTGTAGGATAACACACGCACATGAACTGATGCAGTAACTGGGTATTTCAGGCATGTGCGTACGAAGTTCCATATGATCCTACGAAAATTCCTCCAGTGTAGCTGGATGATGTTTTCCGTGTCTTGTTTCTCTTTCGATAAAGCAATTGCGAACCCTTTCGTTTTACAAATAATTGTTCCATAATATATCAATTGCGTTGGAGCAAATTCGCAAAATCACACGCAGTATAGAAGGATATAATATGTGTATATGAAGACCCTCCACATGTGCCCTCTCCACATGAGTACATCCCTGGTACAAAGATTGGCGACGAGTGCGCAATATAAAATTATATAATGGATCTTCCATATCAGGTCGGATGAAGGATTCTGCACAGTTAGATTAGATGACGAGACTTTACTGACAGAAAAGCGATGGGTCTTCTGGAAATTTTCAAAAGCTTTCCCAAATATACAAATGGGTCCTTTGTAGATTGTACAGATGTAGACTATAAATTACAATGCAAATTAAGAAAATTATATCCCCTCATCCTTTCGTGTTTACAAGCAAAAATCTCGATCGGATCCCTAGGGTTGCCGGCTACAATATCATAACATCGGTGACTCCTGTGTGGGTTTGCTGTATATATGGATACAAAGTCATTGCGGTTGTGATCACAGTAGTTACAAATTCAATCATATTACAGGTGATAGCTGTACTAATTCCAGTAGTAGTCTAGTAAAAATTAAAATAAGTTTTCATATCACACCTTTACAAATCTATACAAGGTTACTCACATCTTGCCACATTTTACACTCTTATTCATTTTACCCTCGGCATTATAAAATCAGTAACTTTCCTTTCAAGGAGAGCGTGGCTTTCTAGCATATTTGCATTTCATTTAAAAAAAAAAAGACGTTTATGTTGAAATTTTTAAATCTCAGAAAATGGCTATCGCAATAGGACTTAAAGAGTAACTGCTAAGCAAAATAACCTATATGTTCGTACAACTTCTTTCATCTCTTTATTCCTTAATATGGAGTTGTTGAAATTGTTTCATACATTCCAAATCCTTAAAGACATGATTAAATACAAGGATTTAAATAAAGATTCACTGCCAAGAAACTTGAGAATTTTAAGATTGCTTGTAAAAAACCGTATTTACCTCATGGCTCTTATACAAGAAGAAAACGTAGATTTAATTCAACCAGAAAATCCAAGAAGATTATTCTTGTATTAAAAATTTTCCTTATCCATTATTTAAAATCTCATTAGTTTTTGGAAAACATGCTTACTTTCATAAAGTTAAAATTTGAAATTTTTAAGTTCTTATTCATTTTTAAGTCTTTAAAAAAACACACACACATAGTTTAAATTGTAATTTTAAAAACAATTGTTATGGCTGAGTTGCTGAAATCGTGACTTACTTAGATCTGAACAAATTTGAATTTGGTGGCTGCTGCTTGCAGGTCAAAAGCTTCTATTAGATAAAGCCATTTGGGAGTTATACAGATCGTAACGTAACACTTATTTAAAGAAAGGTAATGCATTTCTGACTGAAATATCATGATAGAGACACAAACCTGTCTTAAAGTAACCTTTAATGTTGATTAAAAGCAGATGATCAAACTTAAAGAAATAAAGCAACATCACAATCACAATCTATTCACTGACCATTTAAAAAACTTTAGCCCAGATTTCCGCGGTTAAGACATTATTTTCAACAGTTTACGTCTGGCTCTTAGTATTCGATGGTTGCAAGCAGGACATTCAAATCAGTGGACACAAAATTTCAAGTCTTAACCCTCCAATCTAAAAGGTTACTTTATGAAATAAAAGTTTAATAGAGAAACCGAAAGAATCTTACTTTCTAAAGAATCTTGTCACGATCCTGTTCATTTTAAAGACGCTGATAAACGCCGTCCATCCACCCTGCAAAGGATCGCAGACTAGATGGAGATTCTTGACATGTTGGCCGTATTTTTCTGCGAACTTCAAAGCATGCTTTCCATAGCAACAGGGGGCCGTAATATGAGTGAATACGAACGGATTTTGAACATCTTCCTCAGGGAGGCCATAGAAATGGCAAGATATGGAGCGCCATAGATTGGGAGAATTTAGGCCTCGGGTCCAACTCTCGAAAACAACAGAGGCATTAAAACGGTCCTTGGGCTCGAGATACGAGAAAACTTCGGTTAGCACTATTTCCGGGAGATATTTCCAAGATCTTTCTTGCTGCCCACTCATCTTCCGTTATGGTGAAAGGGAGATTACCCCCCTATTTTTGGTCTTCCCTCAGTTTTTTTCGCTTCATGCTCTTCCCCGACCACTGATGAATTCCGTAGAACCCATGAAATACATGGGACAATAGCTTCGAAGCAGATGTCCCGCCCTCTGGAGGGCATTCTAGTCACACATCATCTCCAAAGGAACAAAAATAAATATAAGAATCGAATGATAAGAAAATAATAGTAACAAACCTTTTCAGTCATAAAAAATATCCAGGCCTGCTCATAAATAAATTTTCTTGATTTTCATTTTCATCAAATCATTAGCCAAACGAAACTTTCCTCTCTCCATTAACAAACTACTTCGTATTCAGAAGTTAACAATAATCATTATTGTTAGCGGTCTGCAGAGAAAAACAAACCAAAGATCTCCTGAATTGACGGCGCTGTTATTAATGGCCTGGAAAAAGAAAAGCCGACTGAAATACGATGGTCTATTTTTTTTTTCCTATCAATTAGACAGCGCCAACTAATCACTTTGCTAACAGCCCGTTTCCACAGTAAATAAAAAGCTTTGAAAAATTGGATCTCACTGAGTTAATGAGTGGTTTCTTAACTTATATACATCGATGAAAGGTTTTTAAAAAACAATTAACTTAAAAATTTAATTACTGGCTTCTTATATGTTAATTCGAGATATTCTACGAGGTATTAAAGCTCAAATGTGAAGCCATTCAATGAAATTCAATTAGAAAAATGAGATGATTGGCATTGACAAAACTAGATGTAGACAATTAATAAAGGCTTTGAGAAACATATTTCAGAATTAAATTTACACTTCGGAATCTGTTATTATTAGAAGATACAGTCAAGTCTCACTTATACAAAACTCACTTATACGAAACATTCAATTATACGAAGAATTTCTCATTCCCCGACGAAACCCCCCTAAGTTCTATATGTAATTCACTTACACTAAATATTCACTTATACGAATAATTTTTGGTTCTCCTTATATTCGTATAAGTGGGACTTCACTGTATTTGAAATATCTCCTGATAATCACAGATTCCGAAGTGTAATTTTAATTGCAAAAAAAAAAAAGTGTTTTTATAGATATAAAAAGTTTATAACTTTATAATAAAGTTTTTTTTGTTTTTTTTTTTAACTAGTTCAGTTTTGTGTTCGTTATTCTTTTTTAACAAGTGAATTATATGCGTAATAAATTGATTCGTTTAAATACTTTACCAACATACACTTATTCAATCATTAATGGATTTCTTCCTTAATGTTTCAATTAATTCACCATAGCTTTTACTTTGCAATTCCGTAATAGTTTAGCATTATTTGTAGTGATTTCAGGGAGATCGTTGCCAATCTTTTGAGCTAGCAGTCGACTATGAGGATGGTATCTTAACTAGATCTTTTTTGGGATGTATGATAGACTGGAATCTCATAACAACTGATACGTTAAAAAGAGTTATTTAGACAAAATTTCGGATTGACTCAAATTCAGTGTCGTCAAGAAATTTCAAAGTAGAAGAATGTGGTTAGTTTATTAGAAATGAAACCTCCAGAAGAAATGCCATAATGAAAAACAGCTAATAATAGGAAAACCGTAAATTACGACAATTAAAAGGATGTGTACGATATAACAAAACCAAAAACAAATTTATCCAAATACAGAAACAGTAAAACTGATACAGGATGTTTTAGAAATAGAATAATTTAGTTACAAAATTCTCATCTAACAAAATTAAAATTAACTTTTCTCAGTAAGAGGAGAAAAACTTTCTCTGAAGCAGATCCTTCAATTTACGTTTCTTATAATTTTTTTTAATTCATTAACTTTTTATGTCTGCATGATTTTTGTAGACAGTTAATTGTTTATAATATGCCTTAATATGAATCCTGGAAACAAAAAAGTTGCAATTTGAAGTCGAAAAACATTTGTCCATGTGTCGATCTGACTACGTCCAAGGTAAGTCATGAACTACATATCTTAGTAAGCTGAAATTTTAGAGATAGGTTTATGCTATTTTAGAAGCAACACTGCTGTTGATTTTGGTTCACATTCGACCAATAGCTAAGAGTCTAGGAACAAAAAACCCGTCAAATCACTTTTCGTTAAAAAGCAGTAACTGAAAAAACATTGAGATAAGAAACTTCAAATTGTAATGATCGATAAATATTATTAAGTTTAATGTCATTGACTTTTCAAAGAAATACCAGTAGGGGCTGAAAACTATCAATAACGAGTTTGCGAAAAGCGCCATTACTACCATACTTAGACCAAAGACATATAATTATGTCTTTGCTTACTTGTGTGAAGTAAAAATAAAATAAAAGAACTTGTGGTGTTATTTTGATTCCCTCTAAGAGGTCCCCCCTCTTTTCGTTAACTTTTGACCTTAAGGTCCCATATCAAATTGTTCAGATTTTCAAGAAAAGAAAAACAATGATACCCAAAATTTAACAAGGTGACCTCTGGGTAAAAAATTATGAGCGAAAACCGAATAAACTGACAAGTCATTCCTGTAGTATTTTTATTTTCCCTTCTCATGATTTTTATTTTGAAAACTAGGAAAATGCAAGAAAGAAATCTACTAAAATAAATAAGAAAAATAAAGATGTAAAAAAAAATAACATAAAATAAACTTTCAAAGTGATTCCACTGGAATGCGCATCCTTCTGTCAACCATGTGATGCATATTTCTACAGACAAATCAAAGATTTCCTTAAACGCCTGCAAAATTACACATTGGAATGAAAACGCGAATTTCCAGCTGGCATAAATTGTCTGTAATCAAATGAGGTTGCTGTGAAATTGCTCTATGTTTTGAATGTTTTCTGATGAAGTATTTTTCAAAAACGTGTTCTTACTTAAAAGTGTTACATGAATGTTTAATAAATGTATTAAAATGCTAAATATATATTTGAAATAATACAAACTTAAATTGACCATTTAAAAACTGAAACCGAAAGTCTTTTCACTTTTCACCGCTATGCGCGCTCGTACTGTAACGAATAAAAATATTGACACCAAAATTTTTATTGTTTTTAGCTGAACATTTAATATATAATTTATGTTAATCTGTTTTTGACAGCATAACGTGTATACAAGTTAGACATAAATTGCATGGAAATGTTTACAATTTGCTGTCAATCTCTTATGCACAACTATTTATTTATTTATTTATTTATTTATTTATTTATTTATTTATTTAT
>JAFIDM010012231.1:35183124-35198041 GCA_023159025.1 Thereuonema tuberculata
ATTTATTTATTTATTTATTTATTTATTTATTTATTTATTTATTTATTAAAAATCCTGTCTTTCAGTATTTCTAGAATTTTTTAAACAGTGTAATGAAATTTAAATATAGGCCTAATTGTAAAACTAATTCGTAATATTTTAAAGCACTTTTGTAATCTTTTTGTATTTATGTAAATTTTAATCTTTTCAATGTTTATTTCTGTGTTGTACTCATAAGTGGTGCACATAATAAATTCTATTCTATTCTATTTTGTCCATCGAAAACTTTCACACAAATTATATTTTCTTTAAATCTAGCAAATGTTTTCGTTTATCTTGCAGTAACTGTCTGTTATTTCCTGACATCGGTTTTTCTCATTTTAAAGATTTGTGCTCTAAATAAAATCTTAATTCGTTAGTGGTTTGATTAGTGTAATCATTAGCAGATCTAAGAACGGATGTAAACAATACATAACAAATTGTTAAGCAGTTCTTATATAATGTATGGATCGCGATAAAAGCCCTTTCAAACTTCCAAACAATGCATGAATGGAGTCCTGGAGGTGAGTCTGGAATTCCAGGAAAGGGATGGGTGTGTGGAAACAAATTAAATTTAACAACAAATTAATAATTTCATTACTGAACATGTGCTAGTCAACCTATGAACAGCTGTAAGATCAAAAAAGTTATTACAAAATGCACCTAATTTAAAGCATTTTTAAGTCATTTGTGATAATTGCATTCTATGAAAATACGTATCATCCTCTCTGGGTCCAATTTCTTTCAACATTAACAGGGAGATCACATTAGTAACGTTTTATCCAATAAGTTAAGTTTTATCCAATATAAATAATTTTTATATTAGAATATGAAAATTATAGTTGTTACAATTTCTGAGCTTTAATGCCAATGTAGATGATTTATTATTTTTTTATCCTTTCCTTTTGTATCATAATCAATAAGTATCGTCCTTATTAGCTGACCATGCGAAGTGTTTCCTCTGTCCATTTTTCTGCATCACGTTAAAACAACTAGACGGATTTCCATAAAATGTGGTACCTACCTTAAAACATCGGCACATTTAATTTGGTCTCCATGATTGAAATGAACATGAATATTATGGAGCTTTAAACCAAAATTACAGTAATTAAAATTAATAAAATGCTTTTAAATAGCTTGAATTATTTAAACATTGAAAAATCATACTTTATAGATGTTGTTAATAGAATTGATAAAATTCATTTATTTATTTTCTTTTGCTTAAAATACATTCCGAGTAAAAGAAAAACGATAACTGAATCACTTTTAAAATATCAACTCCACTGCTACAAATTAAAGGAAAACCATGAAATCATTTTGGAACCTTTTACATCAGCTTCATAATCTGCAACCTTAGAAGAAATTTGAAGAACTGAGTAAGCAAACGAAGGCACAACGCTACAAGAAAGGATTCGCACCCTGAGTTGTCACCGGGAAGTGACTGGGACGCGCCGTTTCGTTCTTTTTAGGACTCATCAGCCAGCCAAACTCCATCGATGACAGACTCAGGAGGTGCGCGAGGTTGGCCTTCCCGGGTCTCGCTCGCGAATCCTTTCTTGTAACGTTGTGCCTTCGTTTGCTTACTCAATTCTTTGAATCATCGGGCAAGTTAAATTTCTTTTCTTAGAAGAAATTTATTGGAAGAGACATAAACTGAATTCAATTAATAAAAAAATTAGAATTTAAAAAAAAGATTACAGCACTTAAAAATGGAATCGAGGTTCACAAAACTCAGAATCAGTTCAACTACTACTTTACTATCCACCAGTTGTTGCAATTCTGTCTTGAACTAATTTCATAGAAATTTAAGTAACAACGAAACGAATAGATGACATCACATTATTGTACAGCGACAAAATCTCCATTATGTTAATTTATAAAAAAAAATCAGAAGAATAAACTTTCAAATTTCAATTCTGACGGCCATACTAAGTTAATTTTTTTTTTTTTTTATTAAATAACGAAATCATTTTTAAAACAAAGTACAGTAAAACCCCGCTAATTCGGCATCCGATAATCCGGCACATTCAATAATCCGGCGGAATGTATGTACTTAACTTAATATATAATGTCTTAGTACTGTACTATATTACTTAATATACGAAATAAAGTAACTGTACTGTATGTACTGTATTAAAATATAATACTACATAAAAATATATTTTGTTGTTTTGTTTTTAACATTTTCCATCACTACCGCAATCAGAGAAATCACAATAGAACACGGAAAAATGGCCCGATACCTATTAATAGCCCTTTTGACTCTCTATTGTAGCGGTATTTCCGCTATCCTCGCAATAACGGTCATTTTTAGACGGCGCTCAGTAATCCGGTATTTTCGGTAATCCGGCACTGCCGAAGTCCCGAACGTGCCGGATTAACAGGGTTTTACTGTAATAGTAGCGTAACCACAACTTCGGCTTGGCACATCTCGTCTTAAGAACTTAATTCCCGATTTTCATTATAAAATTCAATGTTTATACCAAAGGTTTCCCTCATTATTTAGGATTTAACTAAATAATTCTTAAATGATAAGG
This sequence comes from Thereuonema tuberculata, assembly GCA_023159025.1. NCBI lineage: Eukaryota > Metazoa > Arthropoda > Chilopoda > Scutigeromorpha > Scutigeridae > Thereuonema > Thereuonema tuberculata. The sequence goes on from JAFIDM010012231.1 coordinate 35,185,680, forward strand.
CACACAATTTTAAAACCGTTGTTATTTTGCGACTTTTTTTTCTTCTCTCCAATAATTTTCAATCGCTAAATGGATCTTCCTGAAAATTGGCGTGCATATTTACAAAAGTAAGATTATCTTGTTTTTGTATTTAAAAAAAATGTCCATGTCCGTCCTTGACAAAAGTTTAACAAAAATTCTCAAAAAGAAATTTATTACAACAATGAATTTTTATGGATGACTTAATCTTTCAGGTGGATATTAATCCATTAATTTATTTAGATTTCATTAAATTAATCGGATTTATATAACTTAAGGAGGGTTTAGTCATTGTTCTTGAGTCGTGACACTGATAATTGCAAAGGTTTCAGAAAAATCAAAAATTTTTGTTATTTGACTTAAATTCACAGAAATGGAAACAAAAAAAAATATGAAAATTGTTGGCAATATAAAATATGATTACTGATATAAATGACTGAAGTTTTAAGGGATTATAAAAACTTTATTGTTTTGAAATATTAATAGAATACGAGTACCTTTTGAAAATTGACATTGGATATTACTGTTCATGCTATGTACAAATGCTAACTCTGGCTAATATTAGTTAGGGGTCGTCCATTCATCACCTGATGTTTTTTAGCAACTTTTTAAACCCCCCTGGTTATACGTGGTGAGGTTTTAGACTACTCCCCTTCCCTATCCAAAATCACGTGTAATTTTTTGGTACAAAGTATCTTAAAAATTTCCAGAATATTATCTTTAATTACAGGTATAATCTAATTTAATTCTGGAAAATTAAGCACCGTGATAAAAATGTCAAGGCAGACATTAAGGTTGCAGGTTGTTTCTGACCGGCATAAATCATGTGAAAAACATATAATTGTCCTGGTACATGATTATATTTAATAGACATTGTCCTCGAACCACGGTTTTTCGGTTTAGAAATCGCGCGTTCAACGAAAAAATAAATACACGTAATATCTCACTACACCCCTACCCCCTTGTGATAGTTCGTGATTTTTCCGAACCCCCTCCCCCCTTTCGAGCCTCACGTGATTAATGGACGAACCCTTACATATGCCTAATGTGAACCACCAAATCTCTTACTGATTGCATCTCAATGCAGGCATTTAATTGACAGGTGACAAATTGGAGACCACTTGGAGAAATGTTCAAATGGAAAAAGATCTGATATCAGAGGGGTTTTGAAAAGAAAATCTGGAATGGTATCAAAATATGAACAAGCATTACCCTGTTAGACCATCATACCTTTCAAATTTTTCAGACGACACCAATAATGAGGTGTTCTACAGTCCTCCATAAACAAAGATTTTCAAACTATACCCTTAGGAATCTCCAGTCCATTATAGTAGGCATCCACAAAGTGTTTAGGTCTACTGCTGTATGGTCTACTTTAACCAGACATCTTTCGAACTTATTTGCCAGTAATTCATGGCAAGACTTACCATATAGACTAGTCAATGACAGTCCAGATATTGTTAGACCCAGGCATGAAGCCACAGGATGATGAATAACAGTGAGGTATTAGTTCACTGAGACTAGAGATAACAGTTCCTCTTACAGCAAACTGTCAGAAATGGACGCACTATACCACCTCTAATCTGATACCAGTTTGCCAAGATTATCTGCCCGAAATACTTTTTTTCCTGTGGTTAACACATGTAAGGATCTTGTGCCTGAATTCTTCCTTTGCCTCTGAACATCAATGAACAGCAAGAACTCAAGATAAATTCAGGGAAGGGCATCCTCTTAACTGTGCCATTTTTTTCTTTTAAAGAAAAGAATTATTCTGTTTTCAAGAATAATCACCAAAAAACCTTAGATATGTAACATATTGTTTGACAAATAGGAACGGGGATCGGGTTCAACATCCAGACCCATTGGAAATGCAGATCTAAGCAAGCATTAACTGGTTTGAATATTCATGTTTGTTTCTTTCTTATGCATTCATTTCTTTTAATAGGTTAGCACTTCTCATTGAATAAAATAAAAAAAAAAGCTTCTAGAAGAAATTTTTGCCCCACAGAAAACTTGATGCCTTTTAGTTCCGATGTGCATTTTCATTGAAATTTAGATTCAAAATAGCAGAGGTAATCATAGATATAGAAAACTAAAACTTTTGTTTTGTTTAGTTAGAAGTTGTGATTAGGAAGTTTTCTAGTTTATTATTTCAATGTGTTTCCAGTCAGTGATAAAGCTTGAGACTAAATAATTTTATGGGATTGATATCAAAATAAGTATTTAATTCTCCAAATAATTTATCAACTAAGATAGTTTTTCTTGTATCTTTCTCTTAATGTTATGTTCATATAACTGATACATCTTAGCCTTCTGTCACTGTAGAATTCAAGAACATACTTTATATAAAAAAAAAGTAAATAAATAATAATAATAATTAATTACAGCTATAAAGAGCTTAAGGATTTTCAATTTTTGACTTAAGGTTGGTGTCATTCAAGCTATTGGGCTATCTCATCTGACGATTAACTAATATCAGAACTCTTGAGTTAATTATGAAATGGATCCAGAAAATATAGCACAATTATTAAATTAAAATTCTAAAAACACTTCAGTAATAATATTAGTCGATATAATATTATCACACATGCCATAAATTCTATCTCTTCAGACTTGGAATTAATGTTTATCTTTGTTAATGTCTGGTTTTGTGCATATTTTCTAAAATTAAAGAAAAATAATACACTTAAAAGTCTACTGAATATTATATCATTTAAATAAATTAAATGCAGATTTATCTAATTATATGAGTAGTTTTATGAGGAAGGCAATTTTCTCTACTAGTCCATAGCCCCAAAGCAGAATATCAAGCGACGGAGTGACAATGTCGCAGAACGAAACTGAGGGCTGCAGAAAGATATCGTATAGAACAGGGGTGGGCAAGACGTCGATCGCGGATTCGGAGATTCCGTTTTTTTTTTTTGGTTGTCGATTTGAAGATTTGTTTTTTGCGGGACATTAAAGAAAAAAAAGTTTAATTTTTTTCTGCACCTGAAGAAAGTTTTTCGTCTTAGCATCAATCGTTGCATGAAAGATAAAAAACATTCTGCTTTCGGGGTCCATAGGCAATACTATCACTGGTTTCACAAACAATAAGTAACGGTAAGATTAATATTAATAAATAATAATTAAAAATATTAGAATATTAATAAATCTTCAAAATCAATTCACTATATCAGTATCAGTTGTTGTTGATAGATTGATAATGATAGGGAAGCACTTCAAAAAAAGAATTTTCTGCTTTTAATATTTCTAACATTTTTTATTCAGCCAATTTTCAAAGACCTACTAAAGTTGTTAGAACCTGACAGTTATCTTTCCAAGTTCAAAACAGTTGGAGAAAGACAATAGCCGAGTAAAAGATGTTAGAAGGATTAAGTCGAAGGGTTATAAATTTTATAATATGAATGAGTAGGGAAAAGATATTGAGAAAGGAAGAGAATAAATTCAGTTTTCATATTTGCTTCAGATAAAGCTTAAAATATTGTAAGTTATTACATAGTTTACTCTCTTTTAGTCAAATCAAATCAAAGTTTCTCTTTAGTTCATCAGTTAAAAAAAAATACAAAGTACTGTTAAATATCCTAATTATTAATAGCTACTTTTAAGTTAATAATAATAATTATAATAATAATAATAATAAAAAGAACTATTGTAACAGTAACAATAAATATTTTTTATTACATGAAAACATATTCATTTTTTTTTATTTAGAGACAAACTTAGCATTAAACTTAAAATGAAACAAAATGCAAACAAACTTCAATTTTCTCTTCTTGTTATGAAATGTTTGGCTTTGAGCTCAGACAACAGAAATTCAAGATAATACAAAACAAGTGTGAAATCAGGTCATTATACATCAAAATTATTTAAGTATATTGGGCACCTGCAATTATTGAGAAGTCAAGCAGCCGGAAAAGAATAAGAGTATTTTTCAGGTAATACTAAGCATAATACATTGTTAATTGGTTTACTGTTTTTTTTTGCTATGTTAGCAATGCAAACTTCAACTTTAAGATACAAACAACTGAGATTCTCTAAAATAAAAGACAGTCAGCACTGAGGGGAATAAAATTAAGATACAGAATTCAAAACTCCGAATAATCCTTATTTTATTAATCCTTATTTTATAAAATTATGGAATCTTCATTATAAAATACAGTAAACTATTACAGTCATCCAAGTCGAAGTTCTTGTCAAATTCTGCAAAAACAAATTCTTGTCAAATTCAAATTCAAAAACAAGGTTTCTTTTCCTTAACTTTTTTTTTCTTAAGATTAAACTCAAAATGCCGCATTTCACAATGTGTTGTAACAACTGATTCACATTAACTTAGATCTTAACTTTAATCATTAATTCTAAAAATAAATTTCAAAATAGATAAATAAAAGATTCTATGCTCTTATAAATAAATATAAATATTAAATAAATATTTGAACTTCACTTATAAGAAATTCTACAGGTATCAAGTACAGTAGGGTATTTCATAGATGGTGATTTCTCATTAATATTACTTCAACAAAAGAAAATCACACTGAGAATCACAACTTATTAATATTATTATATTTTCTTTATGACATTAAATTAAGATCAATAAATTAAACTTTAATAAATAACGTAACATTGCAAACTTTTTTTTTTTAATTCAGAGCTTGGGAAAAAAAAATATTCGAAATTGAAATTTCTTTCCTTAGCAATATCACTTTGTAGAGTCTTCTTGAACCCATTCTTTTCATGAATCAGTCCAAGATCTGTCCACTCTTTTCATGACTTAAACGAAACAACGACAAAAAAGCAATAAGTGAAACAAATCAAAACTGAATTTTAATTTCATAAACTTACAACATTTCAGACTTAAATGATGCCGTTTTAAAAATAAAATTAAAAGAATAATAATAATAATAATAATAAAAGCCTCTCTTTTGTTCATTTATTTCAATGTATTTTTTTTCAATCTGAAAGTTTCTTTCCATTTTTTATAATACGAACTCTGATTTTTTAATGACGAATCTAAAAAAAAATCAGAAGAACAGAATAAAACTCAAGTTACTGACGCTGAATAAAAGGAACTTAAAGATTCACATTTTTTATTTCAAGGCAAAGATAAAAACATAAATAAACAAATTACAGGACAGACAGCACAGTTGCAACTGATAATCAAGTAGAAATCAAGACGCAAAGTGTTTGACATTGTAGTATTCTTCAAGATATTTTTTTCTTTTTTTGCCTTGTTTCTTTAACATGTATTAAAATAATTATTACACTGTGAAGTTGAGAACTAGAAGAGTTAGGAGACCAATGAGTTTCTTTTATTTAGTTCAGTAAATGCTACTTTATAAGGTTCTGTTTTTGAACCTTAGGAAGAAACAAAGAATCAATGATATTCTCCTCAATAACAGAAAATCTTTCAGAATACCAAACTCTCAAAATTTTCAATTCATAAACGTAAAGCAAGGATGAGTAAAACACGGATGCTTTCAATTCACTCTCCAACATTAGCATCCTACACATTAGGAGAATAAGTTGAGGAATGGCTAATAATGAGTCACTTCGATCAACATTAGACTAAACGCATCCTTTCAGAATCCTGTCATGGCAATTAACTTATAAAAACCTTTTTTTTTTTTCATGACTACAGCTAGGAAATAGATATTTCTGGAACTGCAAATAAATGATGCAAGTAAAATGGTAAGCCACTTGATAAATTATTGTTGCAAGGGATGGCAAATCGGCACATTCAGATTCATTCTTGTCGGCATCACAAAGAATAATAATACTGTTCAATCACATATTCTTTTCTTCATTTTTCATCCAGCACTGTTTAGTGGTCTGCTGATGCTATTATTTGTCGTCATATCCCTAATTTCTGACCTTAAAATAAAAAAAAAAAACTAATTAATTACAATGAAAAACAGACCTCTCTAGTTAGTATACTGACAGTTTATGGCTTTGAGTTTGCCTATTTGATATATAAGCCTAATTTTGAAGTTAATATATCATTGCTTCTTATTAAGGTATTTATTTACTTATTTTACTTTATAATTTATAACTTTAACTCAATATTATAGATTTTGCTCTTTTTAATTTTTAATCTTTAAATATATGAAGAAAATATACTAATATTAGTATTTATTAATAAGTAATAAAGAAACTAACTGTCTTTATTACTTAATTATATCAGTAATTTTGTTGTTGTTTTTAGATTTTAGTTTATTTAGTTGTAATTTTGTTGTTAGTTTTTGAAAGAGCAAAGAGCAAAGTCTTCGAATATTGCATTTTTGTTTTCTAAATTGTTTCTAAATTTTGCCGCTGATGACATGAGGATAAATTGGCCGTATCTTCACAGAAACAGTGATATGGTCTTTGTATTGGCATTTTTCAATTTCCATATCATTGTCCGGCTTGATATATACATACATAAATATGTCATCAGCGACATTATATAACAAGACATTATCTTACACAGTTGTTGTTCTCAAACTTTTCACTATCAAACCCTGCCCCTTCCTTCCCTTCATATTGTTTAAAACACTAATGTTAACACCATAAGTTGTTGTTTGTTTGTTTTTTGTTTTTTTTAAATGACTATTTAATACACATGACTATGTTAACTAAAGTAAAACCTGAATGTGTGAAATAAAAAAATAATAATAGTAATAATAATAAATTTAAAATTACATAAATATTCAAATCTTATTATTGAAACATCTGAAATATTTGTTAATTTTATCTTGACCTGTGTGTGTTTCTTGGATTTTAATAGTTAACATATAAAACATTAACAGATAACAACACAAAGTGTTATGTGCAAGTTATGGTACTTTAGAATCATTGTTATATGGATCACAAGGATAGATTCTACTTGATAAGGAGTGATGTACTAAATGTAATCCTCAAAAATTCATAACAAATTGTTGGGAATTTTTGAGGATTATGAAATTAATATAATTTAATTTCATAAATTTAACTCTTTTTTATAACAAAAGTAGTAATCAAACAAAACATAATTCGTTCCTTTTAAGTAGAATTGAAAAGATTTAAGAGAATCTAAAGCAGTGTTTCCCAACATGGGGCCCATGCCCCACAGGGGGGCAATTTGATTGTTAAAGGGGCAATTTGAAAATTCTATGAAACTATTTGAGGAGTCATGTGTCGTTTTTCCATTTTCAGTGCAAATGCAAAGATTTCGTTTCTTGTTTATAACGTAGAGGATTTAATGATATATTGGGTGAGTGCAAAAGTTCTACCCGTTTTTATTACCCATAAAGAAGAGCAAATAAATGCAAAATGAACAGTACTTATAAGTGCATAATCCCCATTGCTATCTAGGACCTCTTGCCATCTTTCTGGTAGGAGATGAATTCCACGGCGGTAAAATTCCGGCGGTTTCGAGTCAAAAAAAGTCTTGGATGGCAGTTTTCACAGCATCAAGATCATCAAAGATTTTCTGACTGAAGGAATTGTTCAATGCACGAAATAGGTGATAGTCAGTAGGTGCCAAGTCAGCAGAATAGGGAGGGTGGGGTAAAACCTCCCAACCAAAGCCCAGTAACCTTTGGCGAGTGATGACAGCAGCATGTGGCCTGGCGTTATCGTGATGAAGGATAACACCGCGACGATTGATAAGACCTGGCCGCTTTGCTACCAAATTTGACTGCAGCCTGTCTAACTGTAGACAATAGAAGGCAGCATTGATGGTTTGGTTGAGTGGCAGGACCTCCCAGTGAATTATTCCCTGCACAACCCACTACACACTCAATAACACCTTCTTGGGATGAAGTTCACCTTTTGAAGTCGATGCAGGTGGATCAGAAGGGCGACACAGTCCTACGACGCTTTATGTTACGATACATAATCCACTTCTCATCTCCTGTCACAATTCATGTCAAGAATGGGTCATTTTTGTAACGGGAAAGCAAGGAAACACAGGTGGCGACTCGGTCATCCCGTTGCTTAGCTGTCAGGTTATGTGGAACCCAACAATCCAACTTTCTCGTAAAACCCAACTTAACCAGCGGTCTTTCGACCGTTATCCAATGTACGTTGAAGGTCTCCGCTAATTCTTGCACGGTTGGGTTCGGGCTGTTCCTTATGGCTTGGTCAATATCATCCTCTCCAACGTGTGATGGCCATCCACTCCTAGCCTGATCTTGGCAACTTCTGTCTACTTCCCTAAATTTACGAAACCATTGACGACATGTGCTTTCATCTATTGCATCCTCCCCATAAACTTGACAAACATTGCAACATGCTATGGCTGCCATATTCTTTTTATCAAACTCATATAACAAACAATGTCTTGTATGCTCCTTCTCGCGCTTTATGTTACACCCTCTGATATTTTTTTTGAGATGATTAACTTTGTGAGACACGATGCATTTATATGTGAGGCATCCACACGTTTGATTGGCAGATGATTTGCTTCATTACAATATAATGTGTGAGGGCAATTCCATTGCAAATTTTCATATCCAAAAACGTGTAGACCTTTTGCACTCACCCAATAAAATACGACATTATATATCTATTTTTCATATATATATAATAATAACTATGTTATATTTTAACCATATATAAAGCTGATTTGCTGTTTAAGAACTGTTATATTTATACTGTTTCTTATTTATTTAAATTATGAAAAATCGTAATTGTATATTAAATTATATTAATTAAAGTAAGTAACAAAATGGTATTACTATTATTATTATTATTGGGGGGGGGAGCAATAAATAATAGTAATAGGGGGCATAAGAATTTTAGAAAGGCTTAGGTGGGGGCATAACACAAAAAAGGTTGGGAAACACTGATCTAAAGTAAGATCTACTGTTGAATTTTACCTACACCGAGATGAAAACATTTCTCAGTTTTCATAATATTTCAACATTTTCTAATTAACAATTAATTTAGCCCAATAATTGGTTTGTGGGGAAAAAAAAGCATCTTAAATAAATTAGAAACTTCACAGAATTCTGCTTCCTGCAGAATTTTAGAAACATTGTAACATACAAACTTGTTATTTCAGCTTTCTATATTACAAGAACTTTGTTTAAGATAACAGTTGAGAATAACATGTATTATTATCAAAACCATTACCAGGAACCTCAGAGGTAATCTAATATATCCAGTTTCGAAAACATATTCCTAGAAATCATTAAATTTCTCTTGTTTATGTTACTGACACTGATTTCCTATTAAAGAACTTAAATGATTCAATATTGTACCACCTAAGGTAATTTCAATACATATAGCTCTTAGTATAGTTAAAAGAAGTATCTTAGGTTTAATTTAACTCTATAAAGACTTTTGTAAACCAAATAACTTTAAAAAAAAATTTTTAGTTTTCAGTAAATCTAACAATGTTTCATTCAGATTAACTTAAATCAATTTCAGATAATTTAAATTTTATTGAAAAAAAAATCATACCTTAATGGTAAAGGAAGACAGCTTTGGTCGAGGCTATGTTCAATAACAACCAATTTACAAAGAGTTTTTAATGTTGGTGCTGAAATCAAATAAAGATAAAAAATATTTAATAAAATGTTTATGATAGATAAAGAAAAACTGATCTCAAAATGAACAGGAAAATAGTGTTCTATAAAATATATAAATCTACTTCTACCAAATAGTTTTTATCATTTTCATTTCTGTAACTGGAGAATTACAAAGAAATATCTCCTCATATATATTTAAAAAATATATATTTTAATTCAGTTCAGGGAGTGTTAACTCTTAACTTGTGAGGTGTTTAAATTGCGACGTACTTTTTGAGGTGGGGGTCTGTAAGACCTCTTGAATAATTTCTTCTCAAATTTATAAAAGAAACTCCAATACAATGGCTGGATGATGCAGAATAATATTTAATGATCTTTAGTATATGTAACAATGGTAAATATTACCAAAACTTAATACAGGCACTGTATGTTTTTGTATTATTAAGTGCAAATAAATGAAAAGAAAATTACGCACATTGAAGTCAGTTATTTTACTAGCATGAAACATACAAACATTTAACCATTTACTACATATTTAGTAACTAAGATTATAATTAAACTATTGAAAGCAATAAGATTAAAATAATTTTCACAGTTATTAAAAAAAACATACGTTTTGTAATATGAGCAAATATACTGCTTAACAAAATAATAATTGTTTGTAGGTATTGTTCTGTTATAATGCTTTTTTTGTAATTTCTCTTGTTTTGTAAATACATTGTACATTATCTGCACTGAATTAAAATATCACTACTTTGGATCACTCAGATGAATCTATGTGAACACTTCACATCACCCGACATTACACTACTTATGAGATATGTCAGCTAGGCTGTTACTTCTAATTATAAATGCTACACATTTCAATCGTGAACTTCTGGAGACAAACTGAAGTTCTGACAAGGCTGAAGGACATTAATACGTAAGATAGACAGGAGGTGAGAACACTTGCTTTAAAAAAAAAAAAAAGGTGGCAATGTGAAATTTCGAAAGTGTTGTTCGATCTGTGTGATAGCACCGCACAAGTTAAGAGTTAAACAGGTTCTAAAGTTTTGACCTTTCCTTATACTAAAGAAGAATTTTTGCTATTTCTAATAGCAGAAGAAAAAATCCCACACAGCTAACATGAGGTTGAAGAGAAAAAATTTGCAGAAATTACCTTATAGAATATAATTAGAAATAAGTAAATAACTGAAATAAATTCACTTTGCTTTCAAAAGGAATAATTGTTTAAATATGTTCAGCGAAATTTCAGTGTGACTAGGTAAAAGCAAATTAGATGAGCATCTTAATGAGACTGTTTAGTCAGATGAAACATTAGAAAAATTGCTAAAGAGGAGAAAGCTTGTCCACCACCAACCAAAAACATAAAACTTGTTTCTCTACGTAATCATAGAAGTAATGAACAACTTTTGATTTCAGTCAAAATATTCCATACAGTCTTTCATGGCATTTTCCATATTATTGCTCATGAAGTCCTGCAAGATTTTTGTTCACCATCTGAAATCAATGATGTGTGAAATGAATCTTGAATCCAAGATTCTATCTCTCTTTACAAATTTAAGTACAAAAAACATCTTCTCCTTAGATGCAGTTCAGAACTTATACACAAAACTACTTTCCTAAAACACAGTCTGTGAAACATAGACAAAATAAAAGTATGCAAGATGTAGAAAAATTGATCATTTTTTGTGATGGCAAAAATGTTTGTTAACAGTTTTTGTAGAAAATTCAAGGCTTAATTACCAGTTACCAACGTTTGATCAAGGTTTCACTTTTTCTATTTGCTTTTTTGCAATGGAATCTATTGCATTCTTAATTTCTGATCAAGCCTTTGTATAGTACTATGAAGGATATCAAATAAGATTCAGTCTTCAGAATTCAGAAGTGGAACATAGACTATAGACTTTCATTAAATTTGAAATACAAGTGAGATAATAAGCCTCTAGTCTACACTTAAACAATTTAAATACAATTCTGATAACTTTTTTTCCTTCAAAAAACTTCTACATATTGAGAAATGTTTTTCATTTCTTTTAATTCTTCTTTTTTTTTTACTGATGGCCTTGTAATTCAGTCCACGACGGGACGAAGGCGTCCCCAATACTGAGGGGACTCTGGTCATAATCACCCCTACTGACCAGGTGACTGGGGTGATGAGAAGTGAAGAGAAAGGGGACAGAGAAGAAGCAGACAAAGACAGCAAAGAAAGTAAACATCCAAGCTGCTGCCGGGATTCGAATCCAGGTGCCTCATGGAAGACCGCCATCTAATCCACTAGACCATGCCGATAGGCTAATTCTTCTTAAATACTTTTTTTTTAATCAATAGTGTAAATTGTATCAACTAATTTATCAAAATTTGTACTTACCAAAATCAAGCACATATAGATCATTATGATCCATTAGACTGGGATCAATGTCATTCTGCAAAGCTGTGTGAGAACCTTGATGTCTATCTGGATAAGGACTGCAAAATAAATAAATAAATAAAAAAAAATTAACAAAACACATCAAACTAAAATTTTAATAATCAAATTTAACATGCGCGAAGGATATATAACAAGAAAAAGAAGCATAAAAACGAACACAATTAAAGGTTCAATGAGCTATTTTTGGATTTTCTGTGCCGGGAACCCAAGACGGCGCCGTTTTGTGATTCCTATCTCTCATCGGTTGGGTTCGCCCAGCACTCAATAACTCAGTGGAACCAAAAGAAACATAAACAAAGAACAAGTCGACAAAACAATGACCCTTTCGCTAAAAAAACATCAAAATATAAATTAAGAATAAAAAGAGCAAAAAGTAATCCCCGCTAGCACTAGGCTTAGCATGTAACGGAATCCCCGCTAGC
>JAFIDM010012231.1:35198051-35244158 GCA_023159025.1 Thereuonema tuberculata
AGCATGTAACGGAATCCCCGCTAGCACTAGGCTTAGCATGTAACGGATTAACTTATAAAGAAAACATATACATAATAGTCAAATTAAAACTAAAATTTTAACTTTGAAACTATATTTACTCAAGTTAAAAAATAAAAAAGCTTTTAAAAAGTAATAAATTTTTGTGTATTTTTCTCTGTCAATGATTACATATTTCAACTTATTTATACAACATTGTTTTCACTGATCATTAAACTATTTTTTATTCAGTTTTACTAGACTTAATAAAGAAAAAATTAAGAACAAATTTAAGAATTATTATATATATATATTCAGTAGAATACCAAACATTAAATTAAACCTCAGTAAGTAGATCTTTGAAAATTAGCTTATACAATATTACAATAACAAATCTACACTTATTATGGATTTCCTAAGATATCCAATCTGTACTATGTTCCAAGGTTCATACCTATTCCCTTCCTCCATCTATTTAGAATTTATAAACCGCCTTTTCATAGATTAACTGACATTATTCCGATAACATGACTTTTCTGATATCGTCTGCTTTGAAATTATCATTTGCATGTAATAATAATAAAAAAATCATTTCGACTGACAATATTCATTATTTAATGATATCTCCAATTTGACTTTTCTTTTCAATAACTTTGCCATTCTCTAGAAGTTCTGTGATGTGGTTTGGCGAGTGTGGGTGGTAAGAAAGCAGAGCACAATGACAGTCGGACTACTGTACTATCCCATGAAAAGATGGACAGACAGAGAGTAAGACTGAGAAAGATTGATGGAAGTAATGGAAGGGAAATGGGAGAACCCCAAGAAAACCTGCCTAACATGGATCGTTCACCACCATGAAACCCACACCAAGAACAGAACCTGGTACTCAGAGGTGAGAGGCCAATGTCTTAGCAACAACACCAACCTCAAACAAGTTTCAATGTATTGTTGTCATTAGTCTGAATGTATTTTTTAACATAGTAATAATCTCAACAATCTTAGACCTGGAAGCATAATTTCTTGCTGTTCATTTAATCACTACTGTTTGATGCAGCAATCATAAAATATCTGTTAGTTCAATCTTGGAAAATATGGCTTGATGAAGGGACTGCTAGAGCTCTACACCTCATTACTGCTTTTTATAAATTTAACACAAATGGGAATCTCATGATAGTTCGACAGGCATAATGTATACAAAGTGATATAAAAATGTTTGCAAAAATAGCTTATAACTCTCAACCCTATGGCTCACTGGAAGTGTCCATATTGTGGGTCAAATAAGGGTTTCAGAATCTTGCTAGAGACACCTAGAGGCTTCATGGAACTGTTGCATTTACATCAGTTTACAATCATCAGTAATGCCTTTATGACTCAAAGACTCAACAAGCAAATGAAAGAGATCACATCATGGAAATACAAGATGACGACTGGTTATGCAGATGAATTGCTCGCCATCTCTATTATACTGATGGCTATTATGGAAAGGTGCTAAAATCAATAGTTGTGTGAGGGTACTCACTTACATGGCCAAGGCACTGGTTGGCACAACAGTACCACTGCTAGAGACAATCGATTCGTTGTGAAGCCAGCTCTAACTGCTCTGATAGCTACATTCTCTACTATCCAGAGATATGGCATCCTATATACAGCAACTGGTATCTATCCGGACCAGTGCTAGACAAACTGCAGACATTCGGCTTCATTCTTATCAATCCTTACAAGGTCTGCCTTTAACAGTACTGTCTACAGCAGTGCTGTGCCCAAGAGATAAGGTCTGCTCTCAATGACTCCGTTTCTGCTTTGCAGCAGATGATAATCACAACCATATATGGAAAAGGACTATGCATTGCTTAAATCTGGCAATATTATCTAGACAGCTGGTGTAATGGTGTGGGGAGCCATATTTTTTTTTTATGTCAGCAGATCCTCTCACAGCTGTTCAAGGAAGTTTAGATGTTCAGCAATGAATGCAGGAGATCCTGCAACCTGTTGTTTTGCCATTCACCTGCCAGAGCAATTTTCCAATGGGATACTGCACATAGTAAACTACACATACTTCCGGGAGAGCCTCCAAACAATTCAACTCTTCGATGGCAAGCTAGATCCTGAGACTTGTTCTCCCATGACATGATAGGAGGAACATAATAGGAAGACAACTACATCCATCATCAAATATCTGACATTTAGACAACATCTTCACTCCATGCCAGATATCAGCTTGCAAAGCATCCAGAGGTGACTCAACAGAATATAATAATGTAACAACGATTTATTTGCTGCAATTGTTTAAAAAAATGTACCTTTTCACTGTGAAATTTTGATTCCAATTCTATTCATCCAAATGGCATTTGCAAATTTTCATTAAAATCATCCAATTTCTTTCATGAAACTTGGATTTTTTTTTTTTTTTTTCACAGAGTGTAATAAAGATAAAATATAGCATTTAAAAGTACATAAGAGACTTAACATGAATTGATGAACTAAACAAAGAAGTGTGTGTAAAATATATTGGACGATGACACAAATGAACATGTGGATATCTATATCTTTGTTTTGTGTCATCCTAAATATTTGTGCCAAGTTTCTGAGGACGAAATATGCTCAGAAGTTAAAAATCATTAGAAACTAAATCTTACAGCTTCTATTTTTCATTAAGTAAATGAATATTACACTTTCTTTATTAAATATTGCCATTATAACTATTGAGAAAAGCAGATTAACTATCTGCCAATATCCATTCTACGCCATTTACTGGCTATTAAAATATTCACTGAATCAAAGCTAGGAAAAAAGAACAGCTGTATCAACTCCTTTTTAGTCCTATTATCGTTTATGATGAAACTTGATAAACGAAAAATGGCAAAACAGATATTTAAATATATATATATATATATATATATATATATATTTACTTAACATTCCAAATTCTGCAATAATAAAGAAGATTCATCATTACCAGTTATGGAATAAAACAATTTCTTTTTGTTTAAACTTACCTAGTTCCTCCAAACAGAAATACATGATCTCCAACAATGCAGCAGCATTGCCGCCTTCGTGCACAGGGACCACGATTTTGAACTTTAACAGCTGTCCATTGATAAGTTGCTGAAAGAAGAAAATGTATTAGGTATAATAACATTTTTGCTTTTTTAAGCTAATAAGCCTATTGATGACATAAATGAAATTTGGAAATTGCCAGATTAAAAGATTTATTTGTTTCAAAACCCTTCAGGGCTGTAGAATTTTGTAATGTACATCATGTGTTGTAAGTTTACATTGTAGATCTATGGATAGGTTGCAATAATAGAAATTATGACATTACAATTACTGAAATCCATTATTTCTTTATTATTTATTTTGTCTTATTTTATTAATTTTTCATTTTTACATATTACAAATTTCAGTAAATTGAAAAAAATTATATTTTGGTTATATTATATTGTAATATGAAAAGAGAGTCTCCAACAGTGGATGAATTGGAGTCTAATCTGCAAAAGCCAGCCTACACTTCCATCCATAAGGTCCTACCTTAGCAGCTTTTAGAGCTTGGTGGCTCTTGGTTCAAGTCATAGAAATGCATACTTATACTAGGCAGGAGACACTTTCAGACAATTTGTTTGGCAAACCCACTAAAAATGAATGGAGTAAATTCCAATGCAAAACAATTCATTCATTCAAGACAATGAAATGCAGAAAATTCTTTGAGATTACCCTTTGTATTATTTATTTTTTTTCCACTCTCCAAATAAAAAGATTTAGGCAGAGATGAAGCCTTCGTAGATTAGAATTTGATATTCCTTAGATTAAAGCAAATTGCCAGAGTCTGACTGGAAAAGTAGGAAATATGGAAAAAAATTCAATTCATCTGCAATTCAATAATGCAGATACACCATGATGATAAGTTTCTAAGAGCAATGCTAGTACAGAAATTCGGCAGGAGTTGAATGGTTTCCAAGGCAAGCAGCAACTTACAGGCTGGAGATAACCAAGAGGACTGCAAAGTGTTGTTTGGATTGGTGCAAACTTCACTTGGTTAAAGGAGTGAAAATGTATTCTATGAAGTGATAAATCATTTTATGTCATGTGACATAGAACCAGGAGAACACTACCTACCCATTTGTGTAATGTCATTTTAAATTTTAAATAGTGTCATCATTTGTTTCTGATGGCAAGGTTTAATTCCACTGATTCAGGCATAGAATGTTATAAATTATTGAATTATTCTTAACAATTCACCACTAAAAACTCTTTGGCAATAGTTCAGGACTGGACTGTTTCTGTTCCGTACGACACAAAGTGAGGCTGATGGCAGGAGTGTTGATTGGGACACGAATGTCCATATTGAGCGAGGCTTCAATACCACGGAGAACCTAAAATTATTCAAAGGCCCATACAAATATTTTCCTTCTAGCAATTTTTATGATGTTTCCAAACATATGGAATTATTTCCAATAAAGTGTTTGAAAGCTGTTGAAGAATCTCACAAACAAGATGGGATTCAGGACCACAGTTATCTTAAGTCAGCATTAATTGACTTTCTATTACTGCAAAATACATCTTCAATGACGATGAATAAAACTTTATGTGCACTGTTCATAATAAAATCAATAATTTAGCCGATGCACCTGAATACTTTTAAAATATTTTATATAAAACATAAAAAATTTACAAATCATATTTGTAAATAAAAAAAAATTATGTTTTATATAAAATATTTTAAAAGTATTCAGGTGCATCGGCTAAATCATTGATTTTACTTCTTCAATGATATTTATAATCTTTTGAATAATGATCTATTAATAAAACTGAGTAACTCTTTTGTTTTAACTGCATTTTTTTTATTTAGGAACCAAGTATAAAACCAAATCACTTTACTACATGTCAATAAGTAAGCTTCTCTACGCTTATTTATAAATCACCTCCAAGATATTTGGCTATTCCCTCAATTATTATGTAATCAGTGAAGTAAAGAAGGAAAAAAAAGAGGAGATTAGGAAGTTTACATTATAAAGAAACTGCATACCCAGTAATCAATATATCTTTAATTTCCATACTAGTAACTCTTATGGTTGAATCTGGAGGAGTGAGCGAGCCACGATAACTGGATATAATATTCTATGAGGGATTTTCCCACTACGAAAAATCCCTCACAGACGAGTATAACCAAAGATTAGAGTTATTATTTAGAATCACAGTGAAGAAGTTTTGCAGAACGAATGATTTTTCAGCAGTAAGGAATAATTTCAGTGTTCTTTCAACATTTAATTATGAATAAGACGAGCATATCAAGTAAGAGCAAACAAGATTATTATTAGTGAATGTGTCATTAACAGAAATTAAATTTACTTTCAAACCATCTATAACAGTAATTATGCCTAAAAAGAATAACAGTAAGACAATCTTTAATCTTTCAATTAAGAACTTATCAAACCTGGATTGTAGTGGAAGAGGTCATCAAAATGCTTATTTAGTGATCCGTTATAACCACCAAAAATATATAGTTTATCTTTGTACACAACTGAAATCAGAAAAGAAAAGGAAGGAAATATATTTCAGTAAATTTATTAAACAAGTAACAGCTTAATAAATTAAGGTCAAGAAATATCAATGAATTAATGAATGGTGATCGACAGTAGCAGATGTATATAAGCAAATAAAGTGAGTTACTCACAGGCTGAATGACTTCTCCTTCCATCAGGTACAGAACCTGTGGTAATGGGTTGACTCCAAGTCCGCGTAGATGTATCCAGGCACTTGATTTGGTTGCAGTATATTTCATCTGGTGAATGAAAAGGTCCATTGCGATCGCCTCTTCCTCCAAATACGTACATACAGTTGCCTAAAGCAGTTGCAGAGTGAAAATCACGCCAGCTTGGAGGTTCACCCTAAAACGATAAGTAGCATTATCTTCAGAAAACAAAACAAATACAAAAATAATGAAGAAAAAAATTTGCCCATTTTTCACAACCACAGTTCGAGTTGCCATCATTGGAAATATGGGGCTGTTTTTTTGTCCTTTTTCATGACTCACCTGTGAGATTTACTCATGATAGATAAATACACTTAAGATATTGTAGATCTTCTTCATGCTCCTGCCAATGAGACTCCAAGAAATAAAACGATGACAATAAAATTCACTGCAACCAGTATAAATTCAAGCCATAATTTAAATGATAATCATTTAATTGAATTAAATATCCCGATTTGGATATTTGTAGATTTCCTTATTTGGAATAACAAAAGCACTAAAAAATTTAGCATAATAAACAAATTTCATATCCTAAAAATATTGATAAACTATTAACAATTGTACAGATTGGTCCTAATTTAAATTAAGTTGAGCACAAACTGTGACACGAGTTAGTTGTATAATTTTCCCAATGAATATCTCTTTGCTTTATTTTAGTTCCTGGAACTATTTTTTGGGGGGGAAAGAAAATTAACTTCTTGAAGATTAAGAAAAATGAATAGTTTACAATTAATATACCTTACAAAGACATGTTATTCTCTCATTTCACCATAACTTTATTTCTTTGATAATAAATAAAAAAAAAAAAAAACATTATGCAAAAATCACACAAAGACAAAATATGTACAAACATATATATCTTTTTGAACTTATGTTACAGAAGAATATGGTAGATAGAGAGTTCAAAAATAAACAGTTTTCATTAAGTAATGTGTGTTCAGTCTTGCAACGCTTCCGCACTACAGTCATTTTACAGCTTACCATTCACAAGAGCTCCCAAGCCTCCACGATCGCCAGATCTTAATCCCTTTGACTTCTTCTGTTGGGCTCATGTAAACAGTCTTGTGTATGACACACCTGTCGATACCAACAATGAACTGCATCAACAAACCGTTGAAGCCTGCAACAGCATTCGCATTATACTTGGCATTTTTAAACGAGTGCGGCAGTCATTGCTCCAGTGATGCCACTATTGTTTAGAACAAGAGAAGCGTTACTTTGAACATCTTCTCTAATGCCCAATACTCCAAATAGGCAGGTAGTAATGGCCCTTTGATGAATGATTGTCTACCAGCCACAACACTAAAATGACAGTAGCTCCATATCGGTGCAAGACCGAACACACATTACTTAATAAAAACCGTTTGTTTTCGTACCATCTACCTACCACATTCTTCTGTAATAAAAGTTCGGAAACACCCTGTATAAATACCCTTCACAATACTGAACGCCAATCACTTATTTCATGAAGAGTTCCATAACATATGGATTCTTATCTACATTATCTATATTCCTGTTCATCTATAGAGAGATTACAGATGTTTTACTTCTGTACTTTTTTACTGTTTTAAGAGATTTCTGAGAAAGAAGGATCTCAGCTGTAAGTAAATTTGTTGAAAACAATGGTTTTCAGAAGTGCCAAGCCCAACTAGCTGTGATAGTGCAGAATTAGGGATTTTTTTTAGCCAACTCTCCTAGTAAAGAGATGCTCATCAGATGACTCTTGTCTGTGTTCCCCCAAACCCAACAACTTTTGAAGTGCTAGATTGCAGCTAATTTTTGAACATCCATAGTTACTATATAAGTCATTTTTCAATTTCTCAAAGACCTTGATTGAAGTTAGAGCAAAGCTTTGAAACAAGTTTTTTGAAAGGATGCAAAAACTAAAACAAACATCTGGTTCATTGAAAAAAAGAAACTGAGAAATTAGGAAATAAGCTGTTTGTAAGCTACCAAAAATAAGAGACTATTTAGAGGTGAAGAAAAAAAAGTAAGCATTTCAAAGATTAACTGACGGTGGAGAATATATTAGAGAAACAAGCTCTAGTTTCATCACATCAGAATCAAATGCCAAGTATTTTGATGGTTTCATGCCTGAACCTTCTTGTCTACTAATCTCAGAATGTATCAAATCAATAAGAAACTTTTTTTTAAGAATATAAATCTTAACTATAATTTGAACTTTGTAAGACAAATAATTTTGTGTTACAGTGATCATGGACAGCCAAACAGATGAACAGTTTTCTGTAATGTACCTCCTTACCTATTGGTAGAAAACTTCAATAGGAATCTTCCTTATAAGAACCAAAATCTCAATTAAAGCATCAGCTTTATATTAGTTTTTCAGATTATCTTGATCACAGACGGATAGAGCATTGGTAACCGAATCTGTAATACCTTACCATGAAGGTATAAAAAAGACAAGATGAAAGGACAGACAGACAGAAAAAAAGGGATTAAATGATATCAACATCACAACAACTTAAGTTAAACTCAGATTAGTAAGAACAAAATTTAATTTAGAATTCTTCAGTGAGGAAGAGATCACATTTTTGTGTCACTATATTTGTTAAGCTACGCGAACACCATCCGATTTTGCACCAACTTAGTGGGCCAACTTCAAGTTGGTCCGATTTTGTCAGGCTAGAACACCATCCAACTCACAAATGAAGTCAGCTGCGATAGCAGCAATCCCTTAATTCAATGCATTTCCCCCAACAGCTGTGGAAAATCCGAAAAAAATAGAGGTCGATTCGAAACGTTTATGGATGCCATTTCTTTCCATGGGCGTGTCGTCATGACTGATGTGTTCCAACGCTGCCCTGTGATTGGTAATTCCGACCAACTTTCCCGAGTTGCCCGACTCAAGTCGGGCCAAGTCGCTGAAAAACGTGCTCAAAGTCAGCTCTAGCGACTCGAAAACTGAAAGTTGGCCAACTAAGTTGGTGCAAAACCGGATGGTGTTCGCGGGGCTTTACAGCTCTAAGAGGTTTACAAGATATAACGCTGTATGTTAATATACAATACTCCCAAGACTAAACACAGAAGTAGCTGATATGTTTCGCTTGTTCATCTAGGATATAAAAAAATTGGACAGAAAAAAATCTTGGCTGAGTGAAGCTGTAATTTATAATACAAAATTTAATTTGAAACTTCATCCTTTGTTCATTTTACTTTGTCAATTTTGTTAAGTTGCTTTTTTTTTTCCCCTCTACATACATACTTAGTCTTTGAACTAAAATTAGCATAAATGAAAAACAATTGTTGGGACAACATTCAATACCAAAAATGTTGAAGATCCTTTTGTTTCAGCTATTTCTAGATTCTAGGATACATTAATTAAATTTACCAATCTATAATTTGCACAATTGACAAAATACGGTAATAAATGAAATTGTAAGAAAAAGTAAATACATATAAAAATTAAAAATACACTAATGCTATAAACATTGAAAGTATTTTTGGTTAAAAAAAAAACACCCAAAAAAGAAACAAAAGTTATTTCTTATAAACAAATGTTACTTCAACTTCACTGTCAAATGACAACAGGAAATAAATTCTTGCTTCTGGTTTTTAATGTAAGTTCTAAATCATGTTTTCTATATCTCTTCCTTTCTTTCAAAACACACACAAAAAAATTATCGTACGTATATAAAATTCTAACAGCAAATGCTATTCTTTATAAATAAATAAATAAATTACCTTGGTTGCAATAAAAGACCACGTCATTGTAACTAGATTAAGAGCATGAACTTCTTGCGAAAACTGATCAACAGCTTCTTCATAGCCACCAAAAATGAACATTTGTTGATTAATTACACAAGCTGAGTGGCCATCTCTGGCCCCAGGAAGACGGCCTTGTACAAAAATGCGAGACCAGGTATGAGTTGCTACCAAAAAACAGAAAAAAAAAGCATTTCATTATTAATGAAGCCAACTCAATCCATTCCTATATCACAATAAGTTGAGCCAGCCATTGTGACTACTACTTGTTGAAAGATATACGCGTTCCTCAAACTCAAAAAGAAAACTGATAAAAACTTAGAGTTTGTTAAGTCACATCATCAGTTAATATTAATTAACAGAAACTGGAATTGAAGTTAAGTCATGTCAGAAAAGCTTCTAATACTGCAAAATGCATAGAACTGATATACAAGGTGTTTATAATTGAAGTTCACATTTTGAAAGGCTGTAACTGGAGAAACAATCAGCAGAATGACTTCATATTTCACATGAGGATGTCTGTAGCAATGGAATTTTGTTTGGCACAAAAAAATTTTTTACTTCCGAAGGTGGCTACTTGGGCGATGTATAGAACTACAATACTGTAGTGGATGCACATGATTCATGGGTGTTACACAAGAACTTGTTCGATAAGGTTTCCCTTGGTATCATCAACATACTGAAATCACAAGATCGCATAGCCAAAGTCGCAAAGCTTGAGATCTGGCAAAAATGCTGGCCACGTTGTACCAAAATGGCGGCCGATGTTTCTGTCATCGATAAAAATAGTCTGAAGCAACTGCTTGACAGGGGTGGTGATGCCAGATAGGACACCATCCTACATGCAAACCACTGAAATGTGGAAATCACCTGTTGGTCAACAGAGATGCATAAAGCTGGCCAGTAACTGGCAACATTATCATTATGCAATGAGATGACACATTCCTCACCTCTCTACTTTTATAGCAGTTTCAATCACGGTTGTCATGGCATGTGCAATTGTTGTTCACATTATCTACTACAGTATTGCAGCACAATAGATCGTCCCAGCTGCCACATTCGGAAGTTTTTTTTTTTTTTTGCACCAAACAAAATTCCATCGCCATGGACATACTCATGTTTGAAATAGGAAGTTTTCCTGCTGACTGGTTCTCCAGTTACAGAAATGTGAACTTTAATTATGAACACTTGCATATGTCTTATTTCTTAAACGAAAAAAAAAAACAGGTAAATTCAGGAAACCTGCAGCACAGTTAAAAAAAAAAAAAACATGTCTTAAAAACTCAAATTTTAATTTTAGAGAAATTATTAAATGTTGTACATGCACTAATTGAAAAACTAAAGACAAAAATTAATGTTGGCTTACTACTAAAATATTTTAAGTAATAATACAATATTTTCAATTGTTATAGCAAATTTTGAAAATCTGTTCACTAATTTCCTTTAAATATTTTAATAAACTTTCAATTTTAATTTCTGAATTTGAAATGACTAATATTTTAGATGTTTCTATTAAAATATTTTTCGATTTCTTAAAATTTAATTTATTTAATAATCGTATAGAAATTTAATAAACAAATGTATGCTCAAGTAAGAGATGCATGTATTGGAGTTAATTATATCTCAATTATTTCCAATTCATGTTTGATTGGTATTTGAATATGAATCTCTCTATTTTAATTTTTGTTTGTTATATTGATGATTATTATATATTATGATATTATTTTTTAACAGTAACTTCCTTCAAAGAACATTATAACTTTACTACACACTGATAATTACATAATTCTTTAGATATTACTGAAAAAATATTATGACATTGATTCTACGTATACTATTTAATTAAACTTTCAATTTTTCATTTAAAATTCATTTTTAAAATTTCTTAGTAATAATATATAATACACACTCATTCATTCACACACACACATCTTCAAAAATTAAATTAAGGTACCTACAAATTATTAACTTTTTAAATTTGAAATTTAAATGTAATCTTCTAATAAAAGAATACTTACAAAATGGTTTCTCTTTTAAATTTATAAAGCAAAATATATTTTGATTTTTGGTAAAAAAAAAATAGATAAAAAAATGTAACATTACATATAAACATCATAACTGCACCTTCAGTTTCACTATTACAACACATATAATAGGACAAGTATAATTTTCACTTTTTATAACATCTTATAGCGATTATTAATTAAATCCTTACGGAGTTAATAAAATACTTTGATTTTATCATATTTTATTCATAAAACATTTTCCTTAATTTCATTTTAGTTTTATTATTATTATTATTATTATTATTATTTAAATCATATACAAATTCAATTTACTTAACATCATTAAAATATTTTCAAGCACATTAATATATTTAGGGTGGACAAAATAAAATTGGCCCAGAAAATAAATTTACAGGTATATTTCAAATATTGACAATAGGACTGACCCTTTGTTAATGAACATCACAGAAGATGCTGGAATTGGCCACCGTTGATGTCGACGCAGCGCTGTGCTCGATTTATCAAACTGTAAGACATGCACAGCAGCTCTGCCTGAGGGATAGCAGCAATAGCGTTTTCAATGTTCTGCTGTAGCTCTTCCAGTGTGTGAGGATTATTGGAGTACACCTGACCCTTCAATTTGTCCCACAGGTAAAAAATCACAGGGAGAGAGATCAGGCGATCGAAGTGGCCTGTTGATTGCATTGCCTCTGCTGATTGTCCTCTCCTCACCGAACACCTCATGCATTCGTAACAAGGTTGTCAAGGCGGTGTGTGCGGTAGCTCCGTCTTGCTGAAAATATCCATACGGTCATTCATCTTCTGTGAGGTGATCACATATGGATTAAACAGTATCTGGACATACCGATTAGCATTAACAGTTTGGTGAAAGAATCGTGTTATGATGCGGACACCAGACATTGTGCACCACACACCAATCTTGGAGATTACGGAACGGCTTTTTGACGTAATGATGGGGATTTTCTGATGCATAATGGTGCATGTTCTGAGAGTTCACATATCCTGACAGGCTGAACCAGGCCTCATCTGAAGAAATGAAATACTGGGGATCAAAAAGTCCTTACTCCACTTCACTCAGAAACCACCGGCAGAACTCAACATGCGAAGGTTCGTCTGGACGCTTTACGGCATACACAACAGTAAATTTGTAAGGATACAGATGTAGGTCCTTTTTGATAATGTTTCGACACAACGATCTCTTAATTCCCACTTGCACAGAATGGCGTTGAGATTGCGTCAGACTTTGTTCCAGGCTTTCCTGCACTCGAGCAATGTTTTCTGGTGTACAAACTCTTTTCGGATAGTTACAGTTTTTATTCGCTACAGAGCCCGTTGTGCGCCGTTTTGCCACTAAGTTTTGCATTGAAGACTTTGCTGGAGGTTTAGCCAAAACATTTCCAGTCTTAAACTCTTGCGCAAACAGTTCCACACAGGTTTTCCACCAATTGTGCTTCTCATAACATCCGACAATGAACAGGTCCCATTTTATCGTGAGCACCATTTTGTGTTGCTTTCAACAAGTCACTAAACACATCTGCTCCTCTCACTCACTCACATGTAATAATACAGCGACCTACTCAGGACAGAGCAGGCGTGAGATGAGCACGTGCAGTCTTGTGACAGCAACCGATTGGTGCATCGAAATCACAGTATCCAGCATTTCCTGTGCTGGGCAGTTCTCCTGTTCATTAACAAGGGTCAATCCTCTTGTCAATATTTGAAATATATAAAAAAAAAAAAAATTATTTTCCGGGCCAGTTTTATTTTGCCCACCCTGTATATACACATTTTAAATTATAAAAAAAAAGAAAGAAAGAAAAAATAATTATTACAATAAACAGTTTGATATTGAATGAATGTCTGTTACCATTTTGTTTATATATATAATGTTTTTTATAAATGTTTAATTAGTACTTAAATCTTTAACATATTTTGATTAAATATTAAATTATCTTTTTGACTGTAGGATAATTTTTAGATTATTATAATATTCATTCAATTAAGAAAATAAATATGAAATATGAATTGGTGACTTGAACTTTAGCTTACTTTCAGCTCCTGATGACAATATTATTATTTCCAACTAGCCGGGTACCGTCGCTTCGCTCCGGAACCCTTGCATATACAGCATTAAAAAACAAAAAAACTTTATTTATTTAGCAATTAATATTGGGGTCAAAGAATATACGACTTCCCAGCCCGTTGTGGCCTTCTCCGCTTAACTCAGGTATATTGCGGGTTGGCGCCATACACCTGGGGTTGCCGCCAAACACTTCATGGTCAGTTTGCCAGATTATTCCCTGTCCCCTGGGAATTTCGAAAAATCCGGCCTTATTCCTTGTCTACATCATAAAGGGAACCTCTGTGCAAAATTTCAGCTTTCTACGTCCAAGGGTTTGGGGCGGGCGTTGATGAGTCAATCACGGCCGGCATTAGGGGTGGCGAATGGGGCGACCGCCCAAGGCCCCGAGCTTGGGGGGGGGGGGGGGGCGCGGTTGGAAGAAGAAAGAATAAAAAAGAATCGTTCTTTTTTTTTGGTTGTTCAAATAGGATTGGGCCCCGCAAAATTCATCTCGCCCGAGGCCCCGCACCCTCCTAGCGCCGGCTCTGAGTCAATGAGTGAGTCAGGACATTTTCTTTTTATTTGTGTAGATTTTCATGAATTATGTTTTCTTAACCTCATTGATTAGTTCTTTATAGATTATATTTGGATCTGTATTTTCTCATTTTCAACTCATATTAACGGAGATTCGTTCTTTACGAATTATTCCTGGTGTTTCGATATTACGTTTATTTACGAAAATATAATCTTTATTTGTTTTCGTATTTCCATGAATTGTACAGTTGTATCTTGTTGTTCCGTAAAGACAATTTTTGAAACCATTATTGCACATAAGTTTCAGGTATTTCTGTAATGCATTGTTTTTATTCATTTTGAAAAGATCTATATTTACGTCACCAATTTATATAGTTGGACAGTTGTTTAATATATTTTCATTTTTTATGAATAGATTCTCTAATTCTTCAGTAAAATCACCTTTCTTTGTGTTTGATGGTTTATATATGGCTAAAATGTTAATATTTTGTGTTTGATAACACAAACACATTTTTGACAACGAAACGGATTAGGTTTTATTACAAAACTTCCAAGATAAATAACATGTTTTCTGAAAATTCTTGAATCCTTTGCTCCGATGTTTTAGTAATTTGTAATTTAACATTTTGCTTACAGAATGACAGACAGAATAACGTTTTTATAATATACATTTTTATAATATATAATAATAATAGCCGGGTACCGTCGCTTCGCTCCGGAACCCTTGCATATATAGTATTAAAAAAAAATCTTTATTTATTTAGCAAATTAATATTGAGATTGTCGAAGAACATAGGACTTCCCAGCCCGTTGTGGCTTCTCCGGATAACTCAGCTGTATTGCGGGTCGGCGTCACACACCGAAAATTCACATTTTTGCATGTATCTTGCAAACGCTGAAGCGTTTGTGAATAAGTGATACATCGTTCGATAGAACTTTCAAACATCAACATTTTCTCAATATAATGTTCTCTTCCATCTTTTACACTTTTCGTTTAAATTAAGAAAAAGTCAAAATTTGACCCTTTAAAAGGCGACATCTTGGAAACCAAAAACTATTTTCGAAAGATTTTTGTAGCATTTTGTTTGTCTTAAAAAGATCTACATTTTATCCAGTTACATGACCTAATCTATCTCTGATAGTTCGGTCACAAAATAAGAAAAACGTAAAGTCTTATGACAGACAGAATAACGCTTTTATAATATATGTAAATATGGTCATCTTTCAAATGTCCCAATCATATCTCTCTTCTACAGCCCTTTATTAACCTTCGGCATACAAGGTGAAAAAAACTCCTCACCTATACAACGTGGGATTAAATTAACCCCACAATAAATTGTATGTATTCTATAGATGCATTAAATAAAATTCGCTTGAATGCGTTTTTCTGTTGAAGATATTATTATATTATTGAATAAATACAAAAGTATAAAAAAAATTAAACTTTTTTAATAGAAAACTAAAAAATTTTACAAATTCTCCTTATAATCAACAATTTACTATTAAGTCACAACAAAACAAAAAAGATATAGATTTTCATGTAGGAACATATTTGTTTCATATTATATCCTTTAAACTATATTTATTCGGCTTTTTGAACATGAATTTTAGGTAAAAACAAAAAAAAAAACCCTATGAGTGGACGCTTATTTTTTTAGAGACGTCCCATACAATGTGGGGTTAAAAATGCCCAGGACCCACTTTGAGCACCTGTGTACACCACTGCGGCGCCTTCGGTACTTATTCGACAATGTGATGCGACGCGGATATGTGTAAGCTCCAGCTACTGAGAAGGTCAAGTTATTTGATTGCGTTATAAGGGACCATCAACGCATTTTAAAAGTGTTGGGGTAAAAATAACCCCACCTTGTATGCCGAAGGTTAATACAGAAAAATATCTTTTATAGTTATTCAATTTCTATCATCTATATTTAGGATTGGTTATGAAAACCCTGCTCTCTTTGAGTTCACATCAAACATCGCACGGCACAATGTGCCCAATTCTGAAAATTTGAGCAGCTCAGACTGCTTTTATGTTAAGCATCTTAATATAAGAAGAGTCAGTTACAATTCAGAAAACCCCTTCAGGTGTTCTCTGTTTGTGCTCTAAAAGATTACAGCAATTGATAATTTCTGTCTGTTTTCTCAATCACATATCCCTTGCTGAAAGCAACTAAGGGAGTGAAGTTTCTTTTGCAATTTTCCAGAAAATGTTGTTTTTTTTGTTTTTGTTTTAAAATGAATAATTTAAAATTGTACATAAAATCTAACTATTTTCTTAAATCGATAAAGGAATGAACCTAAAATTACCAATTTCTGTAGATATTCTTTACAGGACGTCTATTTAAAAATAAATAAAGAGTAAAGACTTATAATAATTCAATTAATGTTCTTGTCATAAGAAAACATTTTAAAAAAAAGTTTTAGTCACAAATAAATAATCTTTAAATAATCTTTAATCTTTAATTATTTTTATCTTTAAAATTATTAATATATGAACTAGATCAAAAACGGATATCAGTAATACTGTTATGTTGTGTGAATGTTTCGAATTATCCATAATTATTCATTTTGAAAACAAACAAGATACATTTGTTAACCATCAAAACCTTGAAGGAAAAAAAAATAAGCATTAAATACACACACACACACATGCAGGCCGTCTCTACCATTAGGCAAGACTAGGCGGCCGCCTAGGGCGGCCAAAAACCGATTCCGGTTTTTTTTTTTGGTTGTTAAATTGGATTGTCGTTTTTTTTGGTTTTTTTTGATGGGGGCGGCATTTGAAAGGGAGGGGGCTGCATTTTTTAGTTCTCGCCTAGGGTGGCAGAACACCTAGAAACGGCTCTGCACACATGTATATATATGATACATATTAGATAACTTTTTGATATTCGGATTCTAATAGGTTTACTTTCTTGATAGGTTTGCATATCTCTAAAACAGCTTGAGGTTGACGAGAGTGTTTTTTGTCAAAATCGAAAAGTATTCGACAAATTTTTGATATTCAGATCCTGAAGGATGTAAACAGAAGGGAAGAAATTTTTTCTTAAGGGTACGCTTGAGTTGCAAACATGAAATTACACATGAATATTCTTTGTCAAAATCTAAAACTATATGTATTCGATGAATTTCCAATATTCAGATCCTAAGGGGTATAAACGGGAGCGCAAACTTCTTAAAGGGTTGCCCACTTCTTTATTTTATTTGGACATATATCTCTGAAAGAGCTTTAGTTCAAAACATGAAATTTGACGAGAGCATTCTTTGTCAAATCAAAAAGATGAGTATTTGATGAATTTTCAATTTTCGGCTTTAAGGAATGGAAATGGGAAAGGGGGGAAGGCAACCTTCCTTGAAAAGTATGCATATCTCCGAAACTGCTTGAGGTGGAAACATGAAATTTGACATGAGTGTTCTTTGTCAAAATCGAAAAGATGCTATTTGATTGAATTTTTGGATAGCAAGCCCCCTAAGGGGTGTAAACTGGGGGGAGGGGGGCTAACTTTGTTGAACGATACTTTATTGATACTTCTACGGGGGTTTTCAGGTTGCAAACTAAGAATATAACATTACTTTGTAATGATGAAAAGGGAAGAAAAAATCTTCAAAATGCACAAATTCGTTAGAATTGTTTGCTTTTAATGCATTGAGCCATTATCAATAGCAATCTGGGACAGCTGTTTCATCCTTATTAGGACTCATCAGCCAGATTTAGCTTTGATAATGGAGCTCGGAATGCGTCGGTACCTATGATTCCATCTCCCGCTCTCGGAAGTGGAACCCGGTTGAAAGCAAACAACTAAAGAAAAAACATCATAGGAATCAAAGGTATGCGTTAAAAGCAAACAATTCTAACGAATTTGTGCATTTTATAGATTTTTTCTTCCCTTTTCATATTACATTAATGCTTGTTAAACCTTCTTTATTATTAAATTTGTAATGATCACATGCTATTTTACCAACTGGGAAAGATTTGAAGTGATAGGGGTGGGAAGTCTTATATTCTCTGATCTTGATATTAATTTCATGTATGGGGATCTTGAGTTACAAAATAAGAATATAACATTACTTTGTACCTATCACATGATTACTTTTTACCAACTGCGAAAGTTTTGAAGCGATCTCACAACATTGTAGAAGACCTCTTTCGTTAGTTGGAGTAAAAACAAATGAAGAAATAAAGAATGAACATCTCTGAAATAATGTTTTCTTTTATTGTGTAGTATGTTGAAGATGGAAATGTGTTGTACATTGCTTAATTGTGTCATACAGAAAGTTATATCAAATTTTAACTACAACCTTATATTATTCAGATGCACCTATCAGAAAAATTCTTACAAATCATACCAATTCTATAGACTTGAGTCTTGATATACACGTTGTTCATAGTAATGTGTCTTCAATAAAAGAAAACATTATTTCTGAAACATTCATTCTTTATTAATACACCAAGGAAAGAGGTCTTTTACATACAACCTTCCCATTATTGTAACTCTGTAATATTGAGAAGGACCCCAGGTTTATATGACATTTTTTGCTTAAAATATTTTCATAAATGAGTTCCATAAGTGGCGATAACTCCACCTGAATCACCCTATATATATATAATTCTTTAATGCTTATTTTTTTTGTCCTTCAAGGTTTTGATGGTTTTAATAGATATAATTAAAAAAAATATATAATTGATTTCAGTATAGAAAATCAAAATAGGATCCAATGTTTAGAAAAAAAGGCAGCAAAATTAGATATTCATATTTTTTTTTCCTTTCCTTATTGTTGAATTGTTGACATTTACGTCTTCTTTCTGATTTTGTAAACTTAAAAAGGAATAAGGCATCCTTTAAAATCACATTATATATTATGAAAATAATCATCTTATATTTTGTAGGTGATGTTGAAACAAATTATTTTTTTTATAAATAAATACTGATAAGAAGTGGGAGATGGGATACTACTTTTTACTGGAGCCCAAATTTTCATGACTTATCATATTTTTTTCCTGAATTTCAATTCCATTTCTAAGTAGATATAAGATAATTTTAATTCAAGTAATATTGTTTTTATTTTGCATGTAAGTATGTATTATGACCTTTTTAGAATTTAAAGCAAATTTAAGAGCATAAATAAGAGACTTTTTTTTATTATTATTATTGTAATATAAAGGTGTATTTCAACAATAAGTTTTTATTGAACAATGTCAACAGTTTTAGTTTTATTTTTTATTTGTGATAGAAAAATTTGACGTGATTTTTATTTCTGGCTTTTTGTATTGTTTTGTATTTTTAATCTTCAGGTCATATTCTTAATGTTTTTGAGTTATAAGCAAATGCAATTCTGATGCTGAAATAATAATCTGTCATCCCATTAGTCACTCATCTCATGAGTGTTCATGGTGTGGATTATACAGGGTGGTCCTGAAATGATTGGCCAAACTTGAAGGCCCGATGCAACGTAGCAAAATATTGAAAGAAGTCCATATGAACACATGGGTGCAGAAATGCTTTAAGCAGATGTTACTTCTTCTTAAATGGCGCTACAACTCTTTGTGAGTCTTGGCCTGCTCAACAATAGACTTCCATTGTCGTCTATCCTGTACAAACTTTCTCCAATTTATTATCTTCATCATTCTAATGTCATTCATTACATCATCTATCCATCTTAATTTAGGTCTGCCAGAAGGTCTCGTAGCAAGAGGTTTCCATTTAAAAAATTTTTTGACATTTCTTTCATCAGACATTCTTTCGATATGACCCAACCAGTTTAATCTTTGAGCTTTTATAGATCGAATAATATTTTTATTATTTATTAGTTTATCTAATTCTTCATTAGTTTTAATTTTCCAAAGGCCATCTTTAGTTTTAGTAGGTCCAAATATCTTACGCAATATTTTTCTTTCAAAAATTAATTTCTTTTGGGAAAGATTATCTTTTAAAACCCAAGTTTCACAAGCATATGTAACAATAGGTCTAATAAGTGTCCAATATATTTTAAGTTTGGATTTAATGGAGAGAATCTTATTTTGCAATAGTTTTTTATTTGCATAAAAGGCTCTGTTTCCTGCAGCTATTCTTTCCTTTATTTCTTCTTCAATGGTATTATTAATATTAACAATTGAGCCTAAATACTTAAAAGATTCGACTTTGTCGAAACACATTGAGTCAACCACTAATTGACATTCATCATTTCGTTTTCAGCTGCATTTCATATATTTTGTTTTGTGTTCATTAATTATTAGTCCATATTGTTCTGATTCATTCTTCAAATTTATAAAAGCATCAATCATGGATTGTTTAGTTCTAGTTGTGATAAGAATATCATTTGCATAAGCAGTTAATTGTTTTAATCTAAAAGAGATGTTTCCACGGTACTCCAGTTTAGATATTATCATATCTATTACAGAGCTGAACAAAAACAGAGATGATAGAGGGTCTCCTTGTTTTACACCAGTATTTATATAAAACAAATCTGTATATTCATTATTAATTTTAATTTTAGCTCTTGTATTAAGTAAAGTTAAATGTATCAATTTGATTAATTTTATTGGAACGTTATAATTATTTAAGCATTTGAATATTAGTGATTTCTTAATAGAGTCAAAGGCCTGAGCAAAATCTATGAAAACATTAAACAGATCAATATTGAACTCATAACATTTTTCATAAATCTGACGTATCATAAATATACTATCAATAGTTGATCTATTTGTCCATATGAACACATGGGTGCAGAAATGCTTTAAGCAGATGTTACAGAATGATCAAAACATACATAGGCTGTGGTATAGCCACTGTTAGATGAGGTGTTTGAAGTGGCCTCCACTAGCACCAACACATGCCTCACACTGTCGTCATGAGGATTACTAGGCATGCTCAAACATTCCAGGGGTACCCTGAATTGCTATATACCATCCACATTGCAGTCAAGCAGTATTTGTACATGGAACCAGTGCAGTGTACACTAGCATTTTCAGAAAGCCCCAAAGAAAAAAGTTCAGAGGATTTAGATCAGAGGAGCACGCAGGCCAAGCTTTTGGTTCTTCTCTGCCAATCCAGCAGCCAGGGTAGACATGGTTAAGATGTCATTTAGCAGTGAGCCTGAAATGAGCTGCATCCCCATTATGCATGAACCACAGTTGATGACAGATGTGTATGCATATGTTTTGTGGACAGGTATGTACGTGTTAATCATTCTGCAATATCTGAATAAAGAACTTCCGCACTCATGTTCATATGGACTTTTTCCGTTACGTTGCATCGGGCCTTCAAGTTTGGTCAACCATTTCAGGACCACCTTCTGTTTAACGGCCAAGCTTACTACTGTTTAATCATTTAGATCTATAAAACTACTAACATTTAATGGTGATGGCCACCAAGATCAAGTCAAAGGTTCAAGTGATAAGAAAGAGCAGACTGAAGAAGAAACCTTTCATTAATTCCATAGGCTGTGGTGGCCTCTTGATCACTAGTATTCTATTATCTGACAAAAGAATGTTTTAATTTCTTGAATCTCGCTAATTCTTATTCCAGTCTAAAACAGCAAACACAGCTTATGTTGGACTAGTTTCATTAATGGCTCACAAATGGCTTACATTTGAACATTCAAGCAAATGTAACATAATACTTTTTTGTCAGTCTTTTTACAATTGTTGTAATTATGACTTTGTTAAACAAAACTTTGATAAACAATTCCTCACAACATAATTAAAGAAACTAAAAAATACATAAATAATTTCAAAAACTCAGCCACTGTATTGTCTAGCTCACACAAGTTAAAAAGAATAAAAAAGACCAAAAAAAAAAAAAAAAAAAAAAAGATTATTTTTAGATTGTTGAACAGATTAATAAAAATAAAAAAAGCAACAAGCCCAAAATGATTCCATTCTATTTAGTAGGAAAAGCTACCATCTGTTAAGAATTTTGTTACAAAATACTTATATTAGTACTGAAAAAATTAATAATATTTCTGAGAACTTACCAACGTCATATCGGAATAGTTGATTACATGCATGAGAATCGTTTCGTCCTCCCCAAATGTAAGCAGAATCTCTGTAATTCACAGCAGTATGGCCATAACGTTGAAATGGAATTTCTTTATACTGTGGATCCATTGGATCAGGCAATGGAATTGCATACCACCTATATGACACTGAAAGAAAGTATTAAATCATTATCTTAAGATTTAAATTTGCAGATAAAAAAAGCGAAAGAAATTATTTGTAGAAACAGAGCCCAGCGTTGGTGAAGCCGTAATTTTTGTTATTCTTTACATTTAGATTCAAAGCACTGATAGCAAATGGAGGTAGTTTCTTTTGTTTGTTCGTACTTACTCATAAACAAAGAGGTAATGATTATCGTGAAGCTTAAAAGAAAACCCTTTCACAGTTTAGAGTAATACTCCCTTCCCACACACACAAACACTAAAAGAAAATAATGAGTCTAAGGGGTAAGCCACAGTGTTAGGCCTCTTGTTCACAGCATGGATTCTTAACGGTACGGTGTGTTAGCCGCGCCGTAGAAAAAAACGTGAGAGCTTGTGTATGACAAGGCAAACCACCGAATGAGACGGCTCAGTTGGGGTTTTTCTGTGCCAAGCTGCAGAGGTGCGTCATGAATCCTTATAAGAAAAAGATTATCATTGCGTATTACATGTATAGAAAACTCAAAAAAGAAAAAAAAAAAAAGGAAAAGAAGGTTTTGGATACATCCAATTTTAGAAAAAAGAGAGGAATTTGGTGCATTTCAAACACTTATCAAGAATCAACTGAGGGAAGACTTGTTTTTATATTTATTGATAGTCTTGTCTCATATTACAGGCCTTTCATGAATCAATGTAATTAATACTTCTTGATTTATCTCCATTTTCAAAGAAAATCAGCGTTCGTAAGCTACGAAAATAACTGATGCCGTGAAAACATCCGGTGCCATGGACAGACTCCCATAGACTACAATACAACACTTCTGTAAATCACGCTGTGCATAGTCACGGCATGCCGAAGGGAAGACACGGCGCATACGGCAGCATCGCCCTGCTGGTGTGCGGCCATGTCTGTCAACACACTTCCATGGTGATCCATACAACACTGACGACCGTGCCTACACACAGCGAATCAACCATCGTTTTTCACGGCAAAAAAACATATGTATACAAGAGGCCTTAAGCTCTCAACATAACATACTGTAGAAAAGAAAAATAATCCGCTAGGCTCAAATGGTAAGGAGCTTGAGGACCTGGGTTAAACATCCAGCATAGCCAGAGATTTTTCCATGGTTCTTTCTCCTCCAAATAGATCCTACAATTCCCCAGCCTCTGTAAAATGTGTACTGATTTTCTTTTCCTAGGATTAAAGGCAGGCAGGCAAGGAGCTTACCAACTGATTCCAACTTAGTTCTGTTGGCTAGGAAAAATATTCAGCATTATCTCTCATGTCCCATTGGTCCATGTCAGCCTGTTGTGATCTTTTAACATTTTGGCAAAGAGAAATGATCAGGTATGAAACTCAGATATCAAACAATCTTTATTTAAAAATATACATTTGTTTGTAGTAAAAGATTATCTGAAATGATGGTTAATGAACAAGAGAAGTGAAGAAAGTGTGCAAGATTAGTTGGCTTACAGAACTAAACAACATAATATACTAGCTGTACCCGGCATGCGTTGCAATGCCACTCAAAGAAAGAAAGGGATCAGTGAGAAGGGGCC
Organism: Thereuonema tuberculata; assembly: GCA_023159025.1. Taxonomy (NCBI): domain Eukaryota; kingdom Metazoa; phylum Arthropoda; class Chilopoda; order Scutigeromorpha; family Scutigeridae; genus Thereuonema; species Thereuonema tuberculata. The sequence goes on from JAFIDM010012231.1 coordinate 35,221,846, forward strand.
TTAAATATAAGGTCCCGGTGTCAATAGGGGGTGGGACACTTAGGCCCTTGTGTCGCCATCCCCCCACCCAAGTGTGTTGGACCTGCTCCTCATAGCAGAGCGAATTTTTCCCTTTTTGCAATTGACTTGGGGGACCCCGAGAAGGGGCCCTAAATATAAGGTCCCAGTGTCGGTCGGGGGTGGGACACTTCAGCCTTTGTGTTGCCTTCCTCCCACCCAAGTGTGGTGCCCTGCCCCCCATAGGAGAGCGAATTTTTCACTTTACACAATATTTGTGTAGTTCTCATTTTCGCCACCAGGTGGATATTGGGTATTTCAGGGATTTTACCCCTTTTCAACCCCTTGGGGGGGGGGGGGACAGGTTCTAAGGTAGCCTATCTTTTCCACAGGGTCCTAAAGAGTAATTCTGCAAAGTTTGGTCCAGATAGGTCAAAGGGCCTAGGAGTATATAAAGGACAAAGAAAGAAAGAAAGATACATTCATTTTTATATATATATATAGATAGATATATACAGTGAAACCTCCGAATAGCGGACAGTCACGGGACCGGAAGTTTCGTCCGTTATTGGGAGGTGTCCGCTATTGGGGAGGGCTATCTTTTTCTCAATTTTTAGCTTATATCACGTCATTTAATGAAAAATTACGTACAATCTTAAATTTCTACAATTAACATTGCCCTATGACAAAATATGAACAATTGCAAATTATTTACTATTTTCCTTTTTAAATGAATGTTAATCCATTAGTCTTACTTAAAATAATAAAATTAATTACAGTATTAATTTTGTCATTATTTTAAGTAAGACAACGGATTAGAAAATTAATTTTATTAACTAAAGTAAATCAGTTACCAGAGTTTGACATTTCTTTTTTGCATTGAAAACATGTTTTTCAATGTGAATATTTAAATCGTTTAATTTTGCAAGGCCTTTAGAGTCCCCTTTGCTTCCAACGCCTTTTCTTGCAATAATGGCCCACTAATGGGAATGTTTTTTTGTTCGTGCAGCACAAAACTAATCGAAGACAACAGAGTCGATCGCACTTTTCTCCGTTTCCGAACTTTGATGTGTTTGGAGTTTTCGTTGGAGTTCGTGATCCATAATTTCAAAATTTCCTCTGAACGCTACGTATTACTGTAGCCTGATTCTATTGCTTTTGAAAAGCAACACAAGATCGTTCATTTTCTGTAGAATGTTGTCCGTTATTGGGAGTGTCCGCTAATCGGAGGTCAATACATGGAAACGTCTATATTAAGGGACTGGGGATTGCAAAATTGTCCGCTATTGGGGAGTGTCCGCTTTTCGGGAGTGTCCGTTAGTGGAGGTTTCACTGTATATATATATTTTTATTATATGATTTAGTTGTATTTTAGGAAATAGTAACAAAAGTTTCGGGTAAAGACATTTTGTATCTTCCCTGTCAATTTTTTTTTTTTTAATCTGAACATTTCCTTTCTGCTTGTTACAGAAATATCTACATAAGATCAGTAAAACTAGCTTAAATAAATTAATATAAATATAATAAATTAAATATTTAAATATCTGAAATCTAAAAATAATATTCTATTATGTGCTTCATAATAGAATAGGGAAAGGATTATGAAAGTCCTAACAAAAAACATTGTTCCCTATTTTCCAAATGGAGGATTAAAACAAAATTATGGCTTCCCAACCAAAAAAAAATTACAAAATATTGGATTTTCTCCCATTTTTGAATGCAATTGGGGAGGGGAGATTAACCCCTCCCTGGAGTACAAAAATATCTTAAAGGATTCCGTTCCATTCTTTATCTGCTTAAAAATAATTTTTAAAGATTGTCAGGTGTAAATTGCTTGGCCTTTCTGATCAGGAATAATCTTACATTCCTTTAAATCTCTCAAACTGCTTTCCATTAAAATAATCCCTTCAACCTTCAAATTACAAGTTTAGATTCAGTTGTTGATAAGAAAAATCAGCCACTATTTAATAGTTATTAAACCACTGCAAGCATAATGTTGGAAAACAGATGTTGCTATGGAAAGTGATTAACTGGATAATGACCTTTTCTTAAATGGGGTACATTTTTCAATGTACAGTTGATGAATATCAATAAGACCTAATGACAATTAAAAAAAGAAAAATGTAAATTAAATGTAAATGAATCATTCATGGAGAAATGAGAAAAAGTTTAAGGAATGTGGAGTAACTAAAGAATACAAATAAAATATGTTGGGCTGAAAGGATTCATTTGACAACAAGAAAACATTTTTAGAATAATAATTTTTTAAAGCATTATTTAAAAGTACTGTGCTTCTATTAATAACTTAATTCTTTTAATCCAGCTACTTTTTTCTAAGATAATCAAGACAATGAAATTTCTCAACCTACATGATTCCAAAATGAATATACTAAACTAAATAGTCTATGAAGCTATTCTATGAAATAATTTTGTGAATTTATAAGTGAAAATTTAATTTTTATACTTAAAGAAGACATTTTATTTTCTTGATCGTCATTAAAAAAACAATGGTTTGAAAAAAAAAATATAAAAAAAAAAAAAAAAATTTTGGGAAAATATTTTGTCATTTTTAGTCATTCCAATAAGAGAACAGATCAGAAATGAAATGTAAAAGATTCGTTCCTTTTAGAAATTCAGTATACTAAGATATTTGTCCCAACATAACACACTTATACTTCAAAAAATTTTGATTTTTTTTCTGTTTTGAAGAAGACTGTTAGTACAAATTGCTCCTGCTAAGGCAAATTAATTTATTTTGAATATAAGCCAAAACAAAATGTTTTCAGTAGAATTTACCGGTATTCAACACGTGAATGTCCATGGGTCTACTGTCTCGGTAATCCTCCCCAGTACAGTATCCGCCAAATGAATAAATCTTTGCTCCAATTGCAACCGCAGCATGATTAACTCTTCGGGGTCCACCTTCTAAGTGCACTATCCAACGCATCCTAATAAAATTAGAAATAAAGATAAAGTATATTCTTTAAAATGATGTTCAGTGCAGCAAAAAAAACCAAGCTGACACTTTTGAATGAAAAAATAAATCTTAAATTACATTATAGCAGTACAAAAAGGTATGCTTGCTTCTCTATTTAAACATGTTACGATACGTAAAAAAAAAAAACAAGATTACTACAAATTGATTAAACTCATCTTAAATTGTTTCTGGCTTTTGTGGGAGTAATCAAAATATCTGAACTAAATATAAGATCAAAACATTGCTCATTTTAATTTTATCAAAACAGAAATGCAATGTAGATATTTCACTTGGATGTGGAAATGATTTCCGATTTTGTTACAATCAAATAATCAATTCAGGGCTGGATCTAGGTACCACCAGTCCCCGCATTGTGAGGGGGGGGTACTGAAAAGGGGAGCCCGCGCCGCGGCCTGGCTGCGGCTCGAAATAGCTCGGTAAGGATCTTCGCTGGGGGGCCAACAATTTTTAGATCCGGCCCTGAATGAATATTCACTTTTTGAAAACTTGATTATTAATAAATAAAACATTTGGTCAGTCAGATGTTCTCAAACAAGTCTACTATAGACAATCTTGTCTTGGAGCATCAATCAACCTAAAGATCCTGAGTTGAAGGAAGTAAATAATTTTGTAAATTAGAGAAATTATGTAGTGAGCTCCGGGCTGCATCTAATTTCTTTAAATATTTTTTTTCCTCCCTTAGAACAATAGTTCCTCAAGAACAACTGTTGAGTAAATATCATAAGACTTATTTGAATAATGAAACTTTCTGCTGTTAATCAAGTGAACAAGGTCAGTCAATTCCTAACAGATAGAAAAGACACAATGTGGGATTTTGCCTACACTATCTGCTTTTTAACAGTTCTTCTGTAGCAGAAGCCAACTAAGAATTTTATGTTAAAAAAAGTAACTTGTTAAATGTTGATAGGATTTTCTAATAAAAAAAAAGACAAGAGAAGGACATGGCAAATATAATTAGAGGAAAAACAAAAAGGCATTTAATAAAGAAAAGACTTGTCTTGTGATAAATGATCTGTAGGAAGCTGTTACTCTAAGACTTATATCCAGTACTCTTTTTGCTTGCTTGTTTTATGTGTAATTGTTTAAGTAATTTTCTAGAACTTGATAAATTTTTTCTTTGAATAAACACACAGATCTTAAGTATTCTGAAATTAATTTAAATATTGGCATTCAAACAATTATAAAGTTTTAAAGATCTTCACATCAACACATTTTCATCTCTAAAAAAACTTTTATATCCGAGATTACAAAGTTTGTTTTTCTTTTTTTTTTTTTTTAGAAACAGGATAATTGAATTTTCAATTTTCTTTTATGTTTCTTAATTTTATTATGATTTTAAAAATCCGTTAAGCCTATGGAGAAAATTTAGGAAAACATTAAGCACGAGGAAAAATGACAACATTCTTTCTTCATTAACTTAATATTTTTCTGATTTAACAATAGTAAGTGTGTTTCACTAGTCCCATGAATAAAAATTAATTTTGTACTTCTAATACAGTACAAGACTCACAAATGTTGCTTGCTTCTAAATGGAGTTCTCTCCTCTCTAAAGCAAATCCTCTTATAAGGTTCCTTATAGCTGTGCTTATCATCAGAATCCTAATTAAAAACTCACTGTCTATGTAATTCTTTAGTGCCCTCTATGTAAGCATTTCATAGGTTGATAGCAAATTTTTATTGACTGACTGATTGGCTCTGCACCAGCAGAAATCGCTGAACCTAGGAAGTTGAAATTTTAGAGATGTTTCCTCTTATGACTAAAAATGTATTTTTGGAAATACAACTCCCAAAAGGGTGAAAAAAAATAGGCTTTTTCCAAAACTGCTTGAGTTTGAAACCCAAAATTTGACATGAGTCTTTGCCAAAATCGAAAAGAAACGTATTCGACAAATTTTCAATATTCCCATCCTAAAGGGCGAACACTTTCTTGAACGGTATTCATATCCCCGGTAGCAGAATTTTCTGTATCAATCTGCAGCACCAGTTTCAGAAGCCAAAATTTATCTGCAACTCACAAAATTCATCTGCAAATAAACTAAATAACTTACTTTTCATAGTCTTAAAAATCCGTTCAAGAAATCCAGTATTTATGTCACTATCAGACGTTTCAATTATTTTTGCTTTTTATCTTGGATTTTCAAATTCAGTTTCTTCAGTCTCTCTCTTAGATGAAATTTTTTTGTACAGTTTCATCATTCAGAACCAGCTGTTCATCAGGAATCTTTTGTTTATCACACACCTTTTGTCCAGGCTTATTAACGTCAGGAACCTCTACTTGCTGTGCATCCGAATCAGAATTTGTCACGTTTTGAAATAAATCAATTACATTTTTATTTGAAATTGATTTATATTTTACTTTTGAACCACAATGAAACCACTGACAATGTGTTTTTAAATTTTTCAGCAACTTAGATTCATTACAATAAAAACAAGATACTTTTTCGATCTGCAAAACCATTTCACCGCTGAGATTAGTGCATGCATGTGCCAAGGTCTAATGCCTGCCTCCGAATTAACCAACATTCCGGAAGTTCCCGGGAAGGCACCATCTCATAAAGAAAATAGAATACTCAATTATTCGAAAAGAAAAGAGAAATACAATCATCTGAAAATTGGAGATTTTTTTTTTCCCTCGGTTGCATTTTTTTCCGTTTTCTGTATGAATTTTTTTTTTTTTAGTCTTTGTAAGATGTAAGTTGGTAATTAATCTGCAACCTTCAAGATAAATCTGCAGCGCTCGCTGCCGTGCTGCATGATTTCTGCTACCGGGTTCATATCCCTGAAACAGCTTAAGCTAGATATCAAACTCCGAACGGTACTCTTCTTAAAAAAATGAAAAAATAGATTTCAATAGTTTTTCGAAGGAAAAAAATAACCGAAGGATGAATCATGAAGGATTAGGTTTTTCGAGCTGAGCTATAATAAAGCTAAGTGTTCTCACTGACTCATCAATGTACAGTTGAAAACGCTGAACCTAGGAACTTAAATTTTTAGGGATGTTTTCCTCTTACGACATAGGCACCTACTAAGAACAGATTTTAGTAAATTCAACCCCTAAAGGGTGAAAAAGGGGTAGGGGTGGATTGAAAGTTTTCAAAAGCAAGCTATGTGTCTATTAGAACCATCGCTTAATAGAAGCTTGAAATTTAAAATGAAGGTTCCTTTCTAGAATTGGGTTAAACATTTTGTAAGGTTTTGTCAAATGTTTTCCCTAAGGGGGTGGAGAAGGGCAGAAAGGGGTGGGAAGTCTTATGTCCTCCGATCTCAATGAAATTTGATATTTTTGGGTTACAGATATGAATATAACACTAATTTCCAATGATCACTTGATTTTTTATCTAAATGGTAAAGATTCCAAGGGATCTATTTACAAATTCTTCCTTCTCCATATCAGGTCAACTCTGTTTTTTTTTTTAACCCATGCAAACCACTGGTATTTTGCTAGTTCTAAATAAACTGCTAGGAATAGGCATATTGCTGTCATTGCATTATTACTAGATGACTAAATAAAAAAGAAAAAAAAACATAACCTGAAGATAGATTGTTTGTTTTGTTTTTTTTTTTGTCATTTGCATCATTTCCCAGGATCTATTCACTCCTCCCATAAGTAAACATGACGAAATAATCATAACTAATGATATTTGAGAATGTTTACGCATTTCATTTTCTGGATTAATGGTAATACTGATCATTTGTTGCTGTATAAATAACTCTGGTAACTTTCTTGACAAAGTATATACACTCACTTCCAATAGTTAAGCACGGAGCAGTAAAATGCAAAAAAATGGACAAGTACTGCTTTGATTGACATGAAATGCTGCAAGTAGGTAGCTCCTTGTTTATTCATGAAACAAAACAAAGAATTACATACAGAGATAAACAAAATATTGAATTTTCATAAATTATAAGATGACATCCTATTTGCATCATTAACAAAATGATGTTTAAATTCAAAACAAACAATAAAAACCGACATTAATAGGGTATGTGAGCACCCCTCACCTGCATACAAAGTTTAAAAACCTGTGATCATACTTGTTACGAGGTGATCAACCATCACAGAGTCCAGTAATCGCCATTCCTCCTGTAGGACAGTTTCTAAAGCTCTGAGAGTGGCTGGAGGTGGGAAACGTCGACATACAGCACGGCCGAGGGCATCCCAAAGATTTTCAATTGGATTAAGGTCCGGTGAGAAAGCCATACGCGCAATCCCCTCACTCTCCAGAAAGTCGTCAACGATGGCAGCTCTATGGGGACGCGCATTATCGTCCATTAAAACAAAAGAAGGACTAACTGCTGCAGCGTACAGTTTCACAATGGGGTCTAGGACTTCATCTCGATACCGTATAGCTATCACAGAACCTTGCCTGCAGATGTGCAGGTCGGTGCGATATCCCAATGAAATCCCTGCCAAGACCATGATGCTTCCACCGCGGAATGCGTGATGTTCGATGATGTTCTGGGGCCGATTGCATGTGCCTTGTTCCCTCCAGACCCTTAAACGCTTATCATCAGGTTGTAGGGCAAATGTGGACTCATCTGTGAACATAACGTTACCCCAATCAGACATAGTCCAATTCACATGCTGGCGGCACCACTGTAATCATGCCCCTCTGGATTGGACGGATAAAAGAACACAAACTCATAGTACCCGGGTATACAGACCATTCATGTCTAGCCTTCAACGAACAGTAGTGGCAGATATCGTCTTACCAATGGCCGCTGCAACCATAGATGTCACACGTGTGGAGGTCGATCTTCAATTCCACTTAGCTACAACAGAAATATATCGATCTTCTGCAGGGGGGGGGGGGGGGAAACCCTTGGATGACCGGCTACAGGTCTTTGGACAACTGTTTGACTGGTTTGGAATTGTTTCCATAATCGTGAAATGACAGAATGATGAAAGCCGAAGAAACGAGCAACTTATAGACTGTCCTGCTTCATGCGTCCGACAGCCCGTCTGTGCTCAGAATCTTCCATTCATCTTCTGGAAGCCATAGAAACACGTCTAACTTGAAAACAAATCGTACGAATGTTCTAAACATCTTCCATCAGCACTTACATGCAACTCCTGTAACCCTTCATAATGCCGGCTTCTTATACGACTGCCTGTTTGCATATTTCTCAATGCGAAACTGTGATTGGCTGTTACCTATATAATTTGCATACTTCCTTCTACCTATGCAGCAAATTTCAGCTTCTTTAATTCAGATCTCTTACGAAAATTAACATTTTTCCTCTCCGTGCTTAACTTTTGGAAGTGAGTATAGAAATGGCAATATGTAAATCAAATAACTGGTAACAAAACTGAAATTTCTCTTCCATCTTCATCTCTATACATGAAGTATTAACAAAAGATCCAGGAACTCAATAACAAAGGCAAGCAGACAATTGTTCAGCTGAAATGCTGATTCTCATCAACAGAATTCTAAATATCTGAAACGGAAATTTAACTGTCTACATCATAACAGAATTTCACATGTGCATGGTCCAGTCCGCATACTCTTAGACAAAATAAGCCACTATCTGCCCATTTTATTCATAAGTAATGGCATCTTATGTGGGCGGTAGGTTTTGAGTCGCACAGGTGGTGAATTCACTTTTCGTCAGCGTGCAACATGGATCTCAAAGCCTTCTGCCATTACTGACAAATAAAATGGGCAGATAGCGGCTTATTTAGTCTAAGAGTACGTGGACTGGACAATGCACATGTGAAATTCTGTTATGTTTTCAGATGAATCAAAATTTAACCTACACGGATCTGAAGGGAAACTTTATTTTAGGTATAGAAAAGTCGAGTGATTGATTTGTGCAGACAGTTAAGTTTCAGATAATTGGAATTCTGTTGAAGAGAATCAGCATTTCAACTGAACAATCGTCTGCTTGCCTTTGTTATTGTTATTCCGGGATCTTTTGTTAATACAGCATATGTATAAAGATGAAGATGGGAGCGAAGATGGATGCTATTTGGATATATGACCTTGAAATTTCTCTTATCCATTAACAAGTTATGGAACAACAATTAGATTTTTTGACAATTAGATTTACTTTCAAAGAATTTTCAATCCTTACTTATATAACAACAGATATAGCAAAGATTTCTAGTCTTCTGACAGATTTGAAAAAGATTAGGAAAATTTGGGAGGCAATCCTAAATGGATGCAAGCTCACAGCTGTAAATTTAAGTATGCAGGCTGAATTTTCAGATCAACAACAGAGGAAGAGAAAAAGAAATGCTGAAGAATCGACAATAACACCAACTGAAGTATTAATGGGTTTCATTTTCTTTTGGACAGTGTTATTAGTAGCATGACAATTCGATTTGATGTAGTGAAAAAAAAAAAAATAAATAAATAAACATTGTATTCATGTGCTGTGGTTATTTCACGGCTTAAATGAGGTAGAAATTCGAGAAAATTCAAGAAAGCTAAAAACCAAATATGAAGATGATACTAGAGAGCAGTTTCTGAAGAACTAATCTATATCAATATATGGTGCAACTATAAAGGAAAATCTTTCAACTAAATAGTTGCTTAATAAAATAAAATACCCCCTCCATCCGAAAATATGGTATACATTTTAAAACACATTTTAACGTGTTCCCAGGATGCCCTGAAGACGTCTAGATCCCACTTCAATTAAAATAATTTTGTATTTTGAATTTTGTGAATACAGTAGAACCTTATTATAACGGACAGTTTTAAAAAAAATTGGCAGCCTACAATTAAGGTGAGCGAAGTGAAAGACCATTTAAATATTGTTATTCAGTATGTTGAACAATCGGCAAATGAAAATGTGTTTGCATATTATGAAAACTTACGGCACCTCCATCAGTTATTAACTGAAGAAATAAGCAGCAAACAAACCCAGCAGAAAATAAATTACTTTTTCAAACCAATGAATGTAAGCAATCAACATGTACCAGGACCTTGTTGTTCTAAAAATTAATGCAGTGTACACGTATACATCTTTTTCAATTCAACCTACTATGTTGAAGGCTGTTTTTTATTTGATATACAATAAACACTTTTTATAGGTAACTACTGTACTTTCATTGATGTAAACCCTGCTGCATTACACCCCTGTAAGAATTATTTGTTATAAACCGGACTTTCATTAAAATGGACAACCTTCAGCCCCTATTAGTCCGTTATAATGAGGTTCTACTGTAAATACTGTCAATACTCAACACTTAACCTACTTAACTGAAATTACAATTTCTTTTAAATGTACACCATAATTTCGGACAATAATAATTTTAAAATGCATACCATATTTTCGGACGGAGAGAATATCTGAATCTTGAACCACTATTTACCAATATTGTTATTGCTTTAAGGTTTTTTTTGTACAATACAAGTGACAGTGGCTCAATCAGAACAATCTTTTAGTTGACTATCAAAGATCAAAAATGTATTATAGTTAACTATGGGTTAAAAATGACTTTCTTCTTTGGGCTTATTATAAGTTGAGGCTGAGCTAGCTAAACATTGTGATTTTTCAAAATTTTAATAGATTTATTTGCAAGTCATAAGGTTTGCAAAGCACTTTTGTGATTCATTCTAAATCCGAAACTCAAGCTGTGATTTTTGGACTTTGGATCTTATGTGATACTCTATCGAGATAACCTTATTACAAGAGTGGAAATCTTCTGTTAAACAACTATTATTTTGTATTTACCCAATCTTATATCGCTATTATTCAATTTTCTTATTATTATATAACAGAAAAAAATAAAAAACTAATTTCTTTCTGTATGCAGTTTTTTTTTTTTTCCTGTCATCGGGCTCACTCTTGGCAGCTCTGATGACTGTAAGGGAACAGCTAATAGTAATTGTGAGCATTTTTCCAGCCAGTTACTGCATTATAAGCTTTAAGACAGATTATATGGTAGGATCAGCAAATAGATGATGGGATATTCTATTGTGATGAGTTTGACACTGTAAAATTGGGGAGTGTCATTGAAATGTACCACAAATACACCTATGCTCAGTTTTATTAGACAATTCCTTTTCCTTACCAGCATGTCCCTGCATTTAGATCCACTAACGTACACTTCACATTCAACAACAAATAAAATGATCTCTCCAACACTGTATACTTGATTCCTTGCACAATTGGCCCATCAGAGTATTTGGTCCATTTGCATTGTCCAAACCCACTGCCATATGCATTAACGTACATAAAAGCACCTTTACAGCCAAAGACTCCACATAACATTGTAATCCAGTAATCAGCAGGTAAAATGCCTGCCATTACTGCTAGCTGTCCTGTACTGTCACCACCTTGTTTGTCTTGTGTTGTCCACTGATGATGGAACATGTGTTCTGGAACCATCAGGTTAATCTCCACTAATTAATTTTAACCAAATGTAATGGGTTTTATCATTGTTGCTTCTCTTTTATTTTATCAATGCAAGTAAAAGTTTCCTTACTCATTCTCAACAGTCTACCTAAGTGCAAAAATACAGAAACAATGTGAGTGATGCTTCAGATAAGAATTAACTATATCCCAGTAATTCAATAAGCTGAATTTCATGAAACTGGTATGAGGATTTATTAAAAAAAAATCTTCGATTTTAGATTATATTGGTCTTTCGACAAAACAAGAGTATATTTCACTTTTTTTTTCAGTTGTGATACTGATATGTATGTGACACGTCAAGTAAAAGCACTTCAGAGCTCAGTTAAATGGTACCAGTTTCATTTCTCTACAATGAATCATTTACTTAATATATAATAAGTATGTAAATTTGAGGACTAACCATAGGGAATATTTCATGATCTCATCTCAATTGAATTGTGTAGGAAAGTAAGTAATACAAGGCTGCTGGTACTCCTTGGGCTGTAATTTTAGTTTGCAGAAACTGGTTAGATTTAGAGAATTTTTTGGGAAACATTCACTCTATCCTTTATTATGACATTTCTCCATTAACATTATATGACAACATCATGATATTCATTAAAATGAATAAATGAAGTATCTGCATTGCCAACTCTCAAATATTTATACGCACAGACTGCTATCTCATATTAATGAAAATGCATGCTAGTTCAGATACTCTGGAGTTCAGAAGTTCTATCATATAATAAAGACGATGAATTCTTCAAATAAAAGGAGGGTTCACAGTGTTTTTGGTCTGAAATTTTTTTGGACTATCAAAGAATAAGATGGGTGGACAATCACAGTCAGCCTTCCTATGGTCAATAAAACATCAAGATTGAGACCTATCTACATCTCTGAAAACTCTTATTTAATGCCAGTACAGGTGCAGGACTAACAAAAAGAAAAGCAATGCCCTATGGATAATTAACAACAGTCAGAAATTTATAATATCTGTATGGTATATTAATTTCATAAAATATACATTAACGCGAAATCCACAAGGGCCCTAACTTTCTAAAAAGATGATGATGTTGGTGAAATTTTCTCTTGGATTAGATACTAATGACATTAGGAAGAGTTGATGCTGATATGACAAATCAAGTTTTAAATGACTACTTCTTCCTTATCACTTAAAAGACTATTCAGATAAATGTCAATTGCTAGAAGCAAATAGCATTTGTCTACAGATAACAGAAATGTAATGATAAACACACTGAAAACAACAATTAAAAATTTTAGTTTGTTGATTGAAAGGGCTAGATATGGTAACTGATATACATGTAGAATAAAAAAAAAAAAAAAATTAAAAACACACAATCAATTTCAGAAGCATAATTACAGCGTGGAGTCTTTCAAATCCCATGGGATTCATCTTCATGGGATTCGAAAGACTCCATGCTGTAATTATGCTTCTGTAATTGATTGTGTGTTTTTATTTTATTTTTTTATTTGACAAATCTTTTAACACACGTTAAAATTGATTTATGATATATATGTAGCAGATGACTGTGGTTACAAAAAAAAATTGTAAAAATTATAAAACTTAGAAATCATGCAGGGATTTATTGGAGATCTAGAGCTTTTGATGGTGATTTTTATGCTTTTTGTTTCAATTTCAGGAAAAACAAAAATTATTATAATTCAAAAATGGTGCTTTTTATAATACTACTGTAATAATTATAATAATTTCAAACTTTGAAGGATTAGTTTGTAGTGTAAGCTGAAAAAGAGGGTTGTTAAGTTTTAACAAAAATCAGCGTCTGATAGATTGTTTCTGTAAACTTTGTAATTTCGACATAAAACATTTAATTCGTTCAAGAACACTTTGTGACTAAAAAAAAAAAAACTAACTGTAAACTTCATCTGCATCAAAAGAGAGTAAGAAGCAGCAATTCAATCTTCGCAGCGCTTTGACAGAGATAAATACACTTTTTTTTATATTTTTAGTTGTAAAATTACAAAATTAAATTTCTAGCTTCAAAAAGAATATTCCATTAGTCCATTAGTATTAATTAATCAATCTACATCTACTTATATAAATATTTTGATTTTCTTAATTCTGAGAAGAATTACCGAATGAAACAACAATAATTAAATGGGCACTGATTAGGAATGATGCTCCCTTCAGAATTCTACTTTAATTCTTTAAAGTATTCATTGCGCGAATTAATTTGAACTCTTTAGATGATGATTAAATACAACTAATGACTATAAAATCGAACATTTTCTTTCTTTTTTATTTTTTTGTTAATTAACCTGTAATCGTAGTATTTCTTCGATTTTCATTTGGACTTTAAATTGACTCATCAAATACCTGCCAATTCTTAGATTACGTTATTAGGGTTATTAAAATCAATCAGACTTCACAGTAGTATAGACATAACTGATATTACTTCAACATACCTGCGATTAATAAAATTTAAAGTTCAATTAGACAGGTAAGCAGGCATATTGCTGTTCCCTACAATTCTTAATTAAAAACATTCACTCTTTTTAGATGGCGCTTCTTGACGATATGGATTATGGGTAATAGACGCTACTGACATCTGCTGTCATTTTTCGTAAGCTTTATCCCGGCAACCTTGGAATATCGGTATAAACAGTGTAACACGGTACAAAATTTTTAGAGAAACATGTAGGTCAAAGAGGCATCCTTCTTCCACCCGAAATATATAGAATACACCGACTTTCGTTCGTTTTTGTTTTGTTAGATAACCGCTTGAGAGGATCTTGGCCTCCCACAAAATTTTGAAATCTACATTTGTTTTTCGTCTTTTTTTTGGTTGTTGGAGATCGGCTGCCAAATTTGGTCCAACCCGAAATAAAATCTTATATACGCCCCTAACGAAAATGGAAAGATAAATATAATTGAATGCTTGAAAAAAACTGGAATATTTTGTTTTGTATTATATCACAATAGGACTATGTGATATAAACATTCATGAACTATGTTAAAATAACAATCTTGAGGTCAAAATACCGTACATTATCTGAAATTCGAAGTCACTGAATTTAACAAATGTTTTAGTTGTGCTGCCTTACAAATTCTTTTATTTGTAAAATCTTTGGCGGTTTTGTTTTGTTTTTTCCCTCCAAGCTCAAAAATCATCAATCGCTTCGGGCAGTCTAATTGCAAGATAAAGAAAAATAACTAAATAAAAAGGCCTATTTAAGGAAATGTAAAAAACTAGTTGAAATTTTATCAAGTAATGAGAGTTGTTATCCGTTACATCGCACTAGACTGGAAAAAAAAAAAAGAGAAACAAACGACTCTATTCAAGAGAGTAATACGTTTCTTTTCCAAGCTTAGTTAATTGAAAGAGCTAATACTAGATGGCACTATAACGAGGCGCTATAAACAATGACGTCACGTTCTTACTCTCACATACCCCCTCCTCCTCCTCCTTTTTCCTAAACATCCTCCCCTTCACTTTCTAATTCTGTTGTAATCTCCCTTATACTCAAGGAATCTGAGGTTAATCCTCGACACACAACACAGCAAATACAAATCTACCGAAATTCGTTAATAAAGAATAAAATAGACAGAATAATGAAAATTGGCATATTCTTTATTTATTTGTTTAATCAATTTCTTTTGAATGATAAAAGAAAACATTATAAACTCCTGCATATAAATATACAAAAAATAACGTAATTATAATTATTATACTAGGCTTTTATTACTGCTTAACAACTTTCACTTAATGGTTTTTGCTTCGGTTAATAATTTTAATTATCAAATAAAGAAAAAGAGAATAAACATTTTCTAATTAATAAGAAGGAGGAATTTAAAAAAAAAATGTAATTTCGCTAATAAATAGTTTTTGAATATAAGAATATAATTCAGAGCGCCTGCGTGTACGACTGCACGTGCAGCTTCGTCATTCTCCAAACAAGCCTTGACTTTTATTGGTTATTCAAGTTTCAATTGTGTTTACATATCAACAAACATCTAAGTAAATGAGTAAAAAAAAAAAGTCAAAATTCATTGTCTTAAATGTCGGAAGCTCTTAAAATATGACAAACTTAAATGTGTATCTTGTGGCAATAGATAGCATTTAAGTGCTGAAAGCAGTGAGGAAACAACAAAAGCAAGGCCAACCAAACTAAACTTACAGAAGTGTACAAAATGTATCAGAAATACAAATGGAACGACAACAAAATTAGAAATAAAAATAATTTCACTCTTCAGTGAAGAAATTCAATCAGGAACAACAACCTCAAAAGGCGAAAGGGAAAATCCCCCCAAAAACAAAACGATGATCTTGACCCTAACCATCCTCTAAGAGCAACAGAAATGAAAAAGCACTTCAAAATGGAAATATCCGATTTAAAAGATGGGTGGAATGGCTTTCATAAATCAACAACAACAGGGCATTATTGATAAGTTACAATCTAATCGAAAGGACCTCAAAAGAGATAAATGAATATGATATTAGAAAAAGAAAATTAAAAGAATTTGGGGAAAAAAATCTCGCAATTGGAAACACAAATTGAACATATGGAAAATATGTCAAGGAAATACAATTTTAGAAGTGATTGGATTAAAAGAACTTCCAAATGATAATTTAACAGACACTATCAACAAGCTAACCAATAGCTTGCAACTAACAAGTAATTGGGACAACATCGATATGGTTCTCATATTTGGAACACCAAAGTTAGGCTTATGATCATAAATTCACAATTCTAAAAATTAAAACATTAATCTATATTACTAAAATCTTTTATTTCTCTGTCTGTCTGTCCGGCGCAATTTTCTGAGAGAATGGAAAATAGAAATAATTTTTACAACGAAACATCCGCGACAGGAATCGAACCTGCAACCTTCTGATCCGATGTCAGATGCCTTAGCCATTAGGCCATAGGGACTACAACTCCCTTCATATGGTTTTTTGACTTATATCTCCTTTCCTTTCCCCCATCAATAAGGAATGTATTCAATCTTTTTTTTGAATCTCAAGATTGTTTATTTATTTCACATCAGTCAGTTTATTTGTAATTCGAAACTGACAATTAGAACGATAATTGCCGAAACGTTGCAATATTTTAAATATTCTTACTTAACCAAATCCTATGTGATATTGAAAAATATGTGGGTATACACGCCAGATGTTGGAGTAAATAAAACAGAGTCAAGAAAGAGAGAAGCACTCTTTTTTTAAGGTGGAATACCGAAAAAATCACTATTTGCAACTCAAAAACCATCAATAAATGTAACTCAAACGTCACTGAAAAGTGACAATTATAATTAAAATGAGAGTCAAAAAAGAATGAAGCGATACTTCTATTAGATAGAATACTGAAAAATCACTATCTGTAACTCAGAAACCATCAATATTTGGAACACAAAAGCCACTCAAAAGTGCCACATAGAATAAAAAAAGAGACTCAAAAAAGAAAGAAGCAGTATTTCTATTAGATAGAATACTGAACACTATTGTAACTCAGAAACCACTGAAAAGTATCATTTGGAAAAAAAAAAAAAAGAGTCAAGAAATAAGAAGCAGTATTTCATTAGATAGAATACTGAAAAATCACTATTTGTAACTCAAAAACCATCACTATTTCTAACTCGAAAACCACTGAAAAGTATCAATAGGAATAAAAAAAAAAAGATAGTCAAGAAAGAAAGATGCACTATTTCTATTAGGTAGAATACTGCTCAGAAGTTAGACGTCTTAGCCATTAGACCACTAGGCCTACATTCTAATCTCTAAAAAATAAAAATATATCATAGATATATGATTTTCAAGGTGGTTCTAAAAGCAGTCGTAGATTGAGAGAAAAAATTAAATTAAATTAAAAAAAAGCTTTTAAAAAATTTTAGTTTTAGTTTCCTTGATGTAATTTGTGTGTGTGTGTGCGTGTGTGTGTGTGTGTGTGTGTGTGTGTGTTTTAATAAATAAAAAATTGTTTTCCGTTACATAAGGGAGGCTACCGGAGCGAAGCGACGGATAGCCGACTAGTTTATAATTAAAAATTAAAGAAAATCATGAACAATGAAGATATCTTCAACAATGAAGACCACAGCAAAATTTATTCAAATGACAATTTATCAGAATAAAGGTAAAACTCTTTTGGAAAGCAAAAATATTATTAAAAAAAAAAACAAGAACAAAAAGATTCACATGGATTAAGAATGAAAATATTTTCTTGAGAAAAAATGAAACTCCTTATCCTGTAGAAAAAAAAAATTATCTGTTAATATTAAGAAAAAAATGGAAGATAACAACCGAAGGAGTTCTTTTCAACTATGAAAATTTTAAACGAATGACTATCAAAAGTACTGTACTTAAAATAATAAAAACAAATAGCTGATTTAAAATAAAGTTTATTTTAAACTAAATTTATTTTATAAAGTTTAACTTACTGAAACTCAATTCTGAAACTTTATTAGTAGATAATGTTACAAAATTTAGAAAAAAAGAAAAAAAAAAAAAAAACGAAAAATAATTTACAATTTTCAGATTTCCGAAATTATATCTTAAATAAATATGGAATTTTATTCTCAAAACAAAAGTTCTTCTACAACATAATACTCTAAAATTATGAAGTATGGAAAATAAAAAAATAATAATATACAAAATTATAATTTAAGAACAGATGGTAATATAAAATTAATTTATACATAGACAAATAATAATTACATATATACATACATATATATATACATAGTTCTCTGCCAAGGGCAGGTCCTTCACTACAAACCCAGCATTCTCCAATCTTTCCTATTTTCTGCCTTCCTCTTCGTCTCCACATAAGATCCATTTACCATAATGTTGTCGATCATCTTAAATCTTCTTCTGCCTCGAACTTTTTTACCGTTCACCATTCCTTCCAGTGCATCCTTCATTAGGGAATTTCTTCTCAGCCAGTGACCCAACCAGTTTCTTTTTCTCTTCCTGATCAGTTTCAGCATTATTCTTTCTTCACCCACTCTTTCTAGCACAGCTTCATTTCTTATTTTGTCTGTCCATTTCACATGCTCCATTCTTCTCCATATCCACATTTCAAATGCTTCTAGTCGTTTCTCTTCACTGCGTCGTAATGTCCATGTTTCTGCTCATACAATGCCACACTCCACACAAAGCACTTCACTAGTCTCTTCCTTAGTTCTTTTTCCAGAGGTCCGCAGAAGATGCTCCTTTTCCTATTAAAAGCCTCCTTTGCTATTGCTATCCTCCTCTTGACTTCTTGGCAAATAATAATTATGGCTTAAAAATATTAATTATGATATAGAAAGTTTTCTAAATAATATAAATATATTTTAAGATAATCAAAATGTTTCATTTGTAAAACGTAAGTTAAAAAATGGATTGTTGAAAATATTTAGGAAAATTTACGATTAAGAAGGATGGGGACAGAAAAGAATAAAAAAAAAAAAAGAAGTAGTTTAAGTTTTATATATATATAAAGCCGGACAGTGATGTGAAATTTGAAAAATGCCAATACAAAAATCTTTGCGAAACTCGAAGGATTGGCTTTGAGTTTTGCCCGTGATATATATATATATATTTACCTTATATATATATATAAGGTAAAGTTGGGAAAGATGACACATGTAAATGTAACTTCAAGAAGGGTTTGCAGTAGACTGCAGCGCATCACTTGACCAAAACCCGAGGCCAGTCTGAGCTTTAGTGTGTGTAGAGTGTTTGTGCTGAATTGATATATGAGATTTTATTGAGTTTTTCTTCCAATGATACAGCCAGGTTTGTGCTCGAATTTGTTTAGTTAACAGCCCTTTTTTAAGGCATCTTTCGCTATAATTCACTGTGTAAACATGTAAATAGAGTAAGCAAGGTTATGTACCAGTCACTAGGAGTTTGGGTCACATTTGATGGAAATGGCTGTGTGTCATCTGTCCCATCACTCGGGGAGATCCCCTTTTTTATTCTTTTTCTTTTATTTTTGCCTTTCTTTTATTTTATATACATCACAATACAATTACAATTTACATAAATTAAAAAAAAATAATTAACACTAAATTTCGTATAGACTTAAAAAAATAAAATCTAAAGTATTTTGCAAATCTGATAACTGTAAGTGGTTTATTTTGGAAGTCAGAAGAAAGTGGGGAGGAGACCTTGGAGATATTGTCATATATTGGATTTACTTAAAGGAATTTCGTTATGTTTCTGTTAATATTTATTAATCAGTTTTTATTTGTATTAGCTTTTTAATATTGTTTCTTTTTGAGTAAAAAATTATTATTAATATATATATATATATTGAATAATATATTTAATGTCTTGATCAGCAGGGAATTTTATTTTTTAATTAAACAGTTTTTTCCAAAAAGTTTCAAAAATACCATTATTCAACGGAATAATTATAGTGTTTCATTTCATATGTTTTTATAAAAATAAAAGTAGCAGCTTGATTTACACAGGTCTCTTATTCATATTCCATGCGGCCATCTATCCCCACAGAGGGTCATGCTACTACCCGTGTCATCTCTCCCGTAGTTATGGGAGAGATGACTCAATGTCAAAAAATTTTTAAAATTCTAAAAATAAGAAACAGCATTAAAAACATAAAAAACAAAAAAAAACAAAAAAAAAACAAAACGTAAATATGAAAGCAAAGGATAAATCAACAATTTGAAGCTTTCAAACATTTAAAAAATAAGGTTTTTAATATTTTACGTTAAAAATTCGAATTGTGTCATCTCTCCCAACTTTATCTTATATGAGTATTTGAAAATATCTAAATTACCCATAATGTATGAATATTCTTACTAATTAAAATTATTATTATACTTTTAAATTGTTCATAATTATAGTAAATTTCATAATGTATTGTTATAATGATTATTATTATTATTTATAATTAGAAATTACTGTATTACTAAGATTTGAAGCTGTATTAATGTATATATACATATTTTCCAGAACCCGTTTGATAGGGTTACTAAATCCCTAATGGGACTATACTGTATTTTTCCTTTTGTAATAATAATAAAAAAAATATATTATTATTCAATTGATAAACGTAGTCTCCTATTTTAATTTTTTTATCCTCGCACAAGAAGGGAAGTGCTTCCCGGTTTTTGGCGAGATGTATTTTTTGTTCATTAGGCTCAAATGCAGGAATGAAGTGGAAAGATTGTAAAATTTGGTGTCAAAGATTAGCTCTGAGGATTAGAATGAAAATCTGTTAATTAGGCCTTCCAGTAAACTGTGACATTCCTGTTGTGACTCACACCAACTGATGTTAAAATTTGAAAAGTATTTCTTACGACAAATTATGGGGAAATTTAATTATTAATTAAAAATATGCAGTATTTCGGCAATTAAAAATTATGAGGTTCTTGAAAGACTTTATTTCATTTTGGCTGTGAAAATTTCAATCTAATTTAAGAGAATATAAAAAGAGAGATTCTGTTTTCTTAAAAAAAAAATATATAAACAAAATAAGAGAAATTTCCCAGACATTGTAATTGTAATTAGTTTCTTTACAACCGAAAATTATAGACGGCAATGGTAATATATATTCTTTGGTTAGTTATGGAAAGCAGGAATGCATTCTTTGATTATTTAGAGATGACTGATCAATATTCGTCTTAAAACAAACCTCTGCAGCGTTATTTAATATCTGTTTAGTAAGTATGGTTTGTCATTCCTCTGCTCCAGTGTCAAGTATTTCCCATTAACAGGCCTTTTTTTTTAGAATGTTATTAATAAAAATACACTTAAAAAATAATAGTTTTGGCTCTAAATGATAGCTGAGATTTGAATCGTGTCATTGATACTGTTCGGTTTTGGGCTGCTAAAAAAATCAACTGGAACAGTTTCACCTTAAAAAATATCAGCTTACCTTGGCATGCCGCCTATTGAAATCATCTTTCTAATGGTGGCCCAACTAGTCGCAACTATCAACCGCCTCCTGACGAAAAGCGGCAGCACCAAAGACTCTGTAGTGACTACTATATACTCACTATTGGAAAGCGCAGGAAAGCATTATTGGAAAGCGACTACGACATCTGGTGACGAAAAAAACAAACGCCATTTGGGTAATCAGAGACTCGAAAGTCAATTGTTATGTTTTACGTGAGCTAATATATTGCGTTGTTTCTTGTGAATTTATATTTCATAATTTTTTATTTTGGAATAGTTTGTTAATTTGCTGTTGCCAAGAAGAATATGTATCTTTTGAAGTAATTCAGAAGCCACTTCCTAAAGAAAATTGAAGGGTGATCAAAGTTTTAGCGGTGTGAGAAAAAAATAAGTTATTGGCAGTTTTAATGGTCTTTGATTAAGATTTTTTTCTCAATCATACATGTTTGTTTATGTATACCGTTAGGTAACATCATTTAATAGCAAAAGAAGAATAAAAAAATTAATTATGTAGCATAATGACTTACGTAAGTTGACTCATATCTGAAAAGGGAAGAAAAAATCTATAAAATGCACAAATTCGTTAAAAGCAAACAATTCTAACGAATTTGTGCATTTTATAGATTTTTTCTTACCTTTTCATATTACATCAATGCACGTTAAACCTTCTTTATTAGTGACTCATTTCTGTTTAGTGGGTAAGGCCATTGTAGTATGGATGTCTATCAGCTGCTATTCATTTCTTGAGTCGAAGGAGTCCTTTTTAGAGACACATTTGGAGCTATTGTGATAGCGACCAAAATCGGTAGCTACCGCGTTTGTTCTGTCTGTTCGTCCGTCCTTATCTGTCCACCCCTAACATCTCCCGAACGCAAGATCTGATCGACAAACTGATTTCGTCATCGTGTTCACAGGCCCAAACACTGTAGGAATGGAGTATTTTGAGGGACCAACGCTCCTCCCCCCTCCATGTTCGAGATATTTGCGATTGTTATCATTGTATACACCCCCCCCCCTAAAAACTACCGAACGAAAGGTCGGATCGACAAACTGATTTCACCATCGTGTTCAGAGGCCCAAACAGCAAA
>JAFIDM010012231.1:35252506-35263541 GCA_023159025.1 Thereuonema tuberculata
TTTCTACAATTATAAGTTTTCATATACGTTAAATTGTCTACTTCAATATTATGTTACGTGTGGTGAATGTGGTGGCAGGGATGTGAAGCAGTGCGACCTTAGATCTATTGTAGTATCCCATGGAAAGAAGGACAGCAGATGACAAAAGAATAGTGGAAATAGTGCAGGGGAAATTGGAGGACACCGGGAAAACATGCCCAGCGCGGATCGTCCACCACAAAACCAGGCACATAGCCAGGGGTAAGTCTGGGAGTCCGGATCCCTTCCTTCGTGGAAGAAAAGAAAAAAACAAAGTCTGTATATTCAAGTGTGTAAATGATAAGATCAAAGAGCCTACTCTCGCCATAGATTTAGTATTTTTATTTTATTTTGTTTTATTTTTGTAGGAAAGATACCACGTGAATATACCCAATTACAGTATCTCTAAAAAGAAAAAGATAAACTAAAATATACGGAAAAAAATAATATACTTACAAATATACAAATATAGATAGTAAATATCAAAAAAAAAAAAGAAAAAAAAAAGGAATTAACCGAATATAATAGATATACTGAATGTGTAAAATATGCAAAAAGAAACACAAGAATAATTATACACTAGAAAACATTAAAAAAAATACTTAAATAAGAATACATAAGAATTCACAAGAATATATAAGAATATCATAAGAATATCACAAGAATATTATAAGAATAACATAATATCATTAGAATATCACAACAGTATCATAAGAATGCACAAGTATTCACAAGAATAGTATACATTAAAAAAAGTGTTCCCTTTGATAGACCAATGCAGGCCTGTGGTATCGCGGGAGGTCAGATTCCCGCAGCTCGACCAACTGGACTAAGTTGAGGTCGCGGGGTCAGCCCGACGTCCGCCCGACTTTAACTCAAGGGAAAGAAACCCGGTACTCATTCTACAGAGGGCTGGGTAGACCCTAAAACCCGTTTGGAGGAGAAAGGAGTGTGGAAAAAACCCCGCCCTCCGCCGAGACCGGGAATCGAACCCGCACCTCCAACCCGCAGCCAAGCTCCCTGACCACTCGGTCACCGGGCTCGAGTAAGTATACATAAGAATATCAAAAAAAAAAAATACATAAATAAGAATAAGTACAATAACATCAAAGGATATGGGAAAAATAAAGAAATTAATTTTGATGATGGAAAGAAGAAGTAGAGAGAGATAGAGATAGAGAGAGAGAGAGAGATAGAGAGAGAGAGAGAGAGAGAGAAAGTTGAAGGAAAGACAAATTAAATAGAGAAAAGAAACAGCAGTTGAATCAGATGATCCTAACATGTCTAATTTGAAGGACGTAAGATTCATATTAAAAATGTCAAGATTATAACACTGACGATTGTATTCGTCACACATTCTAACAACAGGCGAGTATTTGTGTCTGTTAGATCGCACAGAGGGTGTGTAGAAAAATGATCTATTTCAATTCCGTGTGGTAGTTACATTGAAATTAATTTGAGCAAGTACTTGGAATTATGGATTTTATTATTAAGAAGCTTATAAAGAAAAATAAGAAAGGCAGTTCGCCTACACAACGTTAATGATTCAATTTTAAAATAAGTTAATAAAGTATTGTAACTAATAAGGAGTCAGAATAAAAGCGAAAAGTGTTGAAAAATAGATATTTAAAAAATCTTTTTTTCACTTTTCCATTTAATTTGATAGAGTATTGTTGATATGGAGACCACACAATTGAAGCATATTCGAGATTCGAGCGGACAAAAGAAGAAATATTGCGAAAGATACTTCCTTGACGAATTACGAAGCCAGGTGGTTTATTGGCTTTATTTGTTATATATTCGAAATGATAATTAAATGAAAGATTATAAGTGAACAGAACATCCAGGGCTTTTATCTCTCTTTTCTTGGTTAATGTGATGAAATTTAGACTATACTTGTAATTAAACAGTTTTTTCTTTGT
The DNA here is from genome assembly GCA_023159025.1 of Thereuonema tuberculata. Lineage (NCBI taxonomy): Eukaryota > Metazoa > Arthropoda > Chilopoda > Scutigeromorpha > Scutigeridae > Thereuonema > Thereuonema tuberculata. The sequence continues at coordinate 35,254,447 of JAFIDM010012231.1, forward strand.
TGTATAAGAAATAATTGAACATTTAGGAATGTTGAAATAAAGTTTATTATTTACAGACCAATTATATACATTATCCATATCTTGCTGAAGAGCGATATAGTCTTGTTTATTAGAGATCTCTTTGAAGAGTTTGCAGTCATCAGCATACATTAGACAGTGCGTATTCCTCAAGACAGAGGGAAGATCATTAATGAAAAGAAGAGAAGAGGCCCAAGGTTGGAGCCTTGAGGTACTCCAGAGTTAACAATAAAATCGAAGGAATTTTTGCCACAGTAGTACATGAATTGTTTTCTTTCAGCAATGTAAGAGTAAAGAAATTGAATTGTATTTTGGTTCAAACCAAAACATGAGCGTTTATTAAGCAGTTGATGATCGACTTTATCAAGTGCCTTTTTGAAATCTGTACTGTGTAGTGAACATCAACTTGCTTCTTATTATCAAAAGAGTTGAGTGAAATTTACTAAATTCGTGACAGTTGATCTCTTTGGTAAAAATCCATGTTGAGTGTCAGTAATAAGAGTTTCTGTTATTTGATATAATTGTTTATGTAAGAAAATCTTAAATAGTTTAGCAAGAGCAGAAAGAATTGCGATAGGCCTATAGTTGGTAATTTGAGATCTATCGCCATTTTTAAACAGAGAAATAATTTTCGAGAGTTTCCATAAGAAACGGAAAGTATTTAACTTAAGAGATAGAGAAAATAGATAGTGAAGCGGAAGTGTAAGTAGGTGACTGCGACCTTCCAGTAAATAGGGAGGGTTGAGCTGGACCCACACTTTATTTAGGTTTAAGAAGTTTGAAAGCATTGGTGACATCATCAGTTGAGATATCAAAGGCCGCAGAGTTTAAAGATCATCTTACTTTTAAACTTTCATTTAAAGAAAGCATTCAATGTAATGGACCCCCCCCCCCCCCCAAACAAAATCTTGGCAACGTGCCTGACAAAACCCATATGAGAACCGAACACCAGTACTCAGAGGTGAGAGGCCAATGTCTTAGCGAAACGCCAAACGCACAGCCTTGGGCAAGTATCAGTACTCGCTCCAGCATACTAAAGAGATGTATGTAATAAACTGCCAACCACATGTATATTGCAAAGACAATGATGCAGATAATAAAAACTGTAAATTACTTTCTTTATACATGCAATGCTACAAGAACTTAAGTAACTTTAAACAAATAAACGCAGATAATTTTAAGACGTAATAGCAGTTTTATTATCTGTTATATAGTTTTCCAGATCTGTCTCTCTGTATGTAATGTTAAGCTCTCTCCCTGTGTTTAACGGAGGAGAACTGTCGTACCTGTAAATCTCACATGTACGACAGGGCAGATCTATCTGTGTGTGCCCGCATTCGCAATCGTCGGAGATTTTTTTGAGGGAGGCGGTATTTTCACATGACCAGCTTTATGTTTCATTGTTGCGTCAACGGAACAGAGACAACATCAAATGTACTCATCAAGAAACAAACAAACAAAAACAAACAAACAAACAAATCGATGGTCAAGATCATGTGCTAAATGATGATCGAAGTTTCAATCGCAATGTGACTTACAATCAAGCCTTCTAATAAACAAATTCCGTTATCGTGGGATTTTTCACGAAAGGAACCCCGCGGTTAACGAGATTTTATTGTATTACATTCGACTATCTAACAAAACAAAGATAAAAGAAAACTTCTTCTGTATTAATATACATTTAAAGAAAAATAAAGAAAACTGCAAGTCACTTTAAAAGTGGAATAATTCAGAATAAAGTTTTCACTATTAACTACTCCGCAAAAGATCGGAAACTTACGTACAACACTATTTAGTTTTAAAAATAGTTCTGAAAATGCTCACTTTCACTCAATAGCGCTGTCAGCATAACGATAACCAATCAGAGCATTTTGTTTGCTATATCGGTTGTGATTGGCTGAAGTCTACTTGGAAACAAAATGGGTTTTTTTGTTTTGTTTCTATGAGTTAATGGTGAATTAATTCTTCCAAAAAGGTTTGGAACTGAATAACAATTAAGATCTCAAACCGGAAGAACAGATAGGAAGATAATTAATTATTAAAAGTTTAACTGAATTCAGAAAGGAAAAGGATATTGCAGTATATTTATGTCAATTTTATTTCTTCAAACAATGTAAGTCATTTCGCAGTTCTTCGAATTTATTATTACAGTTTTTATGAATCATTTCTAATTTTTTTTTAATTGAACTTTAGGCTTAAATAATTTATATTTTTGGTAACGATTAAATTTGTCAATTAGTAAACATTATTTGAGTTTAATCCAAGGAAAATAAGACAAATAATACCTACATATTTTAAATAAAAAATAAATATTGAAGTATTGAAGAAAATAAAATAGTCATTTAATTTTTCACAAGTTAAAAAGAAATGTTTGTGTTCCTAAGTTTATATACATTATATACATGCAACATATGATATAAAGTTTGCAACCATTGCTTTTCAGCGAAAACTGAGACCATATATATCCTTTTTGGGGGGATGTTAATATAATTAACCAATTAACCTTTTGAAATTAAAATTGAAAATTGAAGGGCTCGGAGAGATATAGTCATAAGCTACCATTTCGTCATTTTTGAGATTCTTATGTCACTACATTCTCTAAACCCATCTCTTTGAAGCCATAGAAAGAAATTTGGAGTTTTCATAGTAGATGACAGTATGTGACAGATTGAAGTTCTAATTCAAAAAATAGAAAAATAACATATAGTGACAAAAGTAACATTCCATATACTACAGTATGTTTCATTACATATTGAAGTATCATTTAATATAAAAAGAATTTTTCCAGTTTGAATTGCAGATTTACAGATTTTTGTCAAAATTTTAAATTGCTTAAAACTCAGAACTAAGTTAGAGTGGCTTAAGACTATATCTCTCTGACCCCTTCAATTATTTAGAGATGGTTGATAGTTTTGTATACTAGTAAAAGAAATGTCGAAATATTGGTTTACAATATGGCTTCTAATCTTTTCATTAACTCAATTGTAAAGATCGACCAGCCATTACTTGAGTGTGGACAGTATTGAACAAATTGCAAGGGAATTGTCTTAATTAACGACTGAATTCATTACTTTAGAATTATTACTATTCAGATCATTTAAATAATAATTATTAAGATCTTGGTTCAAACAAAATGACATACAAATACTAATTATTCACGCATATCGATAATTAGTAATTTAATTACTTGATGAAGTAAGTAATTTAGCCAGGATCGGATCAATTAGATGGGTATGGAACATTACTAGAGCCGTACACCTGATTATTTTTTAAAAAAATTATAATTTTTAAAAAAAATTCTTACATTAAAATATACAAATGCGACCGTTTCGCAGGCGAGAGCCAGCCTTTTCAAGTCATCCTTTCAAGTCATCCTTTTCTAGTAATGTTCCTAATGATATTCAGTACATGTAAAACACTAGTTCTACTATAGATGGGTATGAGTAGGCATAAAAAAGTTTGCATATATTTTCACTATATTTATATTTTTAACTGTCCTTTGTCCTAAGTTTTAGTGTGTAATTTTATTTTATGAATTAACTTCAACACAAGTTGCAATTAATGCATGATATATATATATTTATTCAACAAATATATTAATTGTAAGATATTAATTTTTTAAGCTAATTACATAACCAACAGCTAATCAATTGTAATCAATGGAGGGATTGACTTGAAGGACCTTTGCTAGTATATAAGCTCAAAGATGCATTCCAAAGATTATGGCTCGCTTTATTGTTTATCTCACTGATATCACTGGTCTACAAAAAAAAAAAAAAAAAAAAAAACTTTTTTTCTTTCACAAGGAATAAATAAACGGAATCTAACTATCTTTTCCATGCTGAGTTCACATATGTTCTCAGATTTTTTCCATCAGGCAGGGTTTTTTTTGTCACACGTGTTTAAAGTTTTAAAAGAATTAGTAATCACTAAATAATAAATATACGGTTAATTTTGGCTTACATAAAAAGTTGATATGATAATTTTCGGCTATATTTTGCCTTCGGGATGTCTCTCTTCTTGGTCCAGCAGTAGTCAGCCAGCATACTGTGATACCTCTATTCCATAGTAGAAATCTGCTGATGGAAACGCTCACAATGCGCATCAGAGACAGATCCAAGATTTTCAGGGAAGAAGTCGAGGTGGGATCATCTGGCTGGTGTTGATGTCCAAGAGTCTCCATTACTGAACAAACACTATTATAAAAAACTATATGACCTTCTTTAGAGAAGTAGTCACTTAAATCACTATTGCGACTACGATAAACGCATATCCGTTTATCTTTTTGGAGTAGATTCCGACCTTTGAGCCTGGAACTTAAAAGCTCAGCCGACTGTTTAGACAAATTTAAATCCCATATAAGATCATTAAGATCTTCTTGAGATAAAAAGTGAGGTTCTGATGAACTACTTGCTTCAAATGTAGGGTCACTTCCCTCCTTTCTTTCGTCTTCAGTATGAGCTGGGTCAAAGTCAGAGTTATTGCTTAAGGTCATGAAATCTGGACACTTTGGTACAGGATACTCTTCAGTATGTGGAACAGGTCTCATTGCAGATGCCAAATTGGGATACTTAACTGTATATTTTGTTGTGGACGTAATTCCTTTAATGTTAGTTAAGCAGAAATAATAGTCAGTTGAATGGTCCTTCTGTTCCCTCCAAATCATAGGGACTGAAAACGGCATATGATTAGTACCATTTTTTCATCCAGTGAGAAGCCTAACCATGATACACAGCATACATTTGGGGCCCGGTCTTTATCGAAATCACCAGCTTTACACCCAAAATAAAGCTCATAATATTTTTTCACAAGTGGTATGAAATTTCTCCTCTGAGATTTGAAAGTCAGTTCTCCACACACATAGCAGAAATTGTTTGGTTGATTTAAATACTTTCTTGGCATATTGAAACTTTTATAAAACTCATAAAACTTACAAATAAAAACAATATACAGCAGAAAACCACTACATGTGTTGCCAGGCTCACTACAATTTCAATATTGGCTACTGGCCATCTGCTTACTAAAACAATGCAATATTTGAGCATGAATAAACCTGTACAGAGTTAGAACATGTTTCAACATGAATAAGTCTGCATTGGGCCAAATTATTCTGAATAAAATTACCACTTCTATAATTTACAAGAATTATAATAAAAAAAAATCTAATATACAGAAGTGTATTATACAAAAATGACCCTCACCAAAAAACTATGCCTAATGGAAAAATTCTGATTCATATTTGAATTCAGTACACAAAACTACACTAGAATCACTATTTAGTTTTCTTGTGAAAAAAAAATCATGTTGACCAGTGTATTCAGATGGATCGCCATTTTAAAACTCTTCAGCACAATGAGGCAAAGTACGTCAATTTTCTGTAGCAGGTAAAGCTTCCTTCTGTCGCTTTGCGTTTTGTAGCCAGGTTCAAATGATATCTTAAGAAATGGCCTAGGAATTCAGTTCTAAAGATTACTAAGGTATATACAGGGTGTCCCAATAGGAAGGTCAATATTTTGGGAGGTGATAGAATCATCGGTCGTTTTAAGCAAAAAAGCTCATATGAACGAGTGTCCTACTCCGAAGGGTTTCCGAGATAGAGCTATTCGAATGTATAGTTTCAAAACGAATGACAACAAAGAGATACTACGCACTGTAAAAGCATAAAGAAATGAACAGAAATGAAAAATATCTGAGCTTTCATTGGTGAGAGTTTGGGACGGCCGTTTCGTCCTTTTTGTGCATTCGTCAGCCAAACCCACTCACCAAATGAAATGCTCAATTAGTTCAAAAGTAAATAAGGGAAAACACTAACGTACCCGTCTGTGGTCCCCTCCCGAAAGAAAACACATTTTAAAAAAGAAACCACGTACTGTTTCTAACATTTATTGGTGAAGTTACTCATTTCTTACAGTTTATAATAAAGTCTCAAAAATTCCACCGCCAATATCAATGCCAACATGACGTGTTGCTTGTCTGAGTTCATCGTGGCGTTCCTTTATGCTCGCAAAAGCATCCATTATGTGAACTAGCAATTCATTTCATATATTCACTTTACATCTGTACACTTCACTATTCATCCAACCCCATAAACAGAAATCCAAGGGGGTTAGGTCTGGAGATCTTAGCGCCGTGCGGTGGAAGAGAAGGAAAACAACGGCCAGCAGGAGCAGTGGCAATTGAACGCCAAATTTCAATTATCTCGAAAACCATTCGGAATAGGACACTCGATCCTAGGAACTTTTTTGCTTAAAATGGCCGATACTATCACCTCCCAAAATATTGACCTTTCCTCCTGGGACACCCTGTAGATATTTCCCCTTAGTTTCCCCGCTGTTGACTCATAGGTTTCTTTGATCAATCGGACGAATGAAAGATCAGCCTCACCAGTCTAAATATTATTAATATGCAATAAATGGCGTCACTTACCCACACATTTGCATAGAAGGGTTCATTGATGTTAAATTAATGAAGTTAATTTAAAAGTTGTAAGTTGTAAAATTCGGACCAGTTTAATAAATTGCATCGGTTGTCAGCATAGGAGGCAGAACCTCACCATCTAAGAATATAATATTAGCGCTTTTGGATTAAATTCCAAAAAGTGTCTACTTCTTCAATAGTCACCCTTTTTTCTAATATTTGAAAATCCAAAGCAACGTTTATACGCTATTTAAGCACTCAGATGATCGTGGGCGATTTCTCTATTGAACTAAATGAGCTTTATTAATAAAGTCAAAGTCTTCCACTTTACCGCCCAAGCCAAGTGGGGCGCTGGAGGTATAGGCCCCAACGATTCTCGATCATCAGGATCGTTCTCTCTCCTTTAACTTCGGGAATGAAATAGGGTCCCCATTTTACAAAGGATTGGTTGAGACCTAGGTCTCGTCTGGTGAAGAAACACCCATGGAAAAATCCATCCTCCGCTGTGAATTGAACGGGATCCTCCAGCAAGCATCCTCGCTCGACTCCACTGGACTACGGCCCCACGAGTTTCATTAATGACAGTTAATATTCGAATTTATATATAAAAGTTTATAATCTGTTTAGATATTTTGTTTTACAAATTAATCATATGAATATTTTTTATTAAGAGTTTACAGCATTCATCCGTATTATGGAAATTGCTGATAAGGCGAAAGTTTCTGTTGTCGATCCATTGGATACAGTTGACAATTCGGACTCCGATAGTTCAGATGAAGATCCACAAAATAGTTTGGAGATCTTACATGAAATGGTAATTTTTTTCTGTTTAGTCTTTTTTTTAACATTTAGAATGAAATACATGCATTGCTTAATTGTACGATTCTTAGAGAAGAGGGTTTATTTCAGTGAAATAGTTACTCATCGCGGTTCTCTCCGAGAGGAATAATAGGTTGTGAAAGGGCAATTTACACTGAAAGAACCATCCAAGGGCAGGTCTTTGGATGATAAATGAAAAAAAAAAGCCTACACGTTCTTACTTTGCGTTTTTTTCATAGTAGTTCTGATAGTTTCACAGATCGAGGAGAAACTGACCACAGAGTAACAATTAGCCCTGTATAGAATTTGCTGTTTTAATTTATTTACTGAAATCATATTACCCAGTAACTATAAAGACTGCGTTCGTCCATCCGAGTGAATGCGGTCAGTTTTATTCCTTCCTCAGCATTACGACAGACAGACATCTGAACCTAGCAATCTTTCAGGAAAAAGACACACTCATCCTATCCAGGGTACAGCCTCGAGGCCGTGTCTGGTCGGAACAGAAACTCTGTCCCGAGAATTTCAAGGGAGAAGATACTGAGGTGCGTTCCCAGCGCTATCTCTCAGGACGCCATTACGGAATGACGTCAGACCGAAGTGAAAGTGAAGAAGCGGCTGACAACACAGGAAAGGAAATTTGAAACATCCATGCTCTCGACCGGGATTTGAGAGTACCGGCACACCGGGCACACGGCAGACTGCCGCCTGAGACCACACGACCACGCCGGCACGGCTGGAAAAAAACAATTACAACTAATTGATTTGGCATGAAATTGTAATGACTTCGACGTTATTTATTGTATCAGTTCCTCAAAGTTTTAAATGAAAAACTTTTTTTAATGAGTTAAAATACTAGCTTTTGAAGCTTAGATCAATCGTAAAATAATAAAATTAAAAAAAAATACTGATTCACATTAGACAAGCAAAAAATAATAATAATTAAAAAAATAAACAAAACAAAACAAAAAAAAGAAATAAATAAATATTGTATTCGTTCCAATTTCTTAGGTTTTAGTTTCTCTTATCCCATCATTCTCCCGTCGCGCGTCGCCTTTGTTTCACATAAATCATCATTTTCTTCTGGCCATTCTTAATGCTGAAAAATTACTATTAATTATTTTTAAATTTTTAATGGAAGCAAAATGTTACATTTTAATTTAGGAGGGAAGTACAGGGTTGTTAACATTAAAGTTCTTCTACATAGAGGGCTCTGGAGCGTTCTAAGGCTCCAAATGGAAAGACAATTGAGCAACAGATACTTCAAACGATGAGCTGACGTTTATTAAAGAAAAAAAAATAGAATAAAAAATGAACCCGAAATGGCGCTGTAGCAATACAAATCACTTCAACAGCGTTACGAATGTTCAATGTGTCCAACATTACTGTCAACATTTTCTACCACAGAAGGCAATACGTCTGCCGGAATTGCTAGAACATAATGTCAAATGCTTTCCTTCAGATCTGACAAAGTTTGACATCTTTTCACGATATAGCCTACCTAGTTCTTCAAAAACAAACAAACAAAAAAATAACCAGAAGTCACATGGGATGAGGTTAGGTCATTGGAGAGGCCAAGTTGTCTGGAAATAACGGCTGATAATCCATTCATTTGTAAAGTGCTGCCTTAACAAATTTTGAACACAATGTTGGCATTGCTCGTGAAGTGCCGGTAACAGTGGCGTAAATAGAATATATTTTCGGGGGGGGGCCAAGATTAATATAATTAAGTAGACACCCCATGGAAACCTATCCGTTCAACCAAAAAAAAAAAAAAACGATGGAAACCTATCCGTTCAACCAAAAAAAAAAACGTTGGGAGGACATATCTTCATTATTTC
>JAFIDM010012231.1:35263641-35333407 GCA_023159025.1 Thereuonema tuberculata
GGGGGGGGGGGGACTACAGCGACTTCTATTGGCCATTGTTTGTATTACAGTGGAACCCCGCCATTCGTCCACCTCGCTACTCGTATAACTAGTTATTCGTCCAACTTTTTCAAGTAAAATTGAACTCTCCTTTCGTACGCTTGCTCGCGATTCGGACAGCGGGACCTTGTTACTGGCCGCGCCACGCGGTCGCTTCAGTTCAGTCTCGTGCTAGCTTCCGTACGTTACGCATCATCCACGCAAGCTTCATGAAACTTTGTGCTATTTTATGTTATTTTTTGTTATTTTTATTAAAAATAGTGCAGCCACGGGTCCCAAAAAGATTACTGATTCAGCCAAGCCTAAAAGGAAAGCAGTGAGAATGACAATTGAATTGAAAAAAGAACTCGTTGCGAAGTTTGAAAGTGAACTCGTGTCTCTGACCTGGCAACTCAGTATGGCATGGCGAAATCAACCATATCGTCTATACTGAAAAAGAAAGACATAATAAGAGAGCAGGCCCGGATTTCCGCCTAGGCCTAGAAAACCCGGGCCCAGCCAGCCGAGGGGCCCCGCCGTATTGGATTTTTTTTTGGTTGTTGAATTGGAGATTTCGTTTCTTTTTTTTTTTGGTTGTTGAAAGGGAGATTCCGTATTTTTTTTTATTGTAGATTTTCGGGATGGGGGGGGGGGCAAATATCAAGTGTCTAGGGGCCCTGGGTGTTTCAGTCCGAGGCTGGGGGGGAGGGGCAATGTAAGTGGAGCCTAGGGGCCCTGGGTCTTTAAATCCGGGCCTGTAAGAGAGGCCTATATATTTATTGTTTTCATAGTTTTTATGTATTGTACGCTTAAAATATTATTACAGTGGTTTAAATAAGCAATCATCTGTGGGTCTGGAAAGGATTAATCCAATTTACATTATATCTTATGTGAAAAAATGATTCGCCATTCGTACAAATCGCCATTCGAACTGCCTCCTGGAACGGATTGTGTACGAATAGCGGGGTTCCACTGTATTTATATTTTTATTTTTATTTTTCAATAAACGGTCAGCTCATCGTTTGAAGTATCTGTTGTCCAAATTTCTTTCCATTTGGAACCTTAGAATGCGCTCCAGAGCCCTCAACAACCCTGTAGATTAATGTTATCTTTCTTTTAAAATTTGTCATCATTAAATTTCACTTAAAAAAAAAAAAAGACTAACTTAGATAGAAAAAAAAATGGTCAATATTACTTTTTTTATTTGTCTTTTAAGTGATATTTTATTACTTAAAAGATAGAAAATAACTAAATAACTATTGGAAGTGACGGGGGATTACTTTGTAGATTCAAATGGGCTTTCTTTATTTTAATTTTCGATGATTGTTTCGTAGATTTTAAGTTCAATGACCATCATAAAATATCAAATCACGAAAAATCATTCATTCGCAGCTAAGTTTAACAGAACTTTTTTTTTTAAAACGAATGAATTCACAGTTTTGGAATAAACAGAAACCAAGCGAGCAATTTGCAATCTATCAAACGCTTGCGTTATTAAAGTGACATAATCATTGACTGGCGCAAAAACTTATTATTTCAAGACATTGGAATTGACGGGACAAGTACAATTTTAAGCGACAATTTTAAGAAACTCATTTATTTAGATGTTGGAATTTACTTTTCAAGTACAATTTCTAATGATCGTGCATTGAGTTAATTTAGGATATCTCCAGTTCCATTTTGCATCTTTCGGGGAACATTTTGAGTAAGTGGCTAGTGACGAACGTGAGCCGGAAGTCGGATTTTGTTTTAAATCTCCAGGCCATTGGGATTCGTTTTGGGCTGTGGACGGCATTACACATATAGATCTTACAGGGTCCCTAAAAAAGGCCAAAGGGCCCTAATTTTCTTTTGATCTCGATTTAAGTTATGATTGGTCTTTAAAATTTTTAGATGTTTTGAATATCCACGAATATCTAAAATGTCAGTAAAATCAATTCTATGAGTTTCGAGTTGATTCATTTCTAACCGTTGAATACTACACAAAACACATGTAATTGGCTCTTACAAGGACTATGAGAGACGCTCCTAGCAAATAGCAGAAGCAAGCTATGGTGATTTTCTTTGCTTATATTTAAAAAAATATTAAAACATATGTGATTTGTCGAAAGTAATGCAATTGGAATCGCACAAGATTCGCGAACCCCTAGAATTTCTGTAACGGTGTTTTCAATTTCAATAAAGCTATTGTTAGCTATCAGTCGTCTTGTTTCACTCTTCTTTTAGCATGTAGGCTTTCAAGCTAATATATTTCAGATACTCATCTATTCTTCTCCGTTCGTTTTCTCTGTGAACTCCTGCCACAGTGCTCATTCATTCTGCTTAAAACCATTTAGTGAAACTCAATTAGAAATAAAAAAGTCTAAATCATCTCAAGATAAATTTACCTGATGTACTACATCCCTGCCACTCCACCATTTTGGGAACATAATCAAACTTATTACCGTTAGCCATTTTCCTTAGATGTATTTATCTAAATCACACTGAAACCTTTTCTATGCCTCCATATCACACCCAAGTTTCACTGCAATACATCAGAATAGGTATCTGCATATTCTTTATAAAAGTTACTTTAGCATTCTTTAAAAATATCTTGCATATAATCACTTTGAAACCAAACCCCAAATTCACTCTCTTTCTTTTTTTATCATAATTACTACCTTCGCTGTCAATTTACTTCTATCCAAATGCACTCCATTTAGTCGTGACTGATGATCGTTTCTCATATGATTCATTCTGCTTACAAGCAACTTTCTTTTTTAGATGTGCGTTCTCCGATACGGAGGTAGTTCCCATAGAAGGATCCATTGTAATGTTGAGGCAAATACTAAGCAAAGGTCCATGAATCAAACGTAGAGTTGGGACTTTTTCTTCTCATCTTGGAATAGATACTGAAGGGGTTTCGCTTGCCTTCCTCAGGAAACCATTATAGAATTACTTCAAACCTGAAGGGAAAGTGAAGAAGAAGCAGACAAAAACAGGAAGAAAGTAAACATCCATACCGGCACCTGATTCGAACCCAGCTTCAGACGCATCAGCTTCGTGGCAGGCTGCTACCTTGACCACAAGGCTATGCCGAAAAGGTACAAGGAACTTTAAACATTGCATATTCTCCAAAAAGAGACAGTATCTTGAAGAAAAGAACACATTCTTTTAGCAACCCACTTTTTCTCTTACTGTATGAAGTCTTTCTCACAAAAGCATCAATGTAGGTGCTAACTAACAGAGGGACATCGCACATTACTACATGAAACCACCATCAAGCTGAAACCATTCAGACTTTACATCACTTTCATTGAGCGACAACTGTTCACTTACATTGTTTTCATAGCTCCAATAAACGATCATTCACACATTTGCTTTCAACATATTCCACTTCTGCATCTATTCATACAATTACATGTCTTTTCCATATCCACAAAAGCACAGAAAATCCTTTCTAACATAGATTTTCTAAATCAAATACATTGAGAAAATCTGATCCATTTAGCCTTTACCTAATTTGCAAATCGCAGAGGAATTCGCTTCACTCTCTCAATCATTGTCTCATCAAATCCAGTTGACCTTTTTGCCCCTCAATTTTGATATTCTACTTCTCCACTTTATCTTTGTGTTTAGTAAAATCAATGCCGAAGTTCAAATCACCCGATATCACATCATTCGACAGATACTTCTTACAGAGGTTCGAATTTCAAGAGAATAAACTACCATACTTCAACTTTTCAGTCCTGACACCATTTACCAGCAAAACATGTTAATTTGATAATAGTATATATTACTACTCCAAAATTATTAGATGTGATTAGGATAATTAAATGGCTGTTAATTCTGTTTAAAAGCATATTTTATAATCATAAGATTGTAATTGGGAAGAAGAATTTGAAATCTTCTATATTCATTACTGTTTCTATGTCAAAAAATTATGTAATTAAATTAACAAAATTACCCCCCCCCCCCAAAAAAAAAAATTTTCTTTTTTTTAAGTAATGATGGTGTGCTGCTAAAATACTGAAGCAATACTATTTCTTGTCTTGTCTTGTCTTGTCTTGAACATTTTAGGTTATTTCTTCTGTCCTCTATTTAACCGAAAATTGACTTCATTACTTAAAGGAATTTTCATATACAGTCGAACCTCCATATATCGAACTTCCCCATATCGAAATTTTCTATATATCGAACTCTTAGCAAATCTCCATGTTCATTACATAGAAAAACTGTTTCTATATATCGAAAAAATCTCTCTATATCGAAATTTTTTTTCAATACTTATTGGGATAAAAGTATGGATAAAGTTGAATTGTAGAAGAATGTAGATAGCGGAATGCACAAAAATGATATTTCAGTTAAATTTCGTATTCCCGCAAGCACAGCGTCGACTATTATAAAAAAAAAAAATCGGAATGCCGTTGCTGATTATCCTACAGACGAAGATATACTGAGTTCGTTTCATGAAACTGAAAAAGAAATCGAAGAACCAGAGGAAGTAAATGATTCTGAAAACATTTCCAAGCCATCGAAAAAAGAAATGCGAGAAACGTTTGAAACAATGCGTCGTGGACTTCAATTCGTGGGAAATGTTCCTGATGAAGTTTTTAGTGGACTGAATAAATGCGAACATTTCTTTGATATTTTTTTTTGAACTTTCTGCAAAACTGGCTGTTCAGCAAGATATTCGAAGTTTTTTTTTTAAAAAATGTAACTGGGATCATTGTAACCACTGTCTGGATTATTGTTTTTTTAAAAGGTACAGAATGTAGTACTCAATAAATCTTTCATATTAATTCATTTTTTAATTACCTCTATTAACTTTCATTTAATGTGATTAGCATATAAATTAGAAATTGAGTTTCGTATACGAAAATTAGCTTTAATTTTAATTTTTTAGGAATAATTATGATAAAATTCTATATATCGAAATTTCTATATATCGAATTTTTTTCCGGCAATTTGCTACTTCGATATATGGAGGTTCGACTGTATTTTGGTACTTATGCTTAACCAGAAATGCACACTTTGATTTTATGACTGGCAGAAATCAATAACAAGTAAAATTCATGGATTGTTATTTCCAATACCGGATGATGGACTTCCTAAGACACAAAAAATACTGATAATATTGACACTGGTTGATAGAAAAGAACAATTGTTTTTTATATCTTAGTTTGAATTCATCATTAAGTATGTTTAGTTTTGTGATATGAATGTTTGCATTATCAAATGTAATGTCGATCGATTCTGCCACTCAACAAGTCATTGTTTGAGTTGTCGGAATCTCTGTAGATTTCTTGAGAATGTGGAAGTGTCCTATAGATCCACGTATAACCATTAGTTTCTAACTCTGCTTAATAGCCGCTACTGAAAAAAAATGTTTGCAGTTTTTCCTATTGAACAGCAAAGATCAAACATCTACATTTCCTATTAAGAGATTCTTTCAAACTGCAAATAAATTGAAAGTGTAGCTATGCAGTAATGCTGCGTAGCTAAATATCGTAAGTACAGTCTAAGTTCTGTTTGGATTCTTAATGGGAAAGCAACTATTCTTTATTATGTTTTGGATCATCCAATACATCAACACAACAGCAGCGGCATTTTATTTTACCATTTTTGAAAATGTAGTGCTAACAGTGCTTTTTGTTTTAACCATAACATTGAAGAGAAAAAAGAAACTATGAACAACCAGAAGATAGGGTTTTGAATTTCGTTTTAATGTTATTGTGGTTGAATGTCGTTCCACTGCAACTGCTGATCTTCCTTACCAAGAAAAGAAGATCATTGGTCAGGAAAGACTGACCAATGTAAATAAATGGATCTAATAGTAGCTGATATTTATATTTGCCGACTAATAGGAATATTCAGAAATTTTTAGGGTTAGTTATACGATGAGTCAAAAAAAAAAGTTTAAAAATACTTTTATTGTTTTGCAGCCTTTACTTGCATTACGTATTTTCTTTAGATGGAGCCAATGCTTGATTTTCTGTCAGTCCTACAGCTGTAACCACACTTCTTCGAATTCTTGGAGGTAGTGTTAGCGGAGAAATATATTATAAAAGTACAAATACATCTATAATATACATTCTTTTCTATAATATACATATCAATAGTTTTCTAAAACAGATAAAGAACACAAGCATATGAGAATATTAATATTAATATTTTTTTAATATTGCAAAGTTTCCATACTCTAAATATTTCATCTTAGATGTATTGATAATTGCTGAAATAATGTTCCTTTTATTACATTATATATAATAATGTATGTATTATTTTTTCATATTGTCTTCTGGATATCTTTTATGGGTTAAAAGTTTTATGGATATCCGAATTTTCAGCATTTTACATTAGACTTTCATATGTAGGATAAGGAAGCTTTTATTCCTTGCATTTAATAACTACATGAACGTAGTTTTAAAAACTTGATTAACATTATGATGACAGAATTCTCTTTTTTTCCCTTCATTTACTAAATGATGCTTATTTCACTCTTTTAAACAGTGTCAGGCAAATGGGCTATTTTTTCATGAAAGAGTCATCAACACTACACTTACGAAAATCCACCAATTGGAACTGTTCTTTTTAACAGTTACAAACCTCAGTCCAATCTCTTTTTTCCCGAATCTGAGGCAGCTTGTGATTGTTGAGTTACCAGTTCGACGAATGCATGGCATACAAGCACTTCTTCTGTTGGAGGAGCTGTGGATTGCCGAGTGTGAATTAAAGGTATTTTTGATTTCAAATCCATATTTAATTAAAATTTGCTGGAAATCACTCAATTTCTCGAACACAATAAAGTGTTTGAATGTGAGAAGTTATTTTTACTTATCTTTGAATTTAATGTTTTGTCCAGGCAATTGAAGGATTAGAAGAGTGTATATATTTGAAACGTCTTTATCTCTATTCCAATCAAATCAAAACCATTGAAGGTCTTCATAATTGCAAACTTTTGGAAATCCTATGGTTGTCGCATAATAACATAGAAACTATAAATGTAAGTAGCCTTTGTAACGAATTCGTGTAAAAAACTTCTATAGAATATTCGTAAGTAAAATTGTGATAATTCTTATATCTCTCTGAACTAAACAAGTGATCATTAAATATACATCAAAAATGGGGCTAAAATTCCTATGCCTATTTTTACAACCGATCACCCTGATTTTTACATGAAGCATAACAGTGTATTGTTTATCAACAAAAAAGTAAATCAGTTGAAGTGTTTATTACATGATAATTTTTCTTACGACTGCTCTTCCTATCTTCCGTACTGAGACTTCGCTTCTCGGCTGATGACTATTCTGACTATCACCAAAAAGCATGAAACAGCTTTTCTGGAATGACATCTAGTAAACAGTCTCTCTTATTGGGTTTTACTTTTGGTAATATTTTTAATCTAAAATAACAATTATCTTTTTCTTTTATTTGAAAAGATCAGAAAAATCCTACCAGTGTTGTAGGGTAGTGTTAAGTTATGATAAACCATATTATGATAAACCATACAGCTTAGCAAATCGATGTTTAGAAATCAATGTTAGGAATATCCCTCATCGATAGGAAGTAGCGGCAATGGAGCTGCCAGTAAATGTCGAGGAAGCAGTTGTCACTGGTATCATATTATTTATTTCCCTAAATTTCTAATTCTGAAACATAAGTTTATAAAATGGATGGGATCATATGAAAATGTAGAAGAATTCGGTTTGTACCATTTTTAATTAATAATCTGGTGATTTTTATGTACAATATATGTCAAAAAAGAAGATAACAGAAAATTTTAGAAAAATTTTGGATGATCGAAATGAAATTTAAATTTTAATGTTTTAATAAATGATTTCGCTGAAAGTTGAAAATAAGAGTCGAAGATTGTTGAGTCTTAAGAAATCGGGAGTTCCTTCCAAGCCGATGAATTTTCTTGAAGACAGATAATTAATGGATGTGCGAATATCGATCACGGCTTTGGTAAACTGGAGTTAAAGTCAACAATAAGCCTTAAAAGTCACATCTCTAGAATCTGGAAAAGGGGTGAAGTGAAACAAGGTCCACAAACAGTGTATTCTAAGTTCCAAATTATAAAGTACCAAAAGATGCCCTATTTTTTTGAATGCTCTTGTATTCTTTTTTTTTTTTCAAGTTACCATCTTTGAGTATTTCATTTTATTCCACATCTGTGTATTTTCAGTATGTCTTTGAATACGTTTTGCAAACAGCATTGTCGTGGTTTTAGAAGTTCATCAGTTGACTTCAAACTCATTTTCACTTTATTCCTCGATTCGCGGAATAATGAATAAATAGAAAATAATTTGTTCACCTCTTATATTTATGTATTTTTATGTATATTTACATTTATATAATATTTGAATAGATTTTATTTTCTTCGAGAATGTTATTTCTTTTATACAGAACAAATTTAAAATAATCAGTTATTACTAAAAAGTTTCCTACCATATAGCACTACCCTTGGTTAAAAGATGAGACATAAAATGATGTGAATGGGATGAACGATAAAAATATGTGAAATTACATTAAAAAACGTACGTATTCGAGCCCCCTGCGTATGGGGTTCGTTTTCAAGTTACTCATGAATAAAAAATGTGTCTCTCCTGCAGGAGTCGTCAAATGAAATGGCAATGGGATATGGGTAGGGCGTCGGATCTCCCTCTGGTGTTGAAAATAAAAAACAAGTGTGATCGTCTGCTTTCAGATATTAAGGCGCTATAAGAAAGGTGTTTCAGCCATTTTTAGTGATACTTCTAAATTCCGTATTCATTGATGTTATTGGTGGATAATTCATGGTTGTATGGTTTTCGGGTTTTTATCAACGCAGATTCGTAAAATTTTCTCAAATATTCACTGTTATATTGAGCAAAAATGATAGGATTTTTGTTGTCTAGCTCATGTGATTTTTGTTTGCAGTGATTAGCAGTGTTGTAGGCAGTATTACCTGTTTTAACAGCGTTCACGTGTTCATATATACGCTTTTCCAAAGGTCTTTTAGTTTGGATGTAATTGATTAGTTTTAATGTAATTTCACATATTTTTATCGTTCATCCCATTCACATCATTTTATGTCTCATCTTTTAACCAAGGGTAGTGCTATATGGTAGGAAACTTTTTATTAAAATTTTATCACGTTAAATTTTATTTAGTCAACAATCAGTTATTACTGTTAGAAAAACTCAGTTTAATGATGAAAGTAATTTACTTACTTTTTAAAATTAAGCATTTTTAAAATTCATCTATTCGGAACTTAATGATTTGTTTATAAATAATTCTGCTTAAGCTAATTAAGCTTTTAACTGAATAAACATTGAAGATTCCCTGAACTTTTACACAGTTAAATGTTTTCTTTTCATCCAGTGTATTTTTACAAGGCTTATTTGTATATCATAACAAATAAGAAGAAAAAAATACAAATAGAGCTTTGTCTTTGAAAAAAATAACCTTTCAGTCACTGATGGTGGAAAGATTCAAGATTCAACTCCTCTGTGCTACGAACCTGGCTGTGAGTCTTGAAAAGACCAAACGACTATTCGAATTCCCATCTTCAATATTCAGTTAATTTATCAAATGTGATATTCTTGTCCGTTTTTTCTTACTTACTTGTATTCAGAAACTTGTATTGAATTATGCGATGTGTATGACAGCAGATTTGGAATACAAATACTTTTATTTAATTTTAGAGATCTCTCCATTTTGGAGGTTCCATTTTTCTCTCCATTTTAATTTTTTTTTAAATGCTTCTTAAAATCTTCTTAGCAAAACTGTGTAAATGCTTAATTTGAAAGTTTTCTAATTTAATAACTTATTGGTTTGTAATTTTCTCTGTAATTTAGGGTCTGGAGCATCTTATTAATTTAAAAGAGCTTAATTTATCATGCAATAAGATTACTGAAATTGGTAGGTAAAATAATATAATAATTCCGTACTAATTAATGAAAAAAAAACATGCTAATAAATTAATTGATATTTATTCTGTTTTCTGAACAAATACGTTGCTTATACGTTTTATAGTAGTTTTAAAGTTAATTTCATTCCAATGAAACTTGTTAGGTTCTTGATGGAAAATTTAAATTCTCCAAACTTGCCTCCAAACTTATTATAATCTACTAATAAATTGTAAAAATTTTGTTTCCTTAATTAGGTAATGGTCTAAGTAAAAATGTTTATCTGCAAACTTTGAATCTTTCTGGAAATAATATTTATTCGTTCCGAGTGAGTATAAATCAGTTTCGGATTAAACTTAATTTCTAGCAAAAGCAGATTATTTCAGTATATTTCATAGTTGTTAATCAGTTTGTGAAAACCATGCCGGGTATCCAGAAAGCTAAGAAAAATTGCACAACCAGGTAAACAGCAATTGATGTTTAATTGCTGGACTTTCGAAATCATAGTCGTAAATCATAGTAGCGTACTTATTTTTTTTTAGGGGGGGAGGGAGAAGGGGAATTGGAGTGACTTCTCAAAATGTCGATCCAAAACCAGAATCCCCCTGCTCTCCCAAAAAAAATCTAATCCAAAACAAAAGCAGTAGTGTACTTAGGACCTTGTTTTGCCGTCCTTATTTCGCTGTGCCACCAGAGGTTTTTGTCTTCTGGCCTACCCTACACTCCTGAAACTGATACATTCTAGTCATGAACTCCTTAAAAAATTTTTTTTTTGGATAAGCTATCATAGATTACAATTAAATGAAGCAGAACTAACAGATTATGAATTGCAGGAAAATGTTTTTTTTTTTAATTAATATTTAAAAGTTTTGATCAGACATTGTACGGTAAATGTCATTTTATCTGTGCAGCAGAAACTTAAAACAGTTTTCGTGACATATTTTATCATCTCGGCAAAGAAGAATATGAATCTCAAGGTTTTGGGAAGGATATCAAACTTTTTGGCTAAAGAAATTACAAAGACGATGACAGAACGAAGTTATTATAATGATTACAATGTTCTCTACTAATGGTATCATCAGGGCCGTCGCATGGGCGGGGCAACCGGGGCGATCGCCCTGGGCGCTGCGGCCAGGGGGGCGCAGCGGCACGGCAAGAATAAAAAAAATGTGGAAATTCGGTTTTTTTTTTTTTTTTTTTGGTTGTAGAATTTTTGGATGGTGGGGGGGAGGCGCAAATATCAAGTGTAGGGCGCCTGACGAAATCTTGCCCCGGGCGCCAACAAACCACGCGACGGCCCTGGGTATCATCTGGCAATAACTCCAAAGTCTAGATACAGAGGCGTATATAGAATTTAATTTCGGGAGAGGGGCAAGTTAGGGAACTGACCAGTAACCCAAAAATAATAAAACATCGTTTTCAAAATTTGGGAAAAGGGTGTCAATAGTCTTTCAACTGACTATCGAACTAAAAAACAATAAAATTAAAAAAAAAAAAAAAAACCAAAGTAAACAAACTAATCTATACATTTTGATATTTCAGGGAGGGGGGGTGCTAAGGCCTTTTTCTACATATGCCCATGTCTAAAATGTTTATATTTAGGTATAGTAAAACCTCGTTAAGTCGTCACTGAAGGGACCGAACATTTTTGACGACTTAAGCGGAGTGACGACTTAAGCGGAGTGGGCATTTTCGAGAAAAAAAAAAAATATAAAAAAAAAAACACTGAAATACAATATTTTTATGAATTATTGTAGGATTCGGTGAGAAAAACAAGATTTTCAGAAATCAATACATGCAAATGAATGGGTGGAAAATAAAAAAAAACCACATTTTGTACTTACCACATTTTATTTTCTTTTACTGGCATTAAAATAATCCAACAGTGTTGATTGATGAAGGTGCTGATTACAGGAAATAACTTTCTGAACACTGCATGTCGGAAACAATTCGAAACACTTTTTAATGAAATGGAACTCCAACTTTTGTGCACATAGTTAATCGTATCTAAAACCGAAACATCTAGCTTTTCGTTCCTATCCAATGCTTTTATCATGTCCTTTACAAGCATTTTTTTGTACTTTCGTTTAAAGTCAAGAATTATTCCTTGATCTAAAGGCTGAAGAAGTGAAGTTACATTTGGAGGAAGAAAAACAATTTCGATCGCTTTTAAATTTTCGGGGCTTACTCGCTATGAAATGAAATCACACTCAGTAGCGGTCAAGAAAAATGTCTACTCTTGACAAGAGTCGCAGCGAGAAGTGTGTAATTTCCTAAGTGAATTTCCCACGTGAAAATTTCCCGTGAAGCTAGGCTTTCTTAGAGTGAAGGGGCGGGGCTGAAAAGATAGCAGGCAAATTGAGAATAAAGATGCTTTTCGCCATTTTTGAGGGTGACGAGTTATCCGGAGTAGAATTAAATTTGGTGACGAGTAAAAGAGGGTTATTTTACATTACTGTCTATGAGACCTTGTCGGGACCAAAGGAAAACGACGACTTAAGCGGAGTGACGATTTATCCGGGTGACGACTTAACGAGGTTTTACTGTATATTGCTTAGCTATCGTTCTTTTTTTTTTGTTTTCAGTCGAAGGATCTACAGCAAAAAAAAAAAAAGACAATGTAAAATCTTCTATTTATTGAAAATTCTTATGTTTTCTAGGAAATTATGAGCCTTTCCTCATGTCAGCAACTCCACTATTTGTCATTTGCGGACCCGCAGTATATGCCTTGTCCCATAACTCAGATTTGTAATTATGTGACGTATGCCTTGTTCAATTTAAGGAACCTCATAGAATTGGATGGATTAGAAATAAAAGAAACGGAACTTCAAGAACACCTAGCGGTAAACCATCAATTGAATTTTAACAGGACTTAGCAAGTCAATCGCGCTTACAGATATTATTTAATATAACTGAGATCTGGTTATGTAATGTTTTAAAATATCATTCAAATAAAATTAGGTTTTTTTGTTACAGTTTATATAAATAAATGTATTAAGTGCTCGCAAATTCTCATATCCAAACAAAGTGTTAATTTCCTAAAGAAATTGAAATAGATGATCACGAAGACGAGTAAGGCTACTTTGTTGGCTGATTATGTACACATTGCTTGTGAAAAATGCAACACCATGAAGGAAGATGCAAATGAAGTGAAACTTGCAGAAAATGTAAAGCATGGTATGATATGCAAATGGTTAAAATTTGGGAATGATTGCGAATGCCTAGACTCAGCAGCGCCCTCTGAACTGTCGTGTAAGGTCATATAAGTAGAGGACTGTTGTGGATCCAGACAAGTAGTTTTTCATCGTCAGTGAGCTGCACACGTGCCTATTGGAGTCAGCATGCCCCGTCGATGTCAAAAGGCGCCTTATAACCAAGCTATGTAGTTTGAACAGGAACAAATGATGGCCTTGCATTAAATAACTTACAAATAACTACAAGTACTGCGTTAAGGAGGATTTTCATAGGGAGATATTGCTGCTCCTACAGGGCATAATGCTACAACAGCGATGCGAGTGTGGAAGCAGTGGACTGACGAGAACAGGACGAGTCGAAAATCCGGAAGTGGACCACAAAATGTGACGACACCACGGGCTGATAGACACCTCTTCCGCAAGGCAGTGACGGACCGTTCAGCTTTTTCTCGAGTGTTAGCACAACGTTGGAACACTGCAGCAGGTCTGACATTGTCTGGTTCCACGCTTCGACGGCGTCTGCTGAGCAAAGGACTGCGTACATGCATTCCTTTGCGGAGTATTCCCTTGAGCCTGAATCATCGACGCCTCATGCTACAATGGGCTCACAACACACCCACTAGCGTACAAATTGGTACCATGTCGTGTTTTCGGATGAGTCCCGCTTCAACTTGGATTACAGTGATGGCCGCATGCGCATTAGACGACATCAAGATGAGCGCCGTCTTGAAGATTCCCTTGTCCAGCGTCATACTGCACGAACGATAGGCGTGATGTTTAGGGAGCAGTTGGCTATCATAGATGATCTTGGCTGCTACGAATTGTGGAGGATGAAGTCGTACCTTTCCTACAGCATACTCCTGGAGCCGTATTCCAACAAGTCAACGCCCGACCACATGTTGCCAGAAATATCCAGGCCGTCTTCGAAGCAAGGCAGATACCCCTTCTTCCCTGGCCTTCATGTTCGCCGATATGTCACCTATTGAACATATCTGGTATATGGTCACTCGGCAACTAGCCCATCATTGTCATTCAGCAGGCAATAACGATGAATTGTGGACTCAGATAGAAGCAGTCTGGCAGGCGATACCCAAGAACACATCCAAGGACTGTTTGATTCAAAGACACGGCGTATAGTAATTCTTATTGCAGCTCGTGGAGGCTTTACACCATACTGATTTTTTGCAAGTACTGTTGTTGCATTAATCTGGAACTTTAATCGTTTGTTTGTATCACTATTAGTAATGTGTGTGATAAATTTCCTTCCATTCTGTTGGTTCCTTCATGGTGTTGCAATTTTCACAAATAAGAGTGTACATTTATTGAAGCGAGAAACTAACCTTTTATTCTACTTTCATATTTAACATAGATCATGATCGTGTGAACCGTGTTATGCAAAACTAAAAACATCAAATGTTTACGCTATTGAAGTTACTAATAAATTGAAATATCATTTTATAATTAAAAAATTCTGAAATGCAATTAAATAAAAGAGGAAAATTTTAAGGTTAATTGAAATTTTAATTAACTATTTTATTTAATTAAGATTTCAATTAACCTTAAAATTGCATTAATTTGCACAAAATGCATTACTAAAAGTATCCACTAATGGGATGTAAACTATTCAGGCGTAGCCGAGTGTTTAGACGGTGGCCTGGCAACCCTTCTGCTGAGGTTGGTTCTGAGTTCGAATCCCGGAACCCAGTTTCTTCATTGGAAAGCAGAACTGCCTATCAGAGATTGTAGGTCCAATTTGATATTAAGCATTTGTTGCTCTAGTTGGCGAGTGATGTAGTACTATCTAAAGTTATCAAGCTTGGAAACTCAGTTGGTTGATCACGGTATGGATTAAAACAAGATACCTCAGTGTCTTTCGGTTTCCGTGTTGTAAAAAAACGGGTTCCTCTTTACCAACATTACTAAGGCCCCTATTACACTAGGCCGCCAGGCGGCGCAGCCAGCCGCGACACTGGTGACGCTGCTCGTCATTGGGCATTGATCGTTATGGAGCCTATTAGATTAGGGCAGCCGGTGGCGTCGCCACAAACTGGCTGCTGACTGGCTGCCGTTCCCCGCGACCACGTTGGCAGCCAACACAGAAAACAGACTGCTCGGCTGGCGAGAACTACCGAATTACCGTAGGACCGAACAACGAGTGATTGGCTGCGCCATCGGTTGCCCTGCACGTGTCGCCGACTGAGTCACCGGTGGCAGAGCTGGCTGCGGCGCCTGGCGGCCTAGTGTAATAGGGGCCTAAGAGCAATCATTTTGTTGACTGTGGAAATCTTTAGAAATGATGATCTACTAATGACGTATATGTAGATAGGGTATACAAAGCTCCACTACAATTCACTACGATTGATTATTCCAGTACAACAGTTTATTTTCGTAAATCAATATTAATCTGTTGCAAGTCAATAGGTTTTGTCTTCCTGTTTTAATCCTTGTCAGATAGAATGTTGCTGTGTATTTACGGACCACTTTTAACATTTGAATCATCTTCCCGAAACGACTAAGATGGATTACAGGTTGCACAGCAAATATGTGATCTAATTGTTCTTGGTAAAGGGGATGAAAGTTTCAGACTCTTATCAACAGCATGCGGACATTCCAATGTTATTTTCTTACATCTACCAACAGAATATAACTGGGAAATATCCATGAGTTGTAATTCAGTTTATTTTTATGAAAGAGATGATGGTTTCAAACTTTTTGACATTTGCATTTTAGAATTTTTTTTTAGTAAAAATACTTAATTTTATGTATGTATTTATCTGTGTATGTATGTATTTTGAAAATTGATATTAGAAATACAGTAATCAAATCGCAAAATTCTAATATATTGCTTTAACAAACTCTGAATTGGCAACACTTTTTACGTTTTATGAGTTTCTGGTGTTTATTATACAGTGATCTTCATCTACAGTTGTGTTTGTGTAATCGTAAAACCTATCTAAGCACCTATCTTATTTGACAAATAATTCTTAGTAGTGGACATATTTATTCCATTTATTAATTCATATAGTGATTTGGTTGTGACTTATAATTTTATTCTTGATGCTGCCACTGTAATTTCGATAACCTATATTTTTTGGTTGTGTGAATGTTTGATTCAGGTTGATGTTTTGAAACTAAACGGTTTTTTAGTAAAGTAGTTTACCAAAAGTAAAGTAGTTTACCAAAAAGTAAAGTAGTTTACCAAAAGTAAAGTAGTTTATGCCATTCCTTTCTTAACTGTAATAAAAAATATATCGGTTATACCACGCTGTCTTTAATAAAAAGACTGAAACAACACCAGATAAACTATAGAAATAAAGACCATTTCAAATCAATATTATACCAACACAATAAATTAACTACCCACGCCCCCAATTTTGATCAAATTCAAATAATAGATCAGGCGACAACTGCCTTGTCCCTAACCTTACGTGAATCCTGGCACTTCGCCAGTATACCCACAATCAACAGCGAATTGTCCAATAACATCATTAGAAACTATTTAAACCTATCTCTCCCCGTTAGCAGCACAGTTGAAAATAGTCTACCGGCAGACTAAAACGTCCTGTATTTTATGTTTTTAATCTGCCGACAAAATAACCTAAGTATTTTAGATTCATGTCTTTTATTGGGATTCGTCATTTTGAAAGATTAAAGGTTTTTTTTTCAGTTAAAAAAGTTTGCAATATTTCTTTTTCCTAGGAATCTCATCAAATCAATCGTGTATAATGTCCGTTTATTCCCTAATGTAATGTTTGACCCGTTGAGTGGATCTTCTTGAAACGTAGTAGGCATAATTTAAGGACTACAGACGATCTAATGTTTATATTCGACGTCTTTTGCAAGTGGGTCCTTTAACCGAAATTAGCGCGAGAAGGAGACAAAAATTCCCAGAAAAGCATTGGAAACTAAACAATGAATTTCTATCGATGTTTTAAACAATAGTCCTTTTAGCTATACATCGGAAGCGTAGTGGTGCCTTAAAGAAAAAAATACACAATAAAAAACTCACCAATGAAAAATTAGTGAGAAAATTCATGTGCCAGCAGTACGCAGGCCTCAATGAATTTTTTTAAAGCATAAAAATTCGAACTGCGCATCTGAATTATTAATTAAGCCATTAATTTCGAATGCTTTGTTATAATTAAAATTAATCGGCTTTAGATAATTTAAGAAAATAATGCGGACTTAATTGTGTTAGAAAATTTGTGCTGTTTGTATTAGCAAATATAATTTGAAAATAAATGTATGTTTTTTGTTTGTGCCGTACAGGACTTTTACAAAAAAATAAAATTAATTATAATAGTAATAAAAAAAAATAGGGAAAGTAGGCTTTCAGATCTTTCATGAACTTCTTGTTTTATTTTTTTTTCCACAGCAAGTCGATGTTAAAAACAAATTCTACAGAATGCAGTTGCACTGTTTGGAACAAGAAACTTGGATGATACAACAGAAACTTTACAACGTACTGAAAGAAATCAAGAGCAGATTGTGTGAAAAGATCTTCAAGTTGGCTTATACCATGAAAGAGGTACGAAAGGTCCAAGTATTTTCCATGACAGAAAATTTGTTTTTATAGTGTTAGATAGTCGTTCCAGCGTGATCTCGTGCACAAGGAGGCAGCTTCTCACGAGGCAGATGCGTCGGAACCTGGGTTCGAATCCCGGCCGCGGCTTGGTTGTTTCAAATTCCTTTCCGGTGTTTGTCACTTTCTCTTCGGGTCTGAAGCCTGGTCATAATTAATGGCTTACTGGGAAAGGCAACGGGAACCCACCCCAGTATCTATTCCCTAGTAAGGGGCGGGTCTGCGCTTGGAGAGCACCTTTCGACAGTGACAAGGCGAAGCCTTTAGTACAAAAAAAAAATTGGAAGGTAATATTTAAAATCTGAAAATGAGGCTAACTGTAGTTAATTTAGGAAGAAATATCTATGAAATCTCTAGATCAATTTTATAGTAATTTTTGAATTTGGCAACATAATAGTTTATTATTATTATTTTTTTTTATATTTTTCAATTTTTGACCATATATTAACAGACTGACTGACTTAAGGAACTGAGTCGAATTTTTTTGTCTCACAACGTATTTTATCATCTGAGAGTATTAAACCGTATTTACTTTGTACTTCCGGAAATAAGTCTATAAAAAATCTATAGTTCATTTAAATATTTAACTAAATAAAATTCAAATATATTAATCCACCTGGTGAGTATGGGAGATTAGACTAATAATCTTCAGGAGAGGAGAGAGGCTTAAGAAGAGGCCTAAAAAGAGCTGAATAAGAATTTAAATATATTACAAAGAATGTAGTACAATTGATTACTTTATCTGCATTTAATAAATTTTCATGATACTGATGTAAATGGTATAAATGTAACCGAAACGATGTTTTTTTTTTCTTCTTTTTTTTGGTAGTGCAACTTTTAATTTTTTTTTAAACTTTTAAACTTAATAACTTGTTTAGAAGTTATTTTAGAAATGAAAACTTTTGAAAGGTTTTGTTTGTAACATATTCATTCGGAAATGACGTTATTCCTAATCCTCAATAGATATAAATAATAAACAACTTAAATATATTTCGGTTTATATATCCTCACCACTCAAAATAGCTTTACGTTATTGTCAGTTCTTTTATAATTGCTCTAGACAAAAAGACGACATAGCAAAGATTACTAGTCATCCATTTTCATTCTATTCAATAGGAGGTATAGAAAATAGACATTGTTATTTTTTTCTGAATTTATAT
Source organism: Thereuonema tuberculata (assembly GCA_023159025.1). Lineage (NCBI taxonomy): Eukaryota > Metazoa > Arthropoda > Chilopoda > Scutigeromorpha > Scutigeridae > Thereuonema > Thereuonema tuberculata. The sequence continues at coordinate 35,282,468 of JAFIDM010012231.1, forward strand.
AAAATTATATAAATTTAATAATAACAATGAAAGTGATGTTGGCTTTACTTTTTATTTTCACATCTAGTAGCTTTTGACAGATTTTAAGCCGAGTTCTTTAGTTTAGGCTTTAGTTGGTTGTTACAACGTTTGAGAACAATGTTTATTTCGAACAGAAAAATACTGTACAGAAATGTATTTACAATCATCTGTTCATAAGAGAGGTTGGAAGACACTCCATATTAAAACTTCGGTAACGTAAAATTAATAGTTATTGATAACATTGACTGGTCATAATAGTTTCTGATTTCAGTTTCTAAGAAATAAAGCAAATGTAGTGTATTATTTTTAATATATTTACAAAATAGCTTATAAGATTATCCTTTAGGTCAGACTGCCCTAAAGCTTTAACTTTATAAACAACCAACTTTATTCTATAAAGATATTCATTTATTTTTTTCTTTCTTTCTTAGCTCGAGAAGATAGATAGAAAGCAGTTGAATGCAAAAGCAGCGTCTAATATATCTGTTAATGAATCGTACAGCGTTCTTTGGCCAAATATTGAACAAAAAGGATACAGAGATGCAGGAGGGTCAGAATTCTGTAAACTCGCCACCTTAAACTATAAAATAAAAAACTTGGAGAAAATTATTGAAAAGTAAGAGATAACTAAACCAATGTGTCTTTCATTACTTTTATTATATATTAGCTGTACTCGGCATACGTTGCAATGCCACTCAAAGAAAGAAAGTGTTTTAATTCTGTTTATTGAAGTGCTTTTGAATATACAACATTTTTTGTTTTTACCGTCTGGTGCATACACGAATAAATCAGAAGGTTTTCCTACGCGTGAGCAGGCCACATACAGCTATCCATGTGTAAAGCACGGGTTTTCCAAATTTAGTCCACACACTTGTAGCGATTGTCCTTGTGCTTTGTTGATGGTCATTGCAAAGGCGAGTCGCACCGGAAAATGCAAAGGTTGAAACCGGAAAAACATTCATTTGTCGAAACTCATTTGTTGAAACTCCTGGCGAACCGGATATTATAAAATGGTTCTACTAATTCAGAAACCTTGGCGGGCGTGCGCACAACAACTCACCAAAGTTTAATCGCAATCTGATGATTGGTATAGGAACGCATACGGGACAAACAAACAAACAAACATTCATTTTTATATATTAAGATTTAAGTTATTTTTTAAATAATATCTAATTCTACCTCTCAGTAATGGCAGTGAAATCAGATTCGTAACCTGGTATATCCTATTTCATTGATTATAGAGAAAGAAAGTTGGATTAATTATTGAACTGGTCTTCAACAAATGGTTTTATGAAGCTCACCATTCTTAGATGTAAATATTTCTAAGAAATGCAGTGGTATTGCCTACTCAGATAATCGGAATTTGGAGTCTTTTTTTCAACATGACTATCCATATTCAGTTAATAATTAATAGAGTATTAAGCTGCATATTTTTTATGAAACTTAATAATTTTCTTACTTTTGAAAAAAATTAGTAAATAACAAAAATAAACTGAAAAATTATTCTTAATTAAATAGTAAAGTCAGAAATATATGAAAGAGAAGAGTGAAGGAACAGGGTTGAGGAAAAACGCCTTTTGATGCCTCTAAGTTGATGAAACCTTTGCTCTGTACCCACCCTGGTACTTGTATATCATCAGTATTTCAGTATTCAATTTATGACATAGAATCAATAGATAGTTACGTATATGCTTCATAAAAACTTTCCTTGTTTATCTGAATTGCCTTTTATAACTTGCTTATCCATTAAGATATATTATGATTTTAATCAGGGCCGGATCTAGGTACCGCCAGTCCCGCAATGCGGGGGGGGGGGCGCTGAAAAGGTGGGCCCGCGCCATGGCCTGGGTGCGGCTTGAAATAGCTCGGTAAGGCCCGTAAAGGATTTTCGCTAATAATTTTTAGATCCGGCCCTGATTTTAATATACAAAGTTTACATATATTTTAATATATAGAAGAACGAATATTAATTTCTATGATTTTTATGTAACTTCCTGTACAAGCTTCTGTGATTAAATAAAAAAAAATCAATATACTATTCGTTTTGGAAAGCGAGAACTACTACTCGAAGACGATTCTACTTCGCAAAGGGGTGATACGCTGAGATGGACACTTTAATAAGACCTGTTTTTCTTTTAGTACCTGTTATTTTTGCAGTAGTATTTATTCTTTCCATAATTCTTTCCCGAAAAGCGCAAATAGAAAGCAGCTACTAGTAAACTAACACTATAAAAAGTAAACATCCCCTCTTTGTTTCTCCTATTTTCATGAAGTCGAAGGAGACCTGACGCATTAACAAAAGCATTGAAGGCTCTCGTAAACAAAACCGAACAGTAATTATAATGATATTTACATAATTTATATCAAATTTTATAATTTACTAACAAAATCCCCGTTCTTCGTACAGGTTACAATGATGTAGATTAGAAAGAAATTGAAATTGAAAGATTACTTCGAAATGGTAATGGAAAGGATTGCAGACCGTTTAACTCAAGTGAATTACGAGTTGCCCTCCCACACCTCATGGTCATACTCCCTCTCCCCCCCCAAAAAAAGGTTATTTTTATACGTTTTACATTGTCTACAACAGGGGTGCACAACCTTAGGAAGTCCGAGGACCAATATTTTTATAAAAGTTCTGATGAAGGGCCGTCCATTCCTCCCCCCAACCCTTACTGTATTTCACTAATTAATGGTTTGGTAATGTCATTTATAACAATAATTATTAATAAAATATGTCATTTACATAAATGCCTTACTAATTAATGATTTGACAGTGTCATTTATAGAATAATTAATAATAAATATAATTTAAATAAACTTCAAAGTATCTAATAATGAGCTATTTGTGTTTCATACCAATATTTCAATAGTAAAGTCTGAGACAGTTGCTATTACAAGTCATGACATTTTTGAATGTATCTGTTGGTAGCAATGTAAAGGCTCACATTTAATTTTAAGTTTGACACTGCCGGACCGCAGCAAATATACCAGCGGGCCGCAGCAAATTTATCGCTAGTCACCACTTAGTGTACCACTTTGGAACCTACCCACATTCCAAATTTCAAGTTTGTAGCATGGTTGGGAAGTATGCTAAGCATTTCGAATAGACACACACACACACACACACACACACACACACACACACAATCCACAAATTTTCCCTTTTATATTATAGATTTGAAAGAGAGGCTAAACAAAACACATTGACTTAGCTCAATGAACTCTCACTAAATTACTAAATCTTGTTGTTTAATAAGCTTTCTAAATTTACAGATTTTTTAAGACTTTAAATATTAGTGATTATTGAAGATCAATCGAAGATTAATTCACATTTATGACAAAATATTTATAAGCTGCACAAAAATAACATATTCTATTATGACTATTCCGAAAACCAAAATCAACAAAATTAGCATTCGACAAGAAACTAAAATCGATTAAAGGAAATTTTGCAAAGAGGACACAACATTGAAAAATTGAAAGAAAAAGTAAACATTTCGAAGATCAACTGACAATAGAAGAATATATCATTGGAGAATCGAATAGGGAAATCCCTATTTCCCCCCCACCCACCCCCATATCGTGATATTAAATTGAATGTCAACATATGTATTATAATGGTTCTTGGCCCGTAGCTTTTTAATCTGTTGGTCCGATATGAACCAAAATCAATAGAAATCTTCTTTAAAAAATACTTACAAACATTTCAGCTTTCTGAAATAAATAGTTTTGGGGTTAAGTGGAGCTTAGCCGGTGTTCTAATTCATTCCACAAGTAATCGTTGGATTAAGATCGCCGTGTGAGGATCGGTGACTGTCAATGTCTTCAATACCTAAAACTCCAAACCATTCATGTATAGGCTTTGCTTTATGAATGGCTATTGGAAAAGAAGCTGCCACAAAGTGTCCCAACAAAGTTGGGAGCAGCAATCTTTACATAATTCCAGAGGACATTTTGCATTCGTCGCGCTGCTAGTTCAGGAAAACAGAACATTCAGTTTTAATCCTCAAATAATCCCACATGTTTCTGAACCGATGTAAGAGGATTACTAACACAGTTTATTTCAACCTTCAGCGGTGCTCCTCTTGAAGTGCTTTGGTCTTTTTGTATGCTGGGGTATTGTTATTGCTCTTGGGGGTCTCCGTTTTATTATCACATCAATAATAGTTGATTAAGGTATTGTAGAAACTCATTGACTTCACGAACTAATGGAAAATGCCAACTCATTAGCGGCCCCTAGGTTACAGTTTGCCTGTAAAATGTAGGGGACCGCTCTTGCTTTTATGCTTGCTGGATGTCAACGGTTAGAGATATTAGAATGAAATCTTCACCATTGTGTTCAGCATCAAAAAGTAGGTGAACACGTCCAAAAAATCAGACCTCTAGGACCACTCCCTGACCGGAAGTTGGTGGGAGGGGGTCAAAAGTGGTCGCTTCTGATAAAGAGGAAAACGGCGATAGACGTCCCCCCCAATATCGACCCTTCTGAATACATTTTGTTTTTAAAATTGTGCGTATTATGCGGTCGCTTTGCTTTTGACACTGTCTAAAAGCATTAATTTATCTTGTTCTAATATCTCCGTTTGATTGCAGTGACTTTTGCAGCTTGTGTATGACATTTTTTTGCCATGGGTGTAACATGGAGCCAATTCATTAATTTCAGATGTTTGTGGCGAGGGTATTATAGAAAGTGGTTATTTCAGTTGTGATAAAAAGTCGGTTTTTCTAAACAATTCGACCCTGCCATAATCCAATTTCTGCTTTATTTAATAGATATGAATCTCAGTATGAATTATCCCTTAAACAAGTGAAGCAAGAACTGGATATAAAAAAAGACTTGTTAAGCATTGAATACGAAACTCTCGGATCAGTTCGATTTACAAAAGCAACGAGCTCTAGTCCCTGGTATGTTTTAATATCTATTTACTTTTGATATCGCTGATATATATAAAATTCACGAAATATATTCACTAGTTACTTATGTTCGAATTTTTTTATTCAATATAATTTCAGGTACCAAGCTTGTCAGGATCTTATGCTATCGCGCTTTTGTTGCCATCGATACAATACAATAGGAATCAATGGTATCAAATTACTCGGGGTTTATCAAATTAATAATAAGCCCTTGGAAATGCGTTTTCAGGACATGCTTACCAAAAGACTACAGCAACCAGATGCATCTGGGTATTTAATATATTTATCTTTATTGCAGATAAATCGACAGTTCGATACCCCAATGAAAAACATTGTAACTCAATTTCAGCAATTTTCAGGAACATCAAAATAAGGATTTTAAAATAACAAAATAAGAGTCCCTATGTATGTTCACAATATCCAAATACTACAAAGCATATGGTAGCCATTGGATATTCAAGGATATCGTCCGTTAAACATCGTAACTCAAATATGATGTTTTTTGAGTTACAATGTTTTTCATTGGGGGTATCGAGTTCACGGTTTATCACCTTTGTAATTCGTTGGTTTAATTTCAGTCATTTTGCAGTCTTAAAAGAAGGATTTCTTATTTTACAAGTTCAAGATAAATGAGTGACTTAAAGTGAATTTTGTAATGAAAACTCTTAGAATAAAATACTAAAAATTAGCTTTTTACCAAAAAAACAGCAATTTTTCTTTTCAGTGATATGTTGCACTTTACTATACACCTACGTTGTCAAACGGAAGACTGAATTTATCTTTTATTTTCTTTTTCCTTAGTCACATGTTTGGATACAGCCTTACTCAATTGCTAGGAAAAACAAATCTTTGGGCAGTCGTAAATGTATTTCATATAAAAGTTCCTTCCCAAACCCTTTCTTCTCTGTGCTTTGCAAATTTTTGTTGTCGGTATTTTATTCTTGTTTTGTTTTTTATTTTTTGCTTTTTTTTTTCGTTTTATTTTGGCATGAATTTATTTTCTTTAATTTTTTTTTTGGAAAATTAGTTTACAAATGTTAAGTATTACAATTCATGATAACGCTATACTTACTTGTTAGAAGCAAAAGTTGAAACAAACTAAGCTTATTAATAAGCTTATATAATAAGCTATATACCTCATTTGCTTATAATACCTAAGCTTATAGGTGATAAAATGATATATACAGTATATATATATCACATTATATATATCACATTTGTGCTCAGAGCCGTCGGCTATGATAATCGTCTTGACTAGAATACTAGATAAAGCATAGTTGAACATTTCATCCCTCTATCTATAGGATGGGTTAGAATCGCCTGAGGAGGTTTATTTTTTAGTCTTTTAATTTCTAACTTCATTTTCCGTTTAATGAATTATGTAAGGCAATAGGAAGCCACCCAATATTATCTGTTAGATAAGTCCCAGTGAAGAAGTATGATAGTAATATACTCTGTCTGAAACAAGCCTCTAACTCAGATTCCTTCTTTGATTGATTTCTTAGATGTAACATGAGAATTTATTACTGATTGGTGTCTCTTTCTTATCTTTCAGACAATTGACTGAAGCAAGCTTTGATTATCTTTTCTTGATTAAAACTAGTTATTATTCTCCTAAGGATGCTGCATTTCTGTACGAAATCGTTGAATACGGAATTTCGAAAGTTCAGGTAAATTCCTTCTTCAAATACTTTGAGTTTGTTGCATTAAAACTTAGTTGTAAATGTTACTAATGATCAGTGGCTTCGCGTATTCATTTCGGTTAGGCTTGCTACTGAGAAGGAAAAGGGAGTGGGGTATAATTTTACGCAACTCATACTAAAAAAATTTACTTGCTAATTTGGACGTATGATTTATCGACGTCTGACAGCCTTAAGAGCACTTAGCACAGCAGCATTTATTAATTAGTGCAATTAATTGTAAAATGTTGTGAATACTTTAATTTACTAACAAGTAATATAAAATTAACTATACAATCCACAATCTTGGACAACATAAAAGTCTCCGTGAAGCATGTGCGTGTCCAGAAATTTGAAATAGGAGGCGATATAATGGTCTTCTCCGTTCAACAAAAAAATTAAAATAGTAATAAAAGTTCTATCCTTTTCCGTAAGGAGGAGGGGGGGGAAACGGTTTACAAAACGAGGGTTTTCCAAAAACAGGTCCAAAATTCTGGTTAGATGCTATTGGAAGGTTACAACCCGACCAACAATGAAAAAAAAATAGAATTACATTAATTTAAATTATTTTTCTCTAAATATAGCAAAAATAATTTAAATTAATCATCTTTAGAATTATTCTCTTCATGTATTTAAAAGAAAAAAGATTTCGACAAATACTAAATGAATAATATAGGAAATAAATCAATAGATCAATTTTTATCCAATAAAAGTGAATTTTGTGATTCTTATGCCTCAATATTATTTTTTTGAAAAGTTTCTGTTTCGATTTTTTTTTTTTTTTGTCATTAATTGTGCCAGACTGCTGCTAAATTTATTATTTTAACTTTATTTTGTTAATTCTATTTCTTTTACTTTAATTCTTAAGAAATTAAATGTTTTTATAGCTGAAATGAACAATATTACTCACTATTCCAAGTAAAGAACTGAACTTCTGCCGTGTCCGCTCCCATTTCTGGGTGTTGTTGTCTCACCGCACTCTGCCAATAGGGTTTCGATTTCATGTCTTTGAACGGATTGAAGTCCAAATCATCAATCCTCATTCCAACTGTGTACCTCATTAGACCCTAAGGTTCAAATTATTATGAGTGACTTGGATGTGAAGCTCATGCCGTGGCAGATTTTTTTAGTTGAAGCATTGTAATTAAGTGCTTGAGGCGGTTTTAAATAGGCTTTCTGTATTTGTATTTCACCTGATTCTAACATTCTTCGACCATTATTCATCAACCAACCAAAACAGAACAGTAATCTACATGATGGCTCCACAAGACTCGATGGACTAAACAAAAGCCAAGTGTCCCTATACCTAAAACCAAGTCTTGCAAAGAGTTTTCTCTTATGCTAAGTTTTCCACTGAACTGTTATCGCCAGAAAAATCATACATTTTGTCCAAGCACAGTGTCAAAAAAATAAGTTAAAATAGAAAATACTGAAACATACTACTTTTAAAACTAACAGGAGTTTTCATTATATGAGGTACGACGGAGTTTAACAGACTGACTTACGAAATAATTATATAAAGTGATAAAAATTCTATGGGAATTAAGTTATTCAGATTAATTTTGTTTATATAAAACATAAAGAGTTAAAATCTAACGTGTAAATATGGTATTATGTGTCAGCAGAATTTTGCATTTTCTGTTAGCATGTTAGCAGAAAATACCATTTTTGACCATGTTTGAGGCTTACAAATAAAAGGCAGTCGGTGTTGCCTCTTTATTCATTTCCTTTGTTAAATTTATCAAGATTCTGCATTTATTGAAATAGCCCATAGATTTGGTAGAATTAAATGCGAGTAATAAAATACAAATGGAGCTGAATAACATAAACAAATGGGCGTATCGTAATAAAATGATAATAAACGGTGAAAAGTCTAAGATCATGATAATTAAAAATAAAAATAGAAAAATAAATAACAATGATACTTTAAGTTTACATGAAATAGAATGTACAAACATAAATCATAACAATAATTACTTATTTAAAAACTGTAATTGTAAGAAGTTAGAAATCATCTCTACATATAGATACTTAGGAATATATATTGATGATAAACTTAACTGGAATAAACAATACAACTACGTTACGGGAAAACTTGGATCATACTCTTATCTTTTCTATCATATTAAAAAAAATGTGCCATTTAAACAAAAATTAATTATATACAAAGCTTTGGTCGATTCATTGTTAAATTATGGACTAGAATATTGGATAAGTTTAAAAAAACAACAAATGGATAACATAAACAAAATAACAATGAAAATTTTCAATAATGTATACATAAACTATAAATTTAAACCTACATTTGAACAACAACGAATAAGAAAAAAATATGGGATACTAAAAATAGATGAAAAATTTATATATAAAATAGTCATATCCAATTACTTTGAAGTAAGAAAATAAAAGAAATTAATAGATGATGAATTTAATACAAGACCCAATTGGAATAAAATCTTTAAAATAGACAAAATAAGCAATAACTTTGGATATAGATTAAATAATTATGTTAAATACAAAATTTTCAAACAATTAAATATTGAATACAAAGACAATATTACATTTAAAGAAATAAAACACAAATTAATCTCTGACGTGGTAGATGGAAGAATTATATTAAAGAACGATAATTACTAATTTTAATTTTTTTTTTACTAATATAGTTAACTCTCAGTCACATAACACAGGTATGCAGTTTACATAAGCATACCTAATGGGACTGATATACATAAAAAAAAAAGATCATTTCTTCGATATATTCCAAATCTTATTTCATCAAATATCAGTACAGATATTTTACATAACTAATGCTTTCTATTTTAATGAATACTGGGTCTTCGGATTTAATAAATCAACCCAAATAAATAAAATGCTCATCACAATTATATTTGGTTTTCTGGATTAGGTTGCGTGATTGTGCTTTCAACAGTGATTCTTCCTGTGATATTTAAGTATTTCCAGTACTTCAAACTCGTCTTCCTCCCATCTATTCAGGAATTTCGTTAATCTTCTTGATCAAACTATTGTTTGAGCTTAATCTGTCATTTTATTTTTATTTTACTATGTTATTTGTTAAAGTTTGAGTTTAACAATTCTGACTTACATGACTTGTTTAATCGTCATCTTTATCTCTTTTCATGTGAAAGAAGTTTACGTGAAAGGAGAGAGAGCATCATAAAATGTTTTGTTTTTGTTTCAGGAGCTTCAGACTTGTGCAAGGCCCCTCTTGACAAATAGTTTATTCCGAGCTGATAAAGATAAGTTCTGTGGCACTGATAAAAATCTTACAGAAGATAAAGACATGGAGTTTGCCTTCCGCAGAGGTAGGAAGTTTATTTTGCTGATTAAACTATGTATTCTGGAGTTTCTACATACTACTTATTATCAAAATGGCGGAAAAGAAGTCAGATTATTGACAAATAATATTTACTTTGTCAAATTTGGCAAACAATTACAACATTGCTGTAAATAAACTGTTCATTACATGTTATTGTTGTATGATTCTGGAGATCATTTGAATCACTGACTCTTTGTCAGTTATATTTGGCTCTTCTTTGCAGCTGACTTAACCTATGTACTGAATTTCATATGGCTGGATAAATATACATTCAGTTTCAACAAGGATTAATCTTTCAAGAAGTAATGCTACTTGATTACTTTAAACCTGATTACTTCAACGCTGACAATTTCAAAGGAATTTGATTGTACATTTGTTTATTTTTGTGTCTTCCTTGTGGTAATAATCCCAATAAAATTATAAAATCCCTAAAATTACCTAAGGTAATTGTCGTCATTTAAAATATACGTACATGGACGTTTCAATCTGCCTGGAGATTATTTTTAAGTTTGCACAGTTGAAAATAATCTGCAGGCATGTTGAAATGTCCATGTCCATATGTTTTAAATGACGACAATTACCTTAGGTAATTTTAGGATTTTATAATTGTATTGGGATTATTACCGCAAGGATTATTAAATACTATCCCATTTTACTTTATTTTTGTGTCTTGTTTCTCTTAATGTCTGAAGTAATCGAACCTAACTTCGAGATATTTTGACGTAACTTCGAGCCTTGTTAATTACAGTAGTACATTGAGTTATTTACTTAAGAGAAACATACGTTAATTATTATAATGATTGTGGTTATTATAAAGTAAGTACACCGCCGTGCTGGCGTGGTCGTGCGGTTTAGCCGGCGGGCTGCCGTTGTGGCCGATGCGGCAGCACCCGGGTTCGAATCCCGGTGGTGGCATGGCTGTTTCTTTCTTCTTCTGTGTTTCGTCCGTTTCCCACCTGGGACTTACTCTCTCAGGGTTATCCTGGACGGGATATAATTCTCGTCCCCCCTTACTTGAATTTCACTAGCCTCGCCCTGACGTTGTCAGGTTGAGCTAGTCACGTGGTCCCTAGTTGGCCAAAATCGATAAAAGGAAAGTAAGTACACCGATTTTAGTCAAAGGAGTAATAATGACTAATTAAGGATAGTTCAGTGACGGATAATCTTTAGATCAATCAAACATCCCTAAGTAAGAAGTTTTCAATAAAATATAAAGCATTATATTATTAAAATCTAGATTAATTTGATAAAGTTTCCAAAGATATGAGATAATATCTGCAGTGGAAAAGAAGTAAGATTATTTTGTTTCCCATTTTCATTTTATTTTAAAGTTTCTGATCTTTCTACAACTCAATTCATTTATCTGTTTTCATATTCATGTCTGTGCCTATTGAATTCTGATATTAAAACAGGGAGTTCCCCCCCCCCCCCCCCACCCCTTTGGAAGGGTTTGAGAGCATTTCAAAGGGAAGTGCTTCATTGCTAGAAGAAAATTTATCAGCTAAATACTAAATACCGAAAATTTTGGTAACCACTACTGTAGAGAAATGGTTGAAATATGGTTTGGAGTCCTGTTTGGTTTAAGAACCTCTGTAACATGGTTGCAGAATCTTTGGAGATCTTCAATTGTAGAAAAGTTTTAGGAATTGATAAAAATTATAACGTTAAGGGACTTAATAGAAGCGTCTATAGGAATTCTATACGGAAGACATTTTGGTGCTTAGATGAATTCCAGTTTTTCTTTCCAAATAACACGGAATTAAAAGTTCTGTGCGAAGAAAATTTTAAATTAAAAAAAAAAATTGAAAGAACCCTTGGAAATTGCTTGCCATGTTATAGTGGCTTTTCTTTTTACTGTAATTAATCTAGATTAGGATTTTTTTTCACGGAAGTAATTGAGTGAAGATATTATTTAATTTAAATTTGACAAAAGTTAGGTAAAGAAATAAATTGTTTCTCCCCTTTTACAGTTTATTATTATTTTATTATTACAGGATGGGTTGTTATATTTAAGGCATTCACTGGCCAAATGGAAGATTTGAACGAATCCGCAAATGAGTAAGACTACATCTGATTTATTAATTATTTTAATCAATTTTAATATTTGTTTTACTTACGTAGCAGAAAATTAATAAATTAAAAAATCCTACATCGTATTAAGATGAGATCTTTCTAATAAGATTTGTTTAATCATGCTTTCTGACTTTCTGTCAACCAGTAAAAGATATTCTCTCTTTGGAAAAGAAGCTGCCATTGAGTCTTTAGCATATCTAAAGTTCATGTCAAGTCAAAGTGCCCGAGTTGCATAACAGTAACAGTAATTTCGTATCGTTACGCGGTATAAAATAGTTCCTTAGAACTAAATACTTAAATTTTAGTGTTATTATCATGTTATTAATTTAACAAGATATACAGTAGAATCTTATATTTGAATTACTATCAAATAATGGTTTAGAAAAGGGCAATATTGGTAAAATTGAATCCGAAAAAAAAAAAAAAAGAAATCTACGACTGTCCTTCCTATTTTTTTTAAATCCATATATGTTATTAATTCAGAGATAAGGGGACATTGTAAGTGTTACTTTTACATCAAATTAGTTATTAACATTATTAAAAAAAAAAAGCATTCTTGTTAAAGGAGCCTTTGTTGAGGGCGCAGTGACAGAACATAGTAGGCCATTGTAACTCTGGTAAAAGATTGTTTTAATTTGACACTTTTCTATTTGACTTTACCAATAGTTATAGGACTTAGGAGTTTTAAAAAGAAATTTTATATTGAACAAAATATCCATTTTTTCTAATTCGTTTGGTCGTAGAGAATCAAAAAATTCTAGTTAAAGTATAATGTGTGAAGTAACTTAGTATATTAAAAATATTATAAATATATTTATAAGTTTTCGAGTTTATTATTAAAAATAGTAAATCATTAGCAACATGTTGGTATTTGTTTTCTTTGGTATTGTAAATTCATTTTTTTTTTAAATTTATTTGATTTACTTCAACTAAATTTGGGATGTTTATATTATAACTCATTTAGATTTCCATATCGCTTGGATTTTCTCATCATTGTAGAATGGATTAAACAATGTCCCTCCTATTGGACATTGGAAGTATTAGAGTATACGATGGTCGTTTGATAAATATGGTAAATCAGACGTAGATGGCAGAACTGTGAGGAAACCATTCCATCGCCATTTTGTTCTATCCTTCAGATGAGATTGTATCGATTTTCAGTTGTGGATGCTGCATAGGTAACGTTTGTCAGCCATCCGAGTCGACCACTGTCGCATGCAAGTGCTCTTTCAGTAAGATAACGCGCCGTCCCACAAATCGACCGTCACAATGGTAAAACTGCACGAAATGGGCTTCGAATTGATTCCTCATCCACCCTATTCCTCAGACTTGGCACCGTGCGACTTCTTTCTGTTCCCGAAGTTAAAAATTTGGCTCGGAGGAAATAAATTTTCGTCGAATGAGGATGCCATCAATGAGTAATTGCTGAGTTTGACAAAACCCACTTTTACCAAATGTATAGCCCTCGAAGAAGTCTATGTTGAAAAATAAAATTGATTTTTTTTCTAAAACAAGACTGTTTAACTTGCTTTTTTACCATACTTTTACTACCCTCGTGTTTAGAGAAGGCAGATCATGAAGAGAAATAGACCGATGAACGTATTGTCAACATTGATGTGGGAAAATAAACCTATATAATTGGGGTGTAAAATAGTACTTCACAGTGAGAAACAGTGAGGCCAAGTTTTTACTAGGTTACATCCCGATCATCAGCTGGTAGTAGTCATCAGTAAACCACGAAGTCTCAGTACGAAGTACTGAGGTCATTAGAATTATTAGTAAAAAAGAATATGGCAGCTCCAAAATTAAAAAAAAAAACACAATAAATATACATGATGTAAAAAGTAAAAAAGGAAAATCCATGTGCTGGCCTCAAATGAATTTCCTGTAAGCATAAAAAACACAATTCGCCTAAAATTATTTAAACAACAATGGTTGAGACCAAGTGTTTACTAGGTGACATCCCAGAACGGCCGTTTCACGCTTTATGGATTTTCCTTTTTTACTTTTATTGTGTATTTATTGTATTTTTATTTTAATTTTAGAGGTATCCTTTTTTTTTTTTACTATGGAAAATTATATTCCTGTCAGTTGAAGTATGATCCTTAAAAATTTATATTTCCCTTGTGATTACAATTTGCAAAACTTACTCCCTGTTAGTTCCGATAGGAAAGTTTAAAAAGATAAGGTTCTTGTTGAAAATACAGTGGAGCACCGTTTATACGTTTTTCAAGGGACTGAGGAAAAAACGTAACATATAAATGAAAAAACATATAAACGAAATTCACAAAAGTTACGAACAATTTCGTAATAACCAACAACAAAAAGTCAGAGATAAATTAAAATATTACATGAAAATGAAATACAAGAGGTATGTAATACAAATTTTTTATTCCGGATTTAATGTACAACTAATACTACTTTTCATATTCATTCAGCATTTACAAAATATTTTATTATTTTAGGTTGTAGGGCCTAGGGCGTTTTTGGAATGCACGCAAGAAAACTCATTGTGCTCAGTTAAAAGTGCCATCTTTAACTTTATCATTTAAATCACTGTTAATGAGGTATTCTTGCATGGTGTTAAAACCCGCCAAAGATTGTTGAAAACTTGGCAGAGGTTTTTCAATGCAATTTTCTAAGACTACGAGCCTTTTCTAAGACTGGACAATCGGCAGGTGGGAATCTGAGGTTGAAATGTGCATTTCCTTTCTTCTTGAGTTCTTGAAAAAAAGTATAAATGAAATTTGCGATTTCAGGAAAACGTTTAAATGAAATTATTTAACGTTAATATGCATTGGATTTTGCCGGGACCATTTAAAAAAAACGTGTAAATGATAAAAACGTATAAACGGTGCTCCACTGCAATTATAATCAAACATTCAAAAACTAAAACGATTTACATAAATTGTAATGTTCTTTTTTAGAGAGAGTGAAGATTTTCAGTGGAATATCGATGTGATTTACAGAAAAGCAGTTTCTTTCGCTAAAGATGAATCAGGTACTTACTAAGTTTAGCAGTAAATTCATTTAAAGCAAAAGAATTATAAAATTCAGACTTCTTAACTTTTGTTGTTAAATATATTTATTGTTATTTCTTTATTTTTTTCAGGTTCACATATTAAAACTTGTATTTGCGACTTGAAATGCTATGAATATTACTTATTGAATGCTGATCTTATTGTTCCAGAATATCTTATTAATTTTGAATACATTGTTGAGGTAAGGAATTGTGAGTTTAGGTGTCTACTAACAGCAGTGGTTTGGATTTTTTTGAAGTTTTTTTTTTCTAATTTCTCTTTAATTAAATCATTTATATTGAAATATGTGAGAGATAATTCAACATTAGAATGCTTTTCCAGGAAATAAACCTCTTAAAATTCAAGAAAAAAAACATGATCTATTCAGCATTTCAAAATGTATGATGTTCAAAACTGATCATCTTCAAATAAACGAGTCATCTGGCTGTAGCATCAGCCGTATTTGTATGTAATAACTGAGAAAGGTATAACGCACAAAAAAATTTCAAAGCCACTAATCTCTGTTTTATGTAAGTCTTGTAATATTACGTATTGTGTTCTTTCGCTTGCACAACACAGACATCGGAAATAACGATAAAGATGGAGAATTTAATAGTCCAGGCAACGAAGACCAAAAAAGGCCGAATAGGGGAAATAATTTGTGTAAAAACCAATTTTGGCACAGTTGTAGGGGAAGGTGTCCTGAACAAATACTAAAAGTACTGATGGGTGGGGGTGGAGCTAAGGGGTGGGTGGGGGTTTAAAGGTCCCTTTTTTCAGTTTTTCGTGTGAATAACTCGAAAATTGCGGCCTATAGCAAAAAAATGTCCATATACTAAATTAATCTATATAAAATCTCTACAAAAAAGGTCCTGTACACTTTTTCGCTGGGATGTATATTTAAGGAGATATGGAGGGGGTAAATTGGACAATTTGTAAAAATTTCATGTTTTTGTTAAAAATGGCACGTATATTCCTAAAAATGAAATCCACATCAATTGCCGAATTCCTAATTATCTTCGAAATCTAAACTATCATCGTTAAAATCAATGGTGAGACAGTTAATGCTAAACCTCTGACAATTTTCCAAAGAACTGTCATAGGATGAAAAGAGCAATGAAGATGTGGCAGAGCTTTTGACCTATGAATTAACTCCATTCCCCCTGACTCTGTTCCTCGAGGTTGGAATGCGAAAAGGGAAGAAGTCATCCCTCCACGGTGCTTTGCCAGTAGAGAACAACGCAACGGAAAAACATTGTGCGGTGGTTTTTGATGGTTACAGTGATGACAACAGCACAAAAAGAGCAGAGCAGAAGCGAAGAGGGCTGACAAAAAACTTTGGTTGCCATTAACTGTAATGAAAGCACGACCATCACAGTTCAACAGGAGCAGTTTCTCGCCAATGAAACGAACAAAACAAGACTGATCCACTTCCTCACCGAGAAAATGACAGCAGCAGGGATTGAAACTACAGTTGCAACTGCTGATGCATGATGCTGATGGCACTAGAGTTGCAGATTGGATAAAGCTGCTGTACATTCAACTGTTGCAATAGTTGGGGAGGATGTGGACTTGATAGTCCTCCCCATAGGCTTGGCTCCACCATCTACCAATGTGTTCTTTATGAAGCCAGGTCGTGGGAAGGTGGAGACCAAATTATTTTCAGTGCCAGAACTTCAACAGCTCCCATTCGCCAAGACGATCCTTCTCCTCCACAGCTTCTCCGGATGCGACACCACCACGGTGATCCATGGGAAGAACAAAGTGGGAATTACTAAGCTATTCACAGCTAAACCTGACCTGACACAACAAATCAAGACATTTCACTGATCCCTTAACACTGATCCCTTAACAATGCCTGAGGGTATTGCACAGGCTGGCGAGAAGCTGATTTACCAAGCGCCAGCCCAGGAACAAAACCTCAACAAACTCCGGTGCTCGGCTTTTGTGAGAGCATCGACGAAACCGAAATCTGATATGGCCACTCTTCCTCCTAACAGAGGAGCTTCGAAGCAGCACTCGTTCAGAGTGTACCTACAGGTATATCTGTTTACATATCGTTGTCAAATACTGTTTGTTTTCATTACAAATATCTATTTGAGCTAAAGACTTACGTTGGTCTTATTAATTTCTTACAGCTACAACAATGGCTGCGGCATATGCTTCGGCTCCTGCATTAATGGAGCCCCCATCGAAGACACCCTTGACGATGACGATAGTTTCAATTTCGAAGATAATTAGGACTTCGACAATTAATGTGGATTTCATATTGAGGAATATACGTGCTATTTTTAACAACAAAACAAACATTTTTTCCAAATTGTCCATTTTACCCCTCCATATCTCCTTAAGTATACATCCCAGCGAAAAAGTGTATAGGACCTTTTTTGTAGAGAATTTTATGTAGATTAATTTAGTATATGGACATGTTTTGCTATAGACCGCAGTTTTCGAGTTCTTCACGAAAAACTGAAAAAAGGGACCTTTAAACCCCCACCCACCCCTTAGCTCCACCCCCACCCATCAGTACTTTTGGTATGTTGTTCAGGACACCTTCCCCTACAACTGTGCCAAAATTGGCTTTTACACGAATTATTTCCCCTATTTTTCCTTCGTTGCCTGGACTATAAAGGCAAGAATATTAAAGTAAACTTATTATTTATAGTTGTGGGCCCGGTAGCCGAGTGGGTAAGGGCGCTTGGCTGCGGGTTGGAGGTGGCGGATTCGATTCCCGGACTCGGCGGAGGACGGGAATTTTTCCACGCTTCTTTCTCCTCCAAACGAGCCCTAGGGTCTACCCAGCCCTCTATAGAATGGGTACCTGGTTTCTTTCCCGGGAGTTAAAGGCGGGCGAGCGACGGGCCAACCCCCCGTCCTCAACTTTGTCCCGTAGGTTCTGAACACTGGAGCCTATCCTCCAGCTGCATTGCGCGGTCCTCTCGGCCTGATCGCAACTTTAACTTTAACTAACTTATTATTTATAGTTAAATATTAAAGATAAATCTACCTATAAAAAAATTAAAGTCCTGATTCGCTCACTTACTGACTCATCATTTGAAAAAGATCTGCTTGAATCTCAAGATTTTCCGATCGATATTCACAATTAATTTAGCACACTTACCGAATACAGTGTTTGCTGTTTTATAAAATTGAGTTTCCTGAACTGTGCATAAAAGCATGATGAGAATAAAATATTTTCCTTGTGAATTTTACTGAAGTAGCAGCGTTGTTTTCTTCTACCTCGGGGATTTCTATTATGCTTGGTGACGAACAGTTCGATCTTGAAAGTTAATGAAGATTAGACCATTATTGGTTTGTTTGTTTTTATAAAATATAGAAATAATTTTAAGAGCGTCGACTTTTCATACAAGATCCCTATCATATCCTGTCATATTATATATAGAAATAGGATCTGTTTGCACTGGTAGTAAAATTGAAAGCTGTGATTTCGGAGAAATAGAATATACATCATTAGACATAGAGAAATTCAACAGATCTCCTTACGTTGATCCTGTAGTATTCTACATTCGATTAAATGTTCAAAATTGAATTTTTCGTATCAGTAGCAAGTTTTACAAGCCTTTGAAATAATGACTCTTGTAATGACTTCATTCAAATCGCAATTGGTCTCGAAATTTTCTTCCTTATACATTTTTTTCAGGAGCTATAAATTAGAATATTTCAGGTTAGGCGATCTGAGAGGCCAAGGGAACAAAAACATTGTTTGAGAATTATGCCATTCGATAACAGATGCATGAAAACATACGTCCTTAAAAAATTACCATTATAAAATAAATAGTCATTATCATTGGACAATCCTTTTACTGCTAATGATGAAGGCTCATTTTTTTTTAAAAATACTTAGCCTGAATGAAAAACTTTATAGAAAATTCATCCTTCTCAGACGAATTCTTTCTATCTTTATAGGAACCCAAAGTGTCTCCATTTCTCACTGTGTTACAGGATAGCAGTCCTGTTTCAAATACCATTTGTCTTGGAGGTTTAGATGGGATAAATGAAGATCAACGATTTGAAGGAGAATTACTATCACCAAAAATAAGGTAAGTTCCAAATTAAGTTTATTATTTTGTTTTTCCTTTTATGTAGTGAAAGTAACTGCAGTAGAAGAGAAAGTTAGTTAATCCCTGATACTTTTTGTTTATGCAAGGTAGTTAAACACGATTTTTACAAAAATTCTAGAAGAATAATTAGCCACTATTAAATTCAGAAGTAATATTTTGAAATGAAGTTATATACTTGTAATTCAATTTAAATTTGAATATTTATTTTCCTTTTTCATAATAATAATAAACATAAGATAGAATCACTCCAGGTATTTCCTTCTTTATTAAAATACAACATCTTTAATTTGTTACTGTGAATATTGAACTACTATTGTCTTTTTATTTGCTTTCAGAATTGTGCATCCAACATGGGAGGATATAGTATCTCATATTACAGTCACTGACATAAGTCGTGTGAATGACTTGAGCTTGAATTGCTGTTCTATTGTGGACCTTCCTATGCTCTCTGCACTCCAAAATTTGAAGAAATTGCTGCTTGCTTTCAATAATCTTTCAAACTTAAGAGGAATCTCCGACTTAGTAAGCAAATCTCAGTTAAGAAGAAGCTGATAAGTTATGTGTATTGGCCGATAAAAGATGAGACTTTTTTTCCTTTCCTATTCTATCTCTGAAAATTCAATCCATTTTAAATTCAATTGGTGTATTACGAAAATTGACCTGTAAACATATTTTGAAATTTGGGTTTATTCTTTCATAAACATAGTGTTGCTCTTAAAAATGACACTATTATTTTGCTTGAATGCACCATAAAGTCATTCTAACTCTTTCTGCATGAAAATTCAGTATAGCTTCAGTAGTTTTTGAGTTAAGCTATTTTAAAGAGACATTGGTGAGCAAACTTCTGTTCTGAAGATGGAGCAACATGAAGCTGTAAAATTAATTTGAATAGGAATGCGAGGGAAGCGTTTTAAAACCTGAAAACGTTCCTGGAAATCAATCTCTATCCACTGCACTTATTTTTGACTATTTTGCGAGATTTCGTGACGGTCGTGACTTCATTAAGTACGACTCCATATCTGAAAGGTAGCTTTCAAATTAGACAGTGACCTACCTAATGACCTGATTTGAAACTTGTTCTGGTTATCTCGCTTCAGAAAATTAAGAGACCGCTTAAGGAGGATTTTCAAGAAATAATAACAGTGTCTAAACGGCATTCTTCGAGCAGTTTCTTACTATGTCTTATGAATTTTGTGAATAATCAAATAGTGATTATTTTAAACATTCAAACCATTTAGAGACCTTGACTTTGCATGTTTAATATTATAAATTTCGAAGCTAAATGATGTATTTCGATTTCAAATCGAAATAAAAATAATTTTTCTTTCAGTGATGAATGATAATTTGCAAGGCAAGCAGAAGTCACTAATATATACTGTTCATGAGCAATGACATTTTCCTTACTATCCGGAACAAATAAAACTTGTTAATAGAGAATAATCCTATCCCAAGCATACTTACTACATAGGATTATTCCAATAATGCAATGTAAGAGCTTTTTCTGTCTATTTTTATGTTGCTTTTCACTTCCAGATGAATTTCAGCCTTTATTTCGTAAAGATCATCGTCTATATTGTTTATCCTTATCTTCCTCTTTCTTAAGCCATAAGTAGTAGTTGTTTTTTTTGTTTTTGTTTTTTTGATCTACCGATCTCAATTTTGATGGTGGCTTTTATTGGACCAATACATAATTAAGTTCCTTATAGTTTTAAGATACAGTAATTTGATTAATATTAGTTAGTATAGAAAGTTTACTTTTGACTGAGTTCTTATCTGTTATTTTAAAATGATTACTGGCTTATGGAGAATAAGACTTAATATAATTGAAATTAATTTCATGTTTAAAATAACTCATAATTTATAATATAACCATTTGTAATTGTGGCTTAAATGATTTACTACTTACTTTTCGAAAATCTTAAAACCGCTGTGCATCTATTCTAATCATTGCAAGCATTATAATTGATTCTTAAGATTATATATGGATCAAATGTTAGACTTGAGAAATTGTTTTAAATAATAACCGATAAAATTTCAGCACTGTCATACCGTAATATCCTAACAGGAGTATTCATTAAACAAAATAGGACAAGAATTAATAAGAGTAATAGTGTTACAACGAAGTATACATTTATGATTTACGTAAAAAAAAATCAGTTAAGAAATTCAAGACTGTCATTAATCAAATCATTTATCTGATTTTTTTGCATATTTTAATGATGTAAAAATAATCATTTAATATTCATATTTATACACAAGAAATATTCTTATGTGCATACAACTATTTTTTTTTTATACTTTCTGCTTTCGGCAAAGTCAATAACTACTGCTATTTTGCTTGGATTTTTTTTTTTGTAATTTTGGAAACTTTTTCATTTTTGAAACAACTGTGGAATTAAGCTTTAAATTATCAATGTAAATCACGTGCAGGTTTTGAGATTTCTTTTACTATCAGCCATTTATAACTGTCGAAGAAAAATAATTTTGAGAATATTCTTCACTCTTTACTGCAGAATTCGATGACATCGACTTCGGATATAAAACCATCACATGACCAGTAATGGTTCACGGGTAAATATCTGCTTAACACAGCAGATTTTTGTTGATGAGTTGCAGAATAGTTTTGATTTTATTTTTTCAGTAGTATTATTTCATTAACATAGTGCTCTAAAATAACATATTGAATGAAATACTTCCAACGTGAATGGATTAAAAAGTGTAATAATTATGGAAAGATGTATTTGTTATTCCAACACTGTATGCCACAAAAGGGCATATGCCAAAACAGGACCTTTTCTTAAATATTTAAATGTACTTTTCTACATTTTACCAAAATTAAAAATACTTCAAATGTATACCATCTGTATCTAATTAACAAAATAAATGCAGGATCACGCACTGAATAGTTTTAGAGAGAAACTAAAGTTCGACAATTAATTAGGGATTATTTTTATCATTAAAATAAATAGACAGAAAATAACATCAAAATATGAAACATAAATGCACAGAACTAAAGATCCACTGAGCTGTTTTTGGAAATTGTGATACCGGGAATCCAAGACAGCCTGTTTCTGGTTTCAAGATCATCATCAGTTGGATCCGCCCAGTATCTGCAGCTTAGTGAACTGAAGACTAAACAAAACACAACTGGGGCGGATCCAATTGATGATGGTTTTACAACTAGAAACTATCTTGGATTCCCGATATCTCAATTGCAGAAACAGCTCAATGAATCTTTTAGTTCTATAAGTTTCTGTTTTGTATTTTGATGTTATTATTGGTAACGCACGTTAAATTTTGTTGTGATATATATATAGAGAGAGTTGATAACCAAGAATTGAAGTCTTACTTCATCAGAAATGATTGTTTTATTCGAAATTGAATAAATTCTTTTCTTGCAGAAATGTCTTGAATATTTGGATGTTAGTTTCAATCGATTGTTGTCCCTTGAAGGACTCCAGGTGAGCATTTCTTACATGTTATACTGCTTTAATTGATTTTAGGCTTCCGTTGGGAGCACCTTTTAAAATAAATAAATATCTGAGAAGCTTTAATATGATCTCTAGGATTTAATTAAGCAGATTGGTTAGACTCTCTTTAAAAGAGATTAAGAAATTAAAAAGTAAACTTTTAGATTTGATGAATACACTTTGATGTTCTGCCATTCTCAGTTACTATTCCAAATGGAAAATATAAGAATGTAAAGGAATTAATATTGTTTCAGTAAATATCCGCTGGAGGACGAGTCAGAAAAATAATAGTAAAATAAATTACATTGAATTTTAATACACACACACACACACACATATCCTAATCAGAATTTAGTGGTGCTAAATTCTTAAATTTAAAGTTTGATTTATATGAGTGCATTATTTTTTATTGTCTAACTCTTTTAATCCCTGGGAAAGAAAGCAGATACCCATTCTACAAAGGGCTGGGTAGACCCTAGGATCAGTTTGGAGATGAATGGAGCATGGAAATATTTAAATCCACTGCCTTTCCAAATATTCATTACGTTTTTAAAGAGAATTCAGATTGGATGAAATGGCCTCACACAGGAAATGAATTTGGTTAGGATTGGACTACTTTTCAGGATTGTTTTGCGGCCTTATTCGTGACGATTCAGAAGTTGTATAATAGACTTTTTAATTTCCATTCATATGAACGTTTGTGAAAAAAGAATGTAAAAGCAATTGAGGATATACAAATAAATATGTAAAAGTTTTAATAACAGAGGAGTGAAAATAGTGGTTTTTAATTTAATGGCTTATTTAATTTTTGAATGAGTAAAATCTAATATCGAGACCTACTAAATCTAAAATCTAAATCTAAAACCAGAATAATATAATTTGCTCGTTTCACTTGAAGCAAAAAGAAAGACTTTATGTTCAACATAGTTATTACAAAAGAAATTCATTTTGACTCAAACCAATGGAGTAAAATTAAATAAAACAACTTTTATTTTATCTCAAAAAATTTCCATTTTTTAACTCTTTATTAAGAAGTTTCCTTACTAAGGTGTCGCGCTTCCATCTCTAATCTTTGGCACAAAAGCCTAAGAACATATTTCTTAGATGTTCTTTGCTTAAAGGCATGGTGAGATTTTGCTTTCCTAAGATCAAATTTTTGCAGAAATTTAGATTCTTTGAGAAACTGTATGATGATGTGGGTGATTTGAAATAACATTTGAGGTTCATTTTGCATGTTTCATTCACGTTAATTTTTTTTATTAACAATGTGTGCTTTTAATTTCCTTTGGAACTTTGTGAACTTCTGGTATGAAAATTTCAGTTTTTCATTGTTAATGTTTATATTTTTCTTTGTATTTTGTGTTGAAGATAGTGTTTTTTCTCAGTTGATTGTCAACCATTAACGAGAACACACAGCTCGGAACAGCTATCCTGGAGTCCCAATAATGTAGACAAAGATAATCTGAAGTTTTGTTTTTGTATTTTAACATAATTATCTCTATCTAAGTTTTAGTATAAGGATTTTATTATAGTCATTTATAACCCAAATAACCATTGTAATCAAGTAATTTCGTTCTACTCTAGTTTTAGAATTATCTTCAGCTTATTTTACAAAAGCCTAAGTAAAAAAAATGAAAGTTAAAAAAAGTGCAATATTCACTAAATCAGTGAGTGTAACACAAGAGATTCAACACGTACCGTGTTTGTAAGCAAAATGATGCCATTTGAATGTGAAGCGGTAACGTCCTGTAGCATAAGTGTCGTATCGGCGAATCAGCTGTCGCAAAATCAGAGAATTGGGACAATTGAAAATTATTGTATGAGCGAATTGACAGAAAGTGAATTGTCGTAAAGCGGGTATGCCTGTATTGTAATGTAAGACACAGTAGTATATTTCTGTGGTGATTTGCCAGAAGGAGTTAAGTCCTGAAACAACATTTCTGGAAAATGAAAAAGAAAGTTCAGAGTTGTGTAATACATGTGCAGAATGCAAGGTTTTATATACGTATTATATACGTATAGAAGCTGAACTATGTACAGTGGACTTAGATCGGTTTGGCATATCATGGATGCATCTAAACGGATTGACTGAACATGTTATCTCAAAATGTCCAATAGTGGACTTACCCCTTTTTGGCAAATCACCACAGATTAGTAAAGTTACTACATGTTCAGTGTTTGAAAAGATGATGGGAAGGGATTTGACCTATTTACTTTATTTAATTTGATAAAAAAAAAAGTTCTGTTCAGTGAATTTTTGTTTTTTTAATTAAACTACGGTAAGAACAAATATACATGTTAAAAGTGCATTATAATTACGATGAATTAAATTAATTTATGTTTATAATTTATTTATTATCTAATTTAAAAATAATATTGAAAATACTTTATTTTCTTTATTTTATTTTGTGAAAGAATGTTCCATCGTTAACAGACTTAAACGTGAGCTATAACCTACTTAAGAAAGATCTGGACTTTGCCAACTACTTGATAAAATGGGCCCCATCACTTCGCCGGTTGTGTATCCGACAAAATCTGTGGCCAATGGTAAGGAACTTTATATCCTATCTGATTTAGATCATATCTTAAAGTATGGGCCTTACTCAAGTAAAGTAAAACTCAAATCATCTCAAGATGAAGGAAAATCAAGAGTAGTTTATACAAATCTCAATTCGGCTACTAACAGCTTTTTTTCTGTAATTTTTAATTACTTAGGTATTTTACATGTTTCTTCTGCATTATAGTCTATTTCAATTATTTAAGAATTACAGAAATAAACTAATTTCTGCAATTGAAACAGATTAATATTAAAATTTGGTGTGAAGAAAATTTATATAATAAAAATTTCAGTATATACAAATTGGACATTGCTTATCCGAGATTTCTTAATGGGAAGGGGGAATTTAAAAAAAACAAAATGGGGGGGGGTTAACTAAATAGCCTCGGTTTTGTCCAGAGATTTTTAATTACAAATTGTTTCCTTTCCTTCTTTAGTTGAATGTCTAATTTCTTAATGTTTATTCTTTTTTCAATTTTCAAATAAGATTCTGCATAAATTCATGGTATTCATGGTATAATGTAAGAATTTTTAAATCAAACAACTTTCTTACAGCAGAGGTTAATTTTAAATGTTGTAAAGTACCATTTGAGATATTGAGTTCCAAAACCAGGTCTATCCATTATAAGCGGTTTTTGGCAAATCACTGAAAACTTACTGACGTCGTCCTCAACATATAAAAACATGTCACAACATGATTCAGGCTGCCACCTGAACTTACTTTTTTACCACCGTAAAACTTTTTTTTATTTATATTTTTGGGTTAAGGCTGGTTTTGGAACTCATTGTCTGAAACATTTTAGAATTAACGGAATGTTATTACTTTTGTAGGATAGTGATCTGAGTGAATATCTTCCATTGGCCCTTAGTCGGCTGGAGTGGCTGGACGACAGATTTGTAAAAGGTAGTGAAGATAATAATGACTTAACTTTCGAGACTGCCAGCACACTGTGGCATTTCACCAAATTCACAAGCACCCACACTGTGTCTCCAAACCATTTGAGCCTAGAAAGGATATCCAAATGCCTAATCGATTTGCGAGTTACGGAACAGGAGGAAGGGAAATGTGAAATTAATACTAATTTTGAACATGATAGAAACTGGTTTCTGAAGGTAAATAATTCATTTTTAATCCAAGAAAAACAAAATTTTTGTAAGGTATAGGTTAATAAAGTGAGTTTTGCACTATTCCAAGGAATTTTTTTATTGTAATTGAAATGGTGGTAGGGATATTTTATTGATGAGTAGTGCAAACAAAATTGATGAGTAGTTCAATAATAAAGTGGTTGCTTACAACCATTGTGAGAATTTACAGCCATATCTTGATTATGTCTGAAATCAAAATGACGGTTGCTGTGCAGGATCTAATGGGTTTAGTATTAGTTTATTCCAGATGTGAGAGCCATTGTTGTATCATTTACCAAATATTGTGTGCTCAATTATGTATGTAATTGATGAGACGAGACAACAGAATTTGTGTTGATGCTTATCAAATATATTTCTATCATGGGGCAACTTAGTTAATGATGAAAATAAGAACGCGAGATAGCATGCATGAAGATCTGTACGACCAAAATATTCAAAAAGTTCTGCTATAGATAAAATTTGAATGAAAAAAAACCTAAAGGATATGAATTTGGAAGAAGGTATATATAATACTAAAAAGATGTTTCATTACAGGCCATTCAGGTTCTTGGGGGTGTGTGCTGGACGTTTAGGCTCCCAACGATTGCTTGAGGTCGGATGGTCAGTTCGACGCCCATATATATATTAGTAAATTGTGTATTTATGCCCTGAAACAGCGTAGTCCTCAATAGATAGTGAAACTAAAAGCTTACAGGTATAAAGATATACGCTGTTTTCTGAGAAATCTTAAAACAAATTAACCCATACAACTATCACCAGTCTCACTCTGTCAGACGTCTTTGCCTTAAATATATGCCTTAAATATGCTTTCATAAGGAAATATCCTGAACTCAATTCAAATTGAATTTAAAAAGTAAAAATATGCAGAAAGAGGCAAATATATATTAAGAGAGAAAGAGCGAAATCAGGTAATATACCATGTGTTAAATGAACCATACTTAGCAAAATTGCTATTCGTTGTTTTCACTATTCCCAATCAAAATTGCGAATATTGGAAAACTAATTGAGATAGTTGTTCAATGAGAGATATGTTTAGGATCTATGATTACAAATACTTGAAAAAAACAAGAAGTTCCTGAAATAACACAAAACCTACTTTCCTTAAAATGTTATTTCTTGTTGTTTTTTTCTTTTAAAGTCGTGAAAAGATAAAACTGAAAGTCTTCGTTTACTTTTTAATTATGGCATCTACTCAATGAAAGTAATTAATTTTAATCAAATCAAAGCTAGTGCAAATTAATCGATTACTAAATGGCTTAATATCCATTGTTAGATAATATTGTTTTGTTTCTACTATTTTTTTCATCGGCGACTTTTTCAACTTTGACGTACATTTAGCTTGATATGCTGAAATGTCTACAAGTTATATTGATTTTATATTTTAATTTTAGATAACTACAATTGATATGAGTCATCAGCATTTACGCCATTTGACAGGCATTCGAAAATTGGAAAATTTAAAATGGGCTTGCCTTAGTCACAATCGCCTTATTCAGATCGGAGTAAGTAATTTTTATAATTTCTAGCAATTTAAAAGAGCATTTTTATTTAGGAGTGTAGTCCAAATAATTTTGATTAATTTCTCTCAGTTTCACAAATTGTAGTGTTTTTTTTTTTTTATCAGTCTATTTGATACAAGATATGGACATAAATGAATACAAAGCACTAAATATATTATCGAGTATGTGATAATAATGTAAAATAATTGGTAGGATAATGTGGACGTTTCAGTCAAAACAACAAAATCATGGACATTCCTGTCTGTTTTGTTCTATTTTACTAAATGAAACTAACAACTGGATATGACAGAGCTTTTTTTTTTTTTTTTTTTTTTTTGTTTTTTTTTACTTTTATTTATTTATTTATTTATTTCTAAATTTAAAATTACAGTCCTGCTAGGTTTTCAAAATGAAATCCTGTGATGCTTGTTACTGATATTTGGGTGATTGTTGATTTCAAAGGGCCGTGAATACACCCCAACTGGTACTGCGGCGTTTGAGAATTATTGTACAGACCCTATAATTCATCACTGGCTACAGCCAGCCGGAAATTAGAAAAGAGAAAAAGAAGCAGACAGAACAGCAAAGAAAGGAAACGTACATGCCAGCCCCGGAGACCGAATCCAGATTCAAACATCGAAATTCAAAAAGAAAATGACTCGGGATAGATCTTGCAAATTTATCTGAGCGTGAATTTCGTCATACTAAAGGATTCAAAAATTAAGTTAACATATTGAGAGAACTAAAATGAACCTGCTTTAAAATTTAGAGATTAGTATTTCAAAATAAATCATTTTTTGACATGAATATTTAATAACAAAATGTTTTTAGGAACTTGCAGCTTGTCGAAAGTTGGAGGAAATATTGCTGCGATTCAACAGGATCTCCAATTTAGCTGGGATCAATTGCTTGAAGACTTTGTCCTACGTCGATATTTCGCACAATCATCTGGAACATCTCAGATGGAAGCTGGATTCTTTGGACAGTCTGCAGGTTCTGTTAGTGAACTACAATTACATAACAAGTCTGCAAGGTTTAGAAGATTGCCTGTCTCTTAAAGAGTTCTATGGTGGATACAATCGTATCAACTCCCTCACTCAACTAAGTCCCATCAAAAAGGTAGAGTAATGATTTTGAAATTCAGTGAAACTATTTAAGCTAAGAGTAGTAGTGACAGATAAGGTTTCCTGCATGAAATTGCGTGTATTAATAAAACTGAAACCATTTTGCTAATCATTTTCTATTAACGTACAGTAGATATTCCTCCTCCAACAGCTATTATTGAATTCCAAATAAAAAATATTAGACCGAGAAGAAAAATAATGTGCCATGACATGTAGTTTTTTTCCCTAGAAATTACACTATCAGATGCTAAGCATGTTAAATTAGTTTCCATTTACTCGTGCCTTGCAAACAATCTGAAATAAAAATGATTAAATGTCTAATTTTCGATATGCCTGTTGTAAAAACCTGTGGCATTTTGAACACAATGGTCGGATGTAGCGCCGTAGGAAATAAGAGATTAGTCTCGTTTTATCCGAAAAAATGTTTTTATTGAAGTTTCTCTCAATTTTGGACTTTATAAATTATTCAAAATTATTATATTTAACTGATGATTTTAATTCAATTTTTCAAAATATTGCTTTGCTTCTGTCCACTGGACTGCCAGGTTTTACATATTTTTAATTATTTATTTGGACTTAGTAGCCTCGTTCGTCCTAGTTAGTTGGTCTGAACTCTCCATTGTTTGAATGCTCTGATTTAGGTTTACATTTAGTTTTTTGTCTTTTGTTACATTTTTTTTAATCAGAAATCCTGTACTCGATTTATACTTTTATTCTCTATTCTCTTCCTCTGGCGATTATTGATATGTATCATTATTGACATGGTCTTCCAGATTATTCTTCAGTATTGTCATGTACTACAAACCAAATGTCTGATTATACTACTAGGTTAGGTTATTGTTGGCTGTTCAGAGCTGTTATTTGTCCCTGGTCTTATCCGTGGAGAGACTTTTTCGAAACAGTCTTCATTCATCACTTTGCTTGAGTAGTTTGAGTCTTCTAGCTTTTTTTTTTTAAATCTCGCGTTCTTCTATTCCTGATATTTGTACTATCAACCTTGATTCTTCGATGAACCTGTTGTTTCGAAATATCTACTGCTTTCCATAAATAAATATCATATAATTATGTATTTTAAATCGTACCATTCTTTTGTGGTCTCTTTCATTATCTTTTCTTTCCAAGGCTTCGCCTATCATTTCTACTAGTATTCTCTCTGCCCTTTCATTCCAACTTTCTTCATATCCTTTGGACTTTTCCATCAGCCGGGCTTGACATTACTGTATTATTTTAAAAGCCAATTTATTGTTGGATTAAAACTTAAATTCTTCTTTTACTTTTTCCACATTCTTTCTGGCGCATGTATCTTCTGTTGCTAAATCCAAGCTTGCTGTTCTTGCTGCTGCCAATTCCTTTATTCTCTTGTTTTTCATTAGTTATTACTCTTTGACCTTCTCCTGTGTTATTTTCAATTGTGAGTAGATTCAACAAATATTTAAATGTTAATTTTGCTAAATAAAATTGATAGGAATTTATTCATATCTGTTTCTTTTCTTTCCACTTCATTCATAATATAAATTTGCTTATCATTTAAACAAGGATAATGTTGCATAAGGTAGAACTATTAGCTCTGATGTAATTTGAGTTTATAAAACTGTAGGTTATGTACTGCATCACGTGGCAAAGAGAATCAGGTTTACGTTTGTTTTTATTCAGAAATTTTAGAAGTGAAGCATCTAATTGAACCAGGCATTTCAGCCAGCTATTTTTTTTTTTAAACTAAAAGAAATTCAAAACTAAAAATAGCATATCCATTTCATTTTTGTTTTCACCTTCATCTTGACGGGTTAGCTTTTTTTTTTAATAGCTGATATTAACATTCCCATATGAAGTTTCTTGATGACTTGTTAAGAATTAGAAAATACAAATAGTAAAGTAATATCCACATGGTGACTCATAATGCTTTTATGATACCTTTGTATGTTTGATACTGAATAATCGTCAAATAATTCTAAGAGTTTATCTTGTAAATTGAGGAGATCGAATATGATACTAAATTTCTAAAAAATTACTAAATTTCAAATGATGGATATGCTTACTCATAACGTAGCAGGAGTGCATGTGTACATCTAGGAACATCACGAACATACATTCGTTGCGATGCGGATGTATCAAGATATAGCGGTATTTGTCGTATTTCACATTGATTTTGTATGTGCTTCAAAAAAATGCTCATTATTCTCGGACTTTCGGTATCGTAGATAAACTGTAGACGTTATTTTAGGTTTTTATGGTCTGGCTTTAAGGGACATGTGATATTAATGGATACATCTTTCCCTAGCAGGTTATTAAGCTGAAGATTTGCAGTACTAAGATTTAATTAAAAATTTGAAAAACCATGTTAAGAAAAACATGTATTAAATAGAAGTAATATAAATGATAATAGATAAGGCTATTAAAATATTTTTTATTCTTGATTTTTTTTTGAATTGCACTTTTATGTTGGCTTGTTCCGAAATATTGAAAATGCATAATATATTGAAATGCTATACTACTGGGGTACATGTGATTAGGTAAAGCTGCTTTATGATTCTATTATTTATGTACATTTTCCGTTAAGCAATCGTGACTGGAATAAAGATGATAGAAACACTTTCAACTTCACCGTATGCATGATTTTGTTTTTAGGTAAATAAGTATCTTAATAGCTTAACTACTTTTATATAGCTGTACCTTACACAATAAGTTAAATCATTGGAGGCATTTTTGTCAGTGGATCAGAATGCATCTGGTAAACATTCTTTTTCCTTTAATTTCCCTTGTACTGATTTCAATCTTTTCATTTCAGATTATCCTCAATATATCTGTGCTGTTTCTTCAAGGAAACCCTGTTGAACACAAAAATCCAGATTATCGTTCTTATCTTTTATATGCTGCTCCAGGTTTATACGCGTTAGATGGCGTTTTAACTGTAAGTTCAAAAATTTGATAAAGAGATTAATACAGATTTTGTTTGAATCTTTTAAATTCAAACGATGTGTAAAGAAACTTGTTTGTTTTATTTTTGCTTCTTTCATTTGGACATCTGTCGAAAAATTAATTTAATGATAATATTCAAATATACTAAGATTATCTAAAAAGTAATGGAACTCGTTCTTTACAATGTGCATTGCATAATAATGATTCAACGTGACACCATCTGTTGATGTTATATAAATACTGATGTATCAGGTTGGAAAGCCTAAAATGTCGGTTTGGAGTGAACGAATTTAAAAACTGTTTTTCAGCGTCGGGTGTAATTTTTATTATCCAAAATAGGCTCCATCTGCATCTATACAATCTTACCAATGTTGTCTTAAGCTATAAATTCCTTTCTTGCACATATCTGTGGTTTGGCGTTGCAGGAATCCTTCGATGCTCTTTTTGAGATCACAATCTTGAAGGTATCTCCTGCGCTTCAGAAAGTTGTCCATATGTCTGAATAAGTAAAAATCTGTTGGCGAAAGTTCCGGTGAATAAGGCGAATGAGGCAAAATCTCATATTCAAGTTCGTGAAGTTTCCTGCGGGTGTGTTCTGCCGTTTGCGATCTTGCACTATCGTGAAGATTAATGAGACCTTTTCGATTAACCAGTGTTGGTTGTATTTTCCTAACTTCTGGTGCATTTCAGTCAATTCTGATACGTGCATCTCTGCTGTAATGGTTTGTTCCCTGGAAAGGAAGTTCCAATGGATACTTCCAGCCGTGGACCACCAAACAGTCAAAAGAATTTTTCGTGGGTGAAGAGGTGGTTTAGGAGTTGCTTCTGATGGCTCGTTCTTATCCAGCCAAGATGATGAGCGATTTCTATTGTACATTATCCACTTGGTCGCAGGTTACAATTCTGTCCAAGAAAGGCTCTTTTTCTTCGCGAAGATAGAGTGAAGAACAAATTGTGTAATGTGTAGCCTTGTTTCCTTCTGTGAGCTCATGGGGTACCCACTTGTCCGTCTTCCTGCCAAGTTCTTTCAGGCGGCGTAATATTGTTGTTTGAGATACCCATAATTTCTGAGTCATCTTCCGTGAACTTTGATGTGGGTCAGACTCTATCTGTTCTTTCACCCTCTCGTCTGGGACCACTTTTTCATGGCGTCCTCTAAGAGCATATTTTGCACTGTAATCTCCATCACGGAAGTTTTGGAACTAGCCTTGCACTGTCCTTTCGCTTAAATGGTCTTCAGCGAAAACATATGTTCCCTTCACTTCAGCTGCTGAGAAGCCTCGTAAGAACTCATAAAGCATCATTTGTCGAATATCCAAATCTCCATATTTCGATTCAACTCACAAAATAGGTAGCAGAATACGGAAAGAACCTCATGACCAGTCGATACCAAATCGACGAGATCCTTCAACCAACATAACTACAAATCTAAAGCATGCTAGAAGTCACTCTTGCAGATGATATTTACAGGATAACCAAACCGACATTTTAAGGTTTCCAACCTAAAAGACTAGAACTATGGCGATTATGTTTTATTTTATTGCCCTGTTATCTTTGATTGACCTAAAGACTAGTACAAGGATAATCAGGGTTAAAGGCATCCATTAATTGATACGCATTCAGTTACTGCTGAAGGTATATAGGAAATAACGATTCGTATGGGAATAAGTTTGAGAAACATTTATCACCAAAAATTATTATTTCACTTATCATGATTTTGTTTCCTTCATTTTATTTCTATATAAATTTAGCATAGACATCAAAACTTTAAATATTATTTTTTATATTTATCATAACTTGCAAATTTTACATTTTAAGTCTTCTTAAATTCTGTATGAAGTTAGTAAGAAAACATTTCTAACAAACTTATAAAAAATTCAGGATTTTGAAAAATGAATCCGTTTGGTTCCCGTTTTATCCTGAGAACTTTAGTAAGTTTTTTCATAAGGAAAAAGGATGTATTTTGCCAAAAGACCTGTTCCAAAGTAAAGTTGGCCTCGTATGGTCTGTAAATGTTAGCTGACATTGTCATTTCCCTATGGTAGGCCAGGAATTAGCTTCAAAGACAGACTAAGGACTATAATGCAGCCATTTGACATTTATTTTATTCATAAGAAACTTCAAAAATCCACAACATAGAAATTACGAAATATATGCTAAAATTTGCGTATTAATGTTATAACAATCAATATGCATATCATATTGTATTGATGCATACTACGTTTATGAAGCTTTTCTTGAATAATGACGGTGCTTTAAGACGTCTTTTGTTTTCTTTTACCTCATGAATGATTTTTGGACGCTCAAGTGGACAACACTGCATCAAGAGGTTAAGTTCTGTTGATGTTGGAGGCTATTGAACAAAAAATCAAA
This sequence comes from Thereuonema tuberculata, assembly GCA_023159025.1. NCBI lineage: Eukaryota > Metazoa > Arthropoda > Chilopoda > Scutigeromorpha > Scutigeridae > Thereuonema > Thereuonema tuberculata. The sequence goes on from JAFIDM010012231.1 coordinate 35,316,682, forward strand.
CATTCCATTTAAAATGAAACAAGGTATAAAAAAAATGGCAGTTAGTTTTTCTTGCTAAAAGAACACACTGAGGTTTAATATAAATTCTTGAAGCATGAAACTAAAACAATAAATAATGCCAAATAAAAGTTTCCCGTGAGTAGTTCACTGTAACAGAATCCTTCCTGAACTCTTAATTTCGTTTGCAGTTAGTGGCTTGCATTGACTGACTGTTACTGCCAGACCATTAACTATAGTTCAGTCGATGTTACTATATCACTGAAGGAAAATCCGTAATTTCACACAAGAATCGACTGTCTGCATAGAGTTGGACCTTGGTGATACTTGTAGGTCCTTGTTAACTTTTAAGTGTACACTTCACGTTTACTTTCATCCCTCTATTACTTTTTTTTAGGGATAGCCATTACTTTTTATTCAATTGTTTCATTTTGAAAAACTCCATATCTTAAAAAAAAATGTGAATCATTATCTTAGTTTAACTTCAGAAAACACTTCGAAATATGTGTTTCAGAATTTTGTGATCCCATTCTTCTTTAAAGAATCCTGACGATGTAGTTGCCGCTAAAGACATGTTTGAAGGTCGCCTGACGGTGGAATATATTCAAGATAGGCTAAAGGTGACTGACCTTTCCAAATTAATTCACTTAGATCTTCCCAACTGTTGTATTCATGACATTAGTCTTGGCACCGGTGAAGATTTGCCTCAGATCGAGAGGTAAAGCACAGTTTGTGAATTTATTAATTCGATTGGTTATACAATCACTAAACATTATATTGAATTTATTATAAATTATAACAGTAACTTTATTGCTATTTGATTTTTTTAATTCATTTGTAGCATTAATCTAGAAAGAAACCATTTGGTGGAAATCAGCAATCTACTGGAGATTAAAAGTCTAAAGGTTTGTGAAAAGTATTCGTGAGTATTTAGCTCCTAGATGGGAAAATTCTAGTAGTCAAAAAGGGAAATGAAATCTGTAATCTGGACTAATCGATCCATAGATTCGTTGAAACAAGTTTAATCTATGTAAATTGTTAGAAATAGAAATCTGCTCATTATTGAAAAAATGTAAATTAGAATTTTCCTTGTCTTACATTCTTATGGTACCACACATTTTACAGGATGTATTTTATATGAAATGTAGTTTGCTGTAATTAAATACTAATATACATAATGTGACTGTTAAAAACGAGACAAAAAATTTTGTGAAAAGAAAACACCAGTGACAAGCTTTGCACAGTGCTTATAATGAAAAGTCCTGAAAGTGCTCTTAAATAAATGTTTCGTAGTATGACTCTCCTATGTTTTCAGGAAACCTTAATGGCATCGAAACATTGTCTTTTTTGTAGGTTACAAGTTGTGTGAATAGCATCTTCTCTTTACGGTCCGGGATTGTTCTCAAAGTAAAATCGTTGAACTTATTCGGACATTTGCGCACTTGACACTAATCTGTATGAATGTTATTGAGGTCTTTGAACTCTTCCCTTGCACTTTTGTTCAGCTGAATTTATTAACTAAATTGCTCCATTATGGAATTTCAGACTCAGTCCAAACAACGTATCTGCTTGAACAACACCTCAGTGTAGGAAGAAAATAATCGATCTTATTTAATAGCCATATTATACTTTCTTCTTTGTAATAGTCATATGTCTGTTAATAAATTATCAAGTAACAGTATTTGATATACATATAAGTTTTTGGCGAATAAAAAAGGAGAAAATAATATTTTAAAAATGAAGAGAGGTTTTCTATTTATTATCGAGTGACCAAGCTAAATCAAATATTAAATTAATATTTTCTAATTTTAATTTCACCAAGTTTGATCAAATTTTTTGTTGGACAAAAAATCAACAAAACAAAAACATCCCCTTATAGAAAAAAACAAAACAAAACAATGAAAACCAACCTTAATGGAAGAAAAGAAAACAATGTTTCAGTACTTAAACTCATCTTAACAGCTGCTACTTCTCTTAACATATTACAGTGCAACTTGGATAATTCGAAGCTGAAGGGACCACTACAAAACTTCGAATTATCTAAGACTTCGAATTAAACAAGTTATATCTTTTAACTTTAATTTCAGGTCCACTGAATGCTTAAAAAGATTATTCTGTCAATAAGTAAATATTTATTCAGAAAGATCATGGTATGAAAGACTTAAACACTATATGTATTTAAACAAAATAAGATTTATATTACGTAAGCTACAGTACATATTACATTCAATATAGAAAATTATAGTTTTTCAAAAAACTGTGCAATGTCTGATTGTTTTGTAGAATTCAGTCGCTTAAGGTTAGCAAAATCATCAAGTATGTTTAGTGAACGGAAAACAGCTTCACTTATGTTGGTTTGTCCTTCAATGTACCGACGAAATTCGGCGCTATCCCGTATTCGTTGGCGATTTGGCATTTCTTCTTCACACCCTTTTCCACCTCGCGAATGACTGTGACCTTTTCAGCGAACGTTAAATTCTTGTACACGCGTGGTTTACTGAAAGACATGGTGACACTGACAGCAGGAAGCTCGAATGGCGTCTGAAGCGTCACGTGTGGAATGGCGTCACGTGTCGAACGGTGGCGGGAAGGGGATTTCAGTTGTCACGTGTCGAATTTCTTAACGATGAAACGCCGAAAAGTCGTTATGTTTCGAAATTTTTAAAAAAAAACTTCGAATTAAGGAAGTTGAACTTCGAATTATCCACGATTTTTTAACATTGATTTAATAAGAAATTCAAGGGACCAAGAGAAATCTTCGAACTAACCACGATTTCGAATTAAAGACGTTCGAATTATCCAAGTTACACTGTATAAGAGCACACGCTGATACTCAAGAAAATTAGAAAATGAATAGTTTGTGACTTATAGGCGAAGAAATTTTAAAGTTTTAAGGGCATTGTGCAGGTGCGTCGAAATGAGTATCACGTACCGTATATTCTACTGTTAGCAGTCAGTACTGCCTACCCACCGACTAGTGTTAAGTCTACCTTTCACACCCAACACAAAGCAGCCAAATTAAAGCGATTTATTGACCACTGACAAATGCTAGATATACGAAACATCATCGTCTTTTTTGATGAATCTCAGTTCTGTCTGTCCTGTCTAATGGCAGAAGCTCTGTCTTCTAAAGGCACCAGAATATTCAGGCAAGGTATACCTCATCATTATCTTAATTATGGTGTAAATTGCGATCAATAATGAAAGCAAAGACACCCTAGTTTGGATAGACACACCTACTTACAGTGCTGGCATTTCAAAGACATTATTACAAGCCGATCTCACTTTCGTTGTTTTAGACTAGCCATACCAGGACAATGATTTACCTGAGTTAGTTTCCACAGTTTTATTTTTACGATTTACTATATGAGTATCTACTCGCCATGTATACAGATCCCATAAGCAAGAATGGATAAGCGCATTATTGAATAAATCACTCTTTTCCATTGCCTTCCCATTGTTAGCATTTGTTAATGCTAATGAAGTCTCAAGGAGCCCTTAATAATATGAGAATGTTCGACTGGTTTTCTGACTAGTTTTTATGAGCTTAAGGACAAACAATATCCAACAAAGGAAAGTTTCAAAATGTTTTTTATCTTTGTTTCGAATCTTTATCTTTCTACGTTTGAATTGATGTAAACTGAAATTTCAAATTTGATGACTACATTCGTTTGCTATGAACTGTCTGAAAAATTATTGATTCGGGATGACGTCGTAGACAGAAAGTTTATAATTTTTAAAACTTCAAAGAATTTACCATTTTAATTACTCTCTTTCTGTAAAAGGAATTTCCCTAAAGCACACAATAACATTTTTTTCTTTCCTCTTAGCAAATAGAAGTAAAATTGCATAGTCAATTCAGTTAAAGAAGCGTAAGTAGGTCTACTAATTAAGGTGAATTAACTTTACTGTTTTAAATTTGAGATTCACAGAATTCTGTGGAAGAAAACAAAACAAAAATATTCAGACATTTGTTTTACTTTTATAAATAAGATTAATATTTTTAAGATATACTTAAAAATATTATTATTAATGTTATCAAATATTTATTCTAGAACTTATGTCTCAATTATAATCGCATTCTATATTTTGTACCTCCTGAAGAAGATGAATTGGATGAAAAATCAGGAGAGCATCGATGTTGTCTACCAAACTTGGAAGTTTTGCATTTGGGGTAAGAATCAGTAATAAAATCACATCCACGGATTATATCCACGTTATAGAAAGATCAACTGTAAAATAAAGTACAGTATTTTAATTTACAATGCCAAGAAATGGAAAACGATACAGAGCAAAAAACCTAGAGTAGAAGACTACAAAAATTGTTAATGCTATTTATAAACTAATGTTGGTTTTTTTTTACAAATATGAAGGTTATATGTTGTTAGATGAAATTAACTCATCCAACTGCGTAACACTTTTATCTGAAAATGCCAAATTTGCATTTTGTTTGTTTATCTTTCTAAAGACCTTAACTTTGGAAGTTCTGACTTCCTTTGAAAACTGCGAGTTTTAATATAATTTTTTTGAAAAAAAAAAACAACTCTTAAAGTGCAGGCAAATGCAATCGAAGAGATCTGAAATAACTTTAAGAACAAAAAGAAATAAAAAGATAAAAAAAAGATAAAAACTGCTGTCAGAGAAAACTGCCATTTACGAATACAAGCACTTTCAAAAAATAGGTAGCCTTGTAGATCTGACGGATGGCTGATAAATTTGAATCTTTTTAAAAATCCAAACAATAGAAAAAAATAAAGTCTCAAAACTAAAAAAAATTAAATAATTAATAATTTCAATTTAAAATTATATAAGGTACAGTCGGACCTCTATTTAACGAAGTCGCTAAATCCCGAAAAAAAGTTCGTTATATGGAAAATTCGTTAAATAGAGATTCACCTTTTAAAATTACTTGAAGCTATAAAAAACAGATTTAAAACACATACATACATATACATACATAGTTCTCTGCCAAGGGCAGGTCCTTCATTGCAAACCCAGCATTCTCCAATCTTTCCTATTTTCTGCCTTCATCTTCGTCTCCACATTAAAACACATAAGCAATAAATATTATTAAAAAAAAGTAATTATTTTAATGACGTGAAGCATACATTACCACATGCGTACTTAAATTTTACTAATAAAGTCTGTTAATTTTGTCTGAGGTTTTTTTTTTTTTTTTTTTGAAAAAGTGTTTTCGCTCATAATACGTCTCGCATCTTTGCAATGCACTAAAAATCCCTTCAGTATTTTCTTCAAATTGTAATCCGCGTCGGATTGTTTCAAATGATTTAACATTTCATCATACGAAGGTTTTTTTTTTATTTCTGCAACATGATCATTTCCATTTTCATCATCTTCATCGCAATTCATAGCTGTATTGTTTTTATTTTTCACACTATCCAAAATATCCGATTCAGTTAGTGTTTCCGAGGTCTCAACTTCAAAATCAAATGAAAGATAATCATCAATCAGCACATCATCGTTAATTTCTTCTTTTTCCCTCAGCTTTATCCACATTTCTTTCATTTCCTCTAAGGGAATGTCGATATTAAAAACATGTTAAGGAGAAAAAAAATAGATATCACGAAAAAGTTCGTTAAATAGAAAATGCACTTCGCTATTTGGAGGTTATTTTAAATTAGCAAAATGTTCTTGGTTCCAAAGAAAAGTTCGCAAAATAGAGAAATTCGCAAAACAAAGGTTCGTTAAATAGAGGTCCGACTGTATTTGAAATAAACTAAAATAATAATTTTAATAAAACTTACCTTTTTTTTTTTGTATTTGCTAATCTATATTACTAAAATCTTTTATTTTTCTGTCTGTACGGCGCAATTTCTTGTGAGGATGGAAAATAGAAATAATTTTTACAATGGAACGTCCGCGACGAGAATCGAATCTACAACTTTCTGATCCAAAGTCACACATCTTATCCATTAGGCCACGGCGACTACAACTCCCTCTATATTGTTTTTTGACTTATGTTTCCTTCCCCCTTCCCCCATCAATAATGAATGTATTCAACCTTTTTTTTTTTTGAATCTCAAGATTGTTTATTTATTTCCGATGCGTCTGTTTATTTGTAATTCGAAAATGACAATTAGAACTATAATTGCCAAAACGTTACAATATTTTAAATATAATATTCTTAACCAAATTATGTGATATAGAAAAACAAGCGGTGTACACGGGGGATGGCCTAGTGGTCTTATAAAAATTAACTGACATGAATTGTATTAATTTGAACTTATAGGAAAGAGACATTTTCAATTTTAAATGGGCAATTCCGCTTATAAAATTATCGATAATATGAAAAATTTCTGCAAATATTACGAACTAACGCAGGAGCGTGTGTAGGATTTCACTTTGGAGCGAGTTAAGTTTTCGATCTCCAACAGTCAAAATAAAAAAAAATAGTAGTATCAAAAATTTCGAGAAAGGGAAGGATGAGGTAACAAAATCCTCTCAACCTACAATCCAACCCAAAAAAGAAAATACGACATATTTCTATGCATTTCAAGATTTCGAATGGGAGATGGGGGCTGCCTCTCCTCTGTATTCGCTTATGGTCTAACCTCTCGGATTAATTGTAATCCGAGATAATGCGAATTGGTGTAAAACTGTAGAATTATTGCTAATGTAAGGAGTCTTCATAGTCATGACTAGGGCTCGGATTTTATGCAAAATGCATATTTGTTATTAAGAGGTATCTCAACAAAATTGTAAGTTTCCTATGCATATCTAATGTTTTTTGATAGAATGGCCTACTGTAAACACTTACAATTTTTTTGATATACCTCTTAGTAACAAATATGCATTTTGCATATAATCCGAGCCTTAGTCATGACCATTTTGTTATTTTGGCGAAGACAATTTAAATGCTTCTCCAAAGTTAGTTGTTAGCAAAACGGAGTGATTTTGTAAGTTTTATGAAAAAATTAAAAGTTTTTTTTTTTTTGTAACGTCAATTGTTTTAAGAAAGAAAGAAATACATATTCAAAATCTGTTTTCTTGGAAAATACATTACTTAATTATTTTCCTGCTACAGGCTATTCTTAGCTGAAGATAAATAACTTGGCTGACAATGATGAAGAACGAAAAGAAATGAGTATATAAAAGCATTCGGAAAAAAGATTTAAAAATCGTCTGAAATTCTCACCGAAGCATCAGAGGATGTCAAACTGAATTAATGTATCTTAGTGAATCCTATAACGTTACTGATTTAAAGTTCAAAAAAAAAAAATAATGCTGTTAAAACTATGGATAGTAATCTCTAGTTATATCTGTGTAGTAAGTATTTGAAATGCAATTTAAAATGAACATGTTTCGTTCTTTTTATTAATCTTAATAATTTAGTCAAATAAATCGTTTAAATCGTGGTATCATCACAAACCACGTGACTTGACGTCACAGTTCAAGTTTTAGTACAGCCGGTTGTTTTGTCGAGAATTTTCTTTTTAAGAAAAGGCAAAAAAAGTTTTTTTTTTTTTTTTTTTTTTTTTTTATTTTATATCTGAAAGCAGTTTTAAGACTTTAAGAAAGCCCACCTTAGGTTTTTTTCTCTTATTTTGAGAATTTTTGAAAAAAAAAACAAAACACAAAAAGCTGTACTTTTATATATTTTTTGAGGTTTGCTCTTGATTTTCACACTGAAGTTATTTAATGTTCAATAATAAAGTTATAATTTCCATACGAAACTCATTTCTAAAGTCGGACTGCAGAAGTACAAGTAATTTTTTATTTGTCAATTTATTTATTATAAAAAAAAATTGATAAATCTATTGTCACGAAGTGCTCAGTTTAAGATGAATTACCTGTATTTTGTTTTTTGCTTTTTTGGGGGGAGAAATGTTGGTTGGTTTTGCATCGGAATGTCAAGACAAATAGTGAAAATGCGTTTTGTTAATTTTTCTTGTTAAATTAAAAGAGGCTATTATATATAATTGAACAGACCAGGTAAAGTTGAACATCTAGAACTTTTCGATAATTTCCATTAATTTTGAAAGCTACTATATTGCACATAAAATGGAAGTAGCTCTACAATTGCTTAGAATATTACGGTTTCCCAATTAAAATGTGAATGTTTAAGTGTAGTACAGAAGTTCGTTTTTGCTAAGTGACGATTTATAAAACGTTTGTTATTACTGAAAGAAACATAAGAGGAATAAAAATCCAAATAATATTACATTTTTTAAGGAAGAAAAAATATTTATTTCTAGGAAAAATGTTGTCTCATTTTCTCTCTTCACTTCAACAAAACGACGACTGCAAAATTCGAGAATATATATTTGCATTTTTATGAGTACGTCTAATAAAAAAAGTAGTTAGTAATGTATTACAAAAAATAAAAAAACTGCTTATACTTCTGCATTCGTTATTAAGAAATGAGTTTCAATATATTACAGCATTGCTACTATATTAAATAAGTTCAATGCGCGAAATAACAGCTCTCTGCATCGGTTGCAATACAAAACTGAAAAATATGCAAAAATGCAGCTTTCTTCGTGTTTCCCTATTATAAATAATAATATATATAATAATAATAATAAATAATAATATTTTCCCAAAAATAAGGGAAAACACCCACATAGATGAACTTAAGTCTTAAAACTCCTTATTCAGTTAACGTTTATTCTCTTTTTTTATTATTTTTGTTTTAAAAGAAAAACCTCAACAAACAATCGCTTGCTGTAACCCATGGCTATACTAAAACGTCCATAGCAACCAGCTCTTTGAAATATGACGTCATGTCACGTGATTTGTAACGACACACTTAAACGGTCTATTGTCTATGAATAAAATGTTGTTTTGTTCAGGGTTAAGAATCATCCAAGTATCAAACTTTATTTTACAGGAGTCCTTTATGTTTTATGCGAACCAAAGAAAATACATGAAGTTCCCCTTCATAATCTTTACGTTATTATTCTCTTGTTTTTTACACACTTAAAAAGATAACTGATTTATTTTTGAAATATTTATTGATTAACTCATTAATTTAATATTCCTACTTTCAGATGTAATGAAATTGTACATTTAGAAAATTTGAATTTTAATCATATGCCCGCACTTAAAGTTTTGTTTCTGCACGGTGAGTATTAAATCCAAATATCAGGTTGTTGCACGTGAAATGTCGGATTTGGTAGTGAAATATCAAGCAACTGGAACTCTTTTAAAACTAACTTTTATAAATAAGCAGCACTGTATGCCACTGTAATAGAAATCCGGATTTATGGAATTACAAAAATCTTCGAAGGCATTTTTGACGGCTCATTGTTGAACTGTTTCCCCACCAAAAAGTGACCCAAATGTTTAAAACAGTGAAAGGCGGTTGATGAAAGGTCGGGTGAATATGGTGGATGCAGAAGAGTTTCATACCGCAAGTTGTAGAATTTTTGGACAGTTGTTCTTGACACATGTGGTCTAGCGTTGTCATGAAGCAGTATAACACCATCTATGCTGACCATTCTAAGCAGCTTAATGCATAATTTCTTATGCATTTCATCCAGTTTGCGCAGTACGTTTCAGCATTAATGGTTTCACCACATTTCAAGAAAGAATAGAGAATAATACCAGTTGCACACCACCAAACAGTCACCATGATGTTCCTCGGAAGAAGATTCGGTTTTGGAACTTTATCAGACTCTAACCATTGTACAGATCGGCGACGATTATCTTACAAAATCCACTTTTCATCACATGTCACTAGTTTGTTCAAAAACGGATCGTTTCTGTTCGGGGAGAACAGAGAAGTGCAAACTTCCAATCGATGTTTCATGTTCTATTCCGTAAGCTCATCTGGAACCACTTACCAAGCTTTTTGACTTTCTAAGTTCTTGTAAGTGCTTTCCAGGTGCCGGGAAACTGTCGAATAGTGTATGCCCAATTGCTCTGCCATCTCCCATACAGTTTGGCGAGTGTCAAGACTCCACTAATGGTCGCAGTTCGTTGTTTTCGATTGCCGGTGCTGAGAGACCACGCGGTTCAGGGCTCATATCGGAATTTGTTAAACCACCGCTGTATGGTTCGTTTATTAACTCTGTCAGCTCCAAATGCTCTGTTGATGTTCCTGGCTGCCTCCGTTGCACTGTGGCCAAGTTTAAACTCGTACATGATAAGTATCCGTTTTTGATTCGATTCCATGTTTTGTTTGTCCAATCACACTGAACTCTAGATACAAAAATGATTTCATGCGCAGATGCTGGGATATTTATGCTTTCAGATCTACTACATTCGCGCCATCTGGCGGTGTTTTTTTTTCTATGCAAATGCTTCATTCTATTTCATCCGACATTTCATGTGCAACAATCTGATATTACGATAGTATCCATTCTAAAATTATCTGCATTTGCCTTTGTATTTTTGTAGTAAAAGTTAACAAATTTCACAAAATTGTGAAGCCTTTTAACATGTCTGGCGACTCTTCCTAGCATTATTGTTATCTTCTACCAATTTACATCAATCCTGCTGTAGTAAGCACACTCAAAATGGTTTACATGAAGTTTTGCTTTGTTTATGCAATTAGAAACGTAGTAAAGCATTGAAACATCAATAGAACCTTTATATTGAGAAAGTTTTGAAATTACTGGAAAAATAACCAGCTATTTCTTCAGTTTCTTGTCAATTTTTTAAGAGTAAGAGAGAAGTCACTATACGTTGAAATTAAGAAGTGTGATGAAATAATTTCAATAGGTCCATTGTGCAACTAGGAGTTGGAAATCACGAAGATATACAAACCACTGTCCAGAATTCTTGAAGTAATTTCATGGAATTGAATTTTGTGTATTCTATTACCAGTCCTTCAAAGTAATGCATTTTATTAGAATTGAATCAGAAATGATTGCTAATCAAGCTTCTAGAATACAAAACCTACGGTATATTTTCAGCTGTCTGGCTTTTTAAGTTGTTTTCTAAGTACTACACAGCACAGTGAATTGAATATGAATATCGATATTTGTGCCAAGTCTCCATGAACTCCACACTGTTCTGACTTGATTACACCGATAAATAGTCTTTGGAAATCTTCAAAAGAAAAGGGGATGAAAATATTGAACTAAAATTACGAATTCGCGCTGCTAAATTGCCTTCACTTCAGTTATAAGAGCGATATTTAAGTTTGAAAGGTCTGGAAATTTTGTGACTTTTATGAAACTAGAATGGGTCTAATGAATGTATAATCCACAAGTTAATGGTAGCTTTCTGCTATCAGTTAACACACTACCATCCCAGCTTTGAGAAATTTATATCTCCAATCACTATTCTTCTTCCATTCCTGGAACTTAATTAAAAAAACATGATATCCGCGTAAGTTTTTATGTTAAGCCATAACTTAAATAATTGATAATAATCAAAGAAACATGGAACAAAACTGAAATTAAAAACATAACAGTACCTAATAAGAATTCATCTTTAAATATACGACATATGTTTCTATTTTTATTTCAGGAAACAAGATAACTAAAATATCTGGGTTAGAGTGCCTGAAAAACCTTGAATTCCTTGTTCTTGATCGAAATTTAATCTCGGTGTTAGACTGTCTCCAATTAGAAGCTTTAGAGAAATTAAAGGAATTGCACGTGCAAGAAAACCGGATCAGCGAAATTCCGGAACTTAACGGTCCCGTTTCACTCCGAAAGTTTTTCATTGGTTACAATAGGATTAAGGTAAAAAAAAAAATAACAATATTACTTAGGAATTAACAAGTTGAGTAGGAATTGTAGAACCTCGCCTTTTCCGTGACGTCAGAGGTGATTTCGGTTTGGTTCACAGATTCCAAACACTCGTTTTATTTTTATCCTTTTTTGTTGAAAGTCATTTACAATACTTTCACTACATTGGTTCATCGGTTTTGAGTTCGATATCAGTTAGGGAATTTTAAAGCGTCTTAGAATAGAAGCTTCTGAATTTCAAATCATTTTACTATCTCAGGATGTTTCTGTTTCGAGGTCTGATTTCTAGTTAAATGCGGTATGTTATAGAAGTGACTGGAAACTTCCCCCCATAAGTATTATGTCGGAAACCTAACCGCTATCATCGCTTATGTGCTCGAAGGAATATCTCTGCTATTCCGTCACAGCTGTGATCTTATTAATCTTACAAAATACAGGAATCTTAGTATTGGTTTCCATTGTGCACAGAAGGCTTCACGAATGAGATATTTATGTTAGGCGTTCATCCTTCTGCATGCCCCATTCACTGTTAGAAGAGGGAAAGTTTGAAATAGGCCCGATTTCATGTCATTTGGATTGAAAACCAATGAAGACGAGTACAATTCGCAGATTAGTACAGATTTTCTCTGCAGGGCGATTCCAGGCGTGCCCTGATCTTCATAAAACGAATGTATTTAACGAGGTGCCTTTCTCACTATTATCCGTGAAAGGCACACTTTAATCATTTCTGAAAGTTGGGATGGCATCTAGGTTAGGTGGACGCACAGATCTGTATGTGTTTCTAAGAGGAAGCATGTATGCTAGATGATTGTCAGAAGCGCCCAGAGACTTTTGGTGGCCCCTGGGCAACGTTTGGATTTGTGGCCCCCACCCCTATTGATGTGGCTTAAGATGTGCCCCCCCCCCTTTGAGCTATTTTTGTGGGGCCCCGGGGCAATCTGCCCCTCTGGGCGGCCCTGGATGATGTAGGGAAGAAGTTCGGATCCCTGACAAAATCGATTCAATCATTTTATTTCATTTTTCTTTGTCTACATTTTTTTATTAGATTTCTCATTGTCAGATTTGACAGCGATTTTCTATGTGGACTATGGATGTCGTCAGTTTATATAGAAAGGAATGAAACAGTTTCCCTCATGGGCACCCGCAGCAAAGGACAAGTGTAGGCAATTACCTCTTCCCACCCGGATTTGACAAGTTTAATATACCGTATATGCTCCAATAAACGCCGAGGCTGTTATTGTCGCCGGTCTCTAATAAGCGCCGGGCTGCAGAGAGGACACGGCCAAATAGTAGCCGGTCTCTAATAGAAGCCGGGTCTTGTTATTTGCCTACCGGTACTAGTGTAAGCGTCCATATCTTTATAGTCGTACGTAATACCTTACGGTACATCGCCTTACAAATGCCGCTGAAACGGTCATTTGACATTGCCTTTAAGATTCGCGTGGTGGAATACGCGAAAGAGACTTCCGGTGAGGCGGCCGCCCGTCATTGCGGATTCGGACGATGAATAGCAGCGAAAGGTACAGAAAGACATTGCCATTTATCTTTAACAGTCTTATGTAGCATGTGAAATTCAAATAAAGTAGCAGTTTGTAATCTTAGCCGTATTTATGTGTAAAAATATCGCGTTCTGAAGGTTTTTGTTAATAATGGCGGCCTCTAATAGCAGCCGGGAGCCGAGGCTAGTTTTGCAAATAAACGCCGGGGGCCTCTATTGGAGCATATACGGTACTCGTAATTCATATAATATTTTTCTCATAGTAGGCCTAGCAAATGCAAACAAAATGGCTAACTTAAATTTTTATTTAATTTTGTATAAATTTATGTAATTGTGTAAATTTAAAGTGTAATGTAGAATGTTATATATACATTACATTGGTAGAATATTCTGCTTTTCCATTGAGAAATTCTTCGGAATAATCAAATAAATAAAAATCACACATCATCATCACTACTCGACGTCGTTAATTAAAATTATCAGAAAAAAGAAATGCGCAATTTCGATTGCATAATTGATGCAGCAAAGAACGTAGCTCTAAAATAATTCTCCTAAAATGTAAATTCATTAATATTAGTTCCCTCCAACATATTTATTTATACAAATAAATAAATTTATTTGTTGTTTCTATGGTGGTCTGCCATGAGGCAGATATGTCGAAATCTGGGGTCGAATCCCGGCTCGGGGCTTGGATGTTTCATTCATTCTTTCTTCAGTGTTTTGTCCATTTCAGCGGGTTTAGAAGCTAGGTCGCTCCCCGTGGGTGCACCCTGGGTTACGCTAAAGAACTAGCAATTCTGGCAGCCAGACAATCGTCTCGATCTTCTGACTAATGAATATTATACGATAAATAAATCCATTAGTAAAACAACATTAGAAATATTCTTTATCTCTTTATAAAATTACAGCAACACATAACAAATGAACTAAGGCTGTGGGCAGCATATTTTAGGGAAACTTTGTAACTAGGATTAGACATTTGAGGAATAATGAACCCTTCTAAGCAAATACATAATGCTAGAAAATATAAAGTGTTGCCCCTTGACGATTGATTGATTGATTGTGGGGAATGTTGGTAGCAGGGAAGCCAAGCACCGCGACCTGTAGGTCTATTGTGCTATCCCACTGAAACGGTGATAGACGGAGAGAAAGGCCGAGAAAGTATGGTGGGAGAAGCGCAGGGGAAAGGGGAGAAATCCGAGAACACCTGCCCAGCGCGGATCGTCCACCATCACGAAACCCACATGAGAACCGAATCCCGGTAATCAGAGGTGAGAGGCCAATGTCATAGCGACAATGCCAACCGCGCGGCCTCAAAAAATACCTAATTCAATTAAAATTTGATAATTCCTTTATTTCTTAATATGCTATTCTGGAAGTTCAAGACGCATTATACGAAGAAAATATCTTTTATTAATAAAGGCAGAACTTAATGCTCATATGTGACATCCTGAGACATTTGTACCGCAGTTATTGCCGTGCATTAGTCAGGACCAGCATCTAATCAGAGAGACCTTTTTAGAACTGCATTGTCTTTTCTAAGTTTGAAATGTACGGAAGACAAGCGTAATCTCTAGCATGCTGCAAATTGTCTTTTTCCTGGCAATCAGCAATAACATTGCTCAGAACGTCTCAGAACGTCACTTGGGAGCATAATATCTCCATCCATTAATATTACTGCGAAATAATCTGACTTATTTAATTCATGCGTCGATTGTATTCATTTAGATGCATTTTTATTTTTTTTATTTTTTTTTGTATTTTTTTGGTATTTAGTGTAGTATTTGCTAAACTTTCCTTTCCGCCAACAAAAATCAGATAATTCAGTTCTGATAAAGAGCACAAAAAATGCGCTAATATCCAGTACATACACAATATCATCCAACACAATGTATGGTAGCTTTGATTGTTTCGAAATATTTCATACAACGAAAAATAGCATTTCGTCCAAACCATAAACCCTAACCTTCGTAGTCATTTCATTATTTTCAAAAACAAGTTTACGAATCATTTAATAAAATAATGAATTTTTAAAGAATGAATACTGTATATTGATATTACATTTTACAGACTGCTCAATTTGAACTTGATCCAGACTAGATAAGATATAGGAAATTCTTACATTGTATTTTTAGGAAATTATTTGCTTCTTTATTTTAACAACCCAAGAGTAATTTATAACTATTAATATTGTTTTTTTTGTTGTTGCTGATTTCAGAACCTGGATGAATTACTAAAGCTGAGTAAACTTGTCAATCTAAACGAAGTCTCCTTTCTGGGAAATCCTGTGAATCGAAGAGCCCTGGAACGGGTGCTTCTAATACATTTTGTTCCTAGTCTAAATATCATTGATTCAAGAGAAGTCACGTGGGAGGAGAGGGCCAAAGCTGAACAGTACATACAAATCAACAACAATATCCCAGTGAGCAAATTTAATTATTCCAAACAATTTTTAAATCATGTGGAACTAGTCTAGGATTTCTTATTCCATTTCTGAGGTATTACCGTTAGAACAATGTTTCCCAACATTTTTTGTGCTGTGCCTCACCTAAGCCTTTCTAAAATTCTTATGTCCCCTAGGTAACGTATACATAATTTTGGCCAAGCCTACGTCACATAATGAGAGACGATTATGTCAGTGTTCTTTTCCATTTTCAGTGCAAATGCACAGATTTCGTTTCTTGTTTAAAACATAGAGGAATTGCTGATATAAAATACGACGTTATACAGTATATCTATTTTTCTTATATATAATAATAACTATGTCATATTTTAACCGTAACGATACATAAAACTGATTTTCTGTTTAAGAACTGTTATATTTATACTGTTACCTTATTTATTTAAATTATGAAAAAATATATTTAATTTTCAAATTGCCCCCCTTAACAATCACATTGCCCTCCTGTTGGGCGTGGGCCCCACGTTGGGAAAGACTGCCTTAGAAGGACATGGGTTCTCGAGAACCCGCCTATTATGCATCCTTCAACACTTAAATGGTCTTTTCACATCATTAATAACAACTAAGTACTAAATTATTAATAACAAGATAAAGTGCCAGATTTTGAATAATTCTGTAATAAATGTAAAAACGAAAGAGATACAAGAAGTTATTCATTCGCTAAAAGATCTGTTGTTTGAACAGGAATGTTCAAAGATTTTGAACCTTTACCTCTTTATCCACTGGTGCAATTTTTATCTAGATAAACTTGAATCTTTCTTATCACCACCTTCATCTTTTACGAAAGTTTCAATGTTCTGGTTCGTAGTTATCTTTATTACAGACGGAAGAATTTTGGAACTAAAGGTTTTACCTTTTTTGTCTGTTAGATATCAAAATTAATCTTTACTCCATAACTTCCTCGCAAAAATTGAACGATAAAATAAAGTAACATGCATTCAAATTTACATTAAGTCGAAAGTAACAAGACAAATGTACAGTGTGGCCGGGAAATTCCCGTACCTCTGAATTGGCAGTCATATTTTAATAAAATATTAACACATTAAGTGTCCAATGCATCTGCGTGTTCGCCATAATGCTCTATACACAAGTTCATACGCCGTTAAA
>JAFIDM010012231.1:35338482-35358216 GCA_023159025.1 Thereuonema tuberculata
TGTTGCCTGATGTCGTCTGAGAGATTTGGCACTACCTGATGCCAAAACATGAACAGAATGTCATCTCAGAGTATTTTGATAAGGCAAAGTATTTTCATCAGACACAAGTGAAAGAACTTGACGAAAAAGAATGATCGAAAGAACTTCATACTTTTACATCTAACAGTTTGTTTCAATCCTTCTGATTCATATTTGTTTGTATTAAAAAAATCAATATATCAAAATTTATCTAATGAACCTTTTCATTTACTTATTTTTCTTTTTTTAAGAGACAGACGGTGACTACAGAGGAATGCAAGTGTCGAATAGGAGAAATCATGAATGGAATATCTCCATACAAAATTATACTTTGTTTGTGCTGAAATCCTGTATTTCTGCTTATTATAAAATAATCTACCTTACTTAAATCGTTTTTTTTTTTTAGAAGATTTTTGCTAAAATTGATGTTTGAATTGACAACTGAAATATTTCATTTGCTTTTCTGTAATAAACTTTTAATTGAAATAAAACCGTTTTTAAGTTGTAAAAGTGGCAGTAATTAAAAAGCAACATCAAATAAAAACATGCAAATTTATAGAAAGGATGCAAATACAACAATAATAACATTTTTTAATTCTTATATGATATGGGTAACATTTCTTATTCATCTAAAATAAAGCTCTATTAAAGATGAAATAATGCATAAATACAAATTTAAGAAAGATAATTATTTTAAAGAAAAGAGAAACTATCCATCATGCACATAATGAAAACAAATTCACGCCAAGAGCTTGTCAATGAAGTAGAGCATGGTACAGCCATTTTATCATAGTTAGAATCCTCAGCCATACTTACCACTTCGATGACAAGCTTCGAAGGCATGAAGAATATGTGGAACCCAAACTCGCTCCCAACTGTGGGTTCCGACATAAACAAACAAGAAAAAAAAAATTACTTGTTGTTTAACAGGATATAATAATGTGTCCTCAACTTTCTAAAATTTTCTTCATGCCTTCGAAGCTTGTCATCGAAGTGGTAAGTCTGGCTGAAGATTCATAACAATGATGAAACGGTCGTACCTTACTCCACTGTATTGACAAGCTCTTGGCATGAATTTGTTTTCATTATGTGGAAGTTGGGTAATTTCCCCTTTTCTTTAACATCTTCTTCTGCATGTTAAGCTTTATTTCTATAAATTATTTTGCTTCAAAAGCCTTTTAAATAGGACTCTTTAAAATCTTCTGAAATTAAAAAAAAAACAACAACCATATGTTAATATTTTATAAAAATAGCAATTTAAAGATAGCAAAGAGGATGCACAAGGTGGACAATGTGAAACGCTATAAAAAGGCTAATGCAGTATACTCTCGATATCTCGAAGTCGAAGGGACGCTAAAAAAAATTCGAGTTAGCGAGTTTTCGAGATAACAAGGTCATAACCAAAACATAAAAATTCACATAAAAACACAAGATACGGAATAATATTCTCAAAATTAGAGTCTTGATAGATGAGAAAAAGTATAAATATGTAATGTTAGTTGACAATAACTAAATATGTAATGATAGTTAACAGTAAGTCTAAATAAATCAATGATAATTTTAATTTTTAAAAATTGTTGAAAATAATTACATTAAATTGAAAAGAATTAGTAAAATACAATTAACTTATATTGCTAGAATTTCTTTAAAAAAATGCCTCTATTTGCTTCGACACAACTGAACAGTGATTTTTCCAGAAAAATTCATTTTTCACTTCGAAAAATATTCGACGTAACAAGGTTTTGAGTGAAAACTCTTCGACATAAGAATTAAAATTAATATTAGATGAATATGTAATATCAAGGGGAAAAATAATTTTTCGACATATAAAGGTTTTCGTGATATCGAGAAGGCTCGTGATATTTGAGCCTTCTCTGAAAGTGGTGTAAGTCCATTTTTGACAAAAAATGATAACAATAAATGTAATCGGCTATGACGTTTTATCTGTAAACAGTTCAAAAAAAAAAAAAATCCTTCAAAATTTCCATCATTTTGTCAATATACATTTTCGTAGTTTAATGAAATTACAAATGTAATTACTTTGAAAGTGATGCAAGTCCACTTTCCGCAAAGACATAATATTTAGTTCAAAAAATAAAACCTTTATATCATCATGCCAGGCCCATCACATCCGAAAAATTCAAAGATATGATGGATCTATTACCTTATATTCCTCCAATACATCATGACTATTTTCAAAAACTTTCTCATAATGAAAAAAAAAATAAAATGTTAATATAAAGTTGTAATTAAAGTAATTTAAATGGCATTACCTGAAGAAATATTGTAATAAAACCTTTTTATTTTGTTATATTAAAAATTTCATAAAAAAATTGGTTTGATTCAATTGAAATCCTATATTTAGTATTTCATAAATGTATGATTTATATTTTGTTTACATTGAAAGTGGTGTAAGTCCATTTGAGGTCAACAAAAGTATAAATTTCTTTAAACTAAAATTTTAAAAACGTTCATAGTATAAACTTGGATCAATTTAATATTAAAAAAAACATAAACTGAACGTATTAACATATACCAATATTTTTCAAACCATTCAAATGCAAACCCTTAAATATCTCCATATAATATAAAATGGACTTACAAAGAAAATGGCTCATATACCACCTATAGTCTTTTTATAGTTTTCGGTATTACTGTCCACCTTTCACATTATTGTATTCTCTTGTTATTTTTAGGTAATTGCACATTAACATACTTAATTTATAAAAGTAGTTTACTCCCATGTAATGTTTAAAACATGCATCACTTCAAAGACATGTTTCTATTGCTCATTATATCAGTTAGTGAAATCTGAATTCAATTTAAAACAGTTCTGATATTCCTGTCTCGTTTTGTATTGGATGGACGATGAGCAGCCAGATATTGTGAGTAAGGTGTGCAGGAGTAAAAGGTTACAAAGCTTCTAGTGCGGTTCCAGTAGTCCAATTGTAGTAGTGTAGACACTGGGCTGCAAGCTGGAGAAGTAGGGTTCAATCTCCACCAGAGGTCTCAGATTCTTCCTGACAGGCCCAAGGGTTCACGCAGCTATCTGGGAGTAAAATCAGATGAGGATTGGGCTGACCACCTAACCTCAATTAGTCCTGATAGTCACTGAAATGCTGAACCTATACCTTTGGCACCTTATTATCCACAGAGACTCGTATACGATATATCTATTTATACTACAAATTTTACTTTCTATGCAACCTGAACACTAATTATAAGTTATAGGTTAAAACATCAAGCCTTTAATTATCATCAGAGGATAGACAGAACAGAATGATGTGACAACTAGCTAAGTACGATGATTTTGAAGTCACAGAGCCAGTCCGATGTCTGCTTTTAGCCCCATGTAAGAAACAGCTACCCATTTAATAGATTGGGTGAACCTGGGATCTCCTGGGAAAACAATAAATTTAAAAAAAGAATCTGTTTTATGACTGTTACAGTATAGACAATTTGAAAATGTGTTTGTTCAGGGCTGTGGAGTCGGTATATAAACCTTCGACTCCGACTCCAAACCTTTAGTTATATATATCAATATAGGAAATAAAATACATGTAAATAAATGCATCACATGCTTTTTCACAATCATCATCTTCTATAATACACTGACATACATTGTTTCCCATCTATTGTTATTGTAGTTTCAAAACAGCTGACTTTGTTGACAATTTTTTGTGACATTGTTAATTTTTTCATGGGGTGCTGCATTCATTAATATATATATATCATAAAATATGTTATGTTTTGACATTTACAAAGAACTTGAAATTAAAATATATCTGAAAATATAACCTGAAAAAAAATAGGTTAATCAAATTGTTATCTGTTAAATAGGAAATTTTAATATATTATTTATATTACAATTGAAATTTATTAGGATTGGGAGATAGTACATTTTTATCGACTCCAGTAACCCAAGAATTGCTTCCGAGTCTGACTCCACAGCCCTGGTTTAGTAATTGCAAGTGGAAGAAAGTATACTATCCTGAGTTTGGAAGTCATAAGGCAAACATTATTCTTCCAAAATTCAAAAATTATTCTTCAAAAATTTGCTAAGTTCCTTGATAAAGATCCCTAATTTTTTAGTAGTATTTCAACTAGGTTATTTCTTTAAACATTTTTTTTTTCAATTAAACAATTTTTTAAACTAAGTGATTTAAAATATCACTTGAAGTAGGTGCTCGGAAATAAGGTTTTATAAAATGGTTTAACATCAAGTGTGAAATGTTTTCAACCAAATATATGATTTATTGTCTGAATTATTATTTATTTATTTTCATCAAAAGTAAAATTAAATAAAGCAAAATAAATATTAATAAAAATAAAACAAAAAAGGAATTAAAGCAAATACAGTTCTTTATGGCACACTTCACATTTTTAAACCTACAGACAATAATTAAAAGCAATACTAATTTTTTACGAGTTCTGCTACTTTTGCTTCTCCGTTTGAAAAACAGAATTTAAAATACAGTGAAGCTCAGCTATAACACAGTTGTTTATATCGCGAATTCGGATAATACGCGATTTGGTCTTGGACCCCTTCTAAAGTATTTTGAAAAAGATGTATATTGTAAAATTGCAAAATTTACCATATTTTTGCCCAAAAAGTATGAAAATCGATTGATTTTAGAGAACTGCCTGCGATTTGGTACTTACAATTAATACTTACTGGGTAATACCGCTAATCCCTTTTTCAAGAGGGCCTGAGAATATGTCTAACTTATGTTTTATGCATTAGTATTACTGTAGTTTACAACCTGTTGGTACAGTATTATTTTTTATGAAAATAAAATCAAAGGTATAAATTAATATGCTTGTTTCCTTATTATTTACAGTAATTGAGACTCTATACCCACCCTAATGTCACGAAAATGCATAAAATATATATTTTAAAAAAATACCAGAATCGTGGACTTTTTCGTTTAACCAAAATACCGTAAGAAAACAGAAATACTGTATGAAGATTTTGGCTAATATAATCCATCAAAGTGTTGAAAAGGTAATGATTTATAAATATAAAATTCTCTCATGTCGTTCTGAATGATGTAGGTAATCGCGAAATGACCATTTTAAATCGTGTGGGCGATAATACGGTTCGAGTATACGACATTTAATATCGCGAAGTAAAAAAAGCTGGGGCAGATCGCGATCTTCGAGATCTTGGATCCGAAAGATTGAGATATAACCGAGCTTCACTGTACTATTTTCTCTTAAAAGTCAATTTTTTTGCAGTAAAAAGACTGTTTAGTCTAACAGTCTGTATTTCTTTTATTTTGGGAAATGCCTGAATTTTCTATTTAATTAAAAACTATCTCTTTTACTCATATCATTTACAGCTATGTTAGCATATGAATATAAACAATCAGGTGGCAATTATAATTAATGAAAACTTATAAAAAGAAAAGTAAATGAAAAAGTGTGAGAAAGGAACTGGAGATCCTGACAGTTTCAGAACAGTGTGAAAATAAAAAGAAAAGAAAAGTGGCAGAAACATATATGTTGGTTACATGGAAGTAGACTTAATGGTGGGACTTAGCCTTAGTTTCTGCAGTAAAATAATCAGATTGTGTGCTAAAGATTGCTTGGGTCTAACAACAACTCCTCCCTCTTGCCATTATTCACTCCTCCACTGTTGTATATTAGATCTTCAGCCAGCAATGCCCTTATGTTGGTCACAGATCATATCAGTGCTCAGCATGAAAAAGCTTTCTAAAATAATGTCTCAATGTATTCATGGACAGTTACTAATTATGATCATTAAGTGTTAGGTATTAAGTTGTCCTAAATATTTCCTGAAGATGGAACAAACCCGGTGTTCTGAAACTGTTGGGCAGTATTCCTCTACTTCAATTATATCAACAAGAAAGTGTATTTTAACCAATTTTCTTTCCTTTACTATCAGTGAACATTAAACCTTCTCATTACCATATCTCAATTTAACCTTCACACTCGCATCGCAATACAACTCTCCCATCATTGGTCAAAAGATATCACATCAAATACTTACAATTCCAATCACTGGGAACTTGCACTCCATAAAGCAACTATATCTTTGTATTATCACTTCAGTCCACATCCTTTTGGAAAATGGCATTTGCACAAATTACAAAACCATTGGGATTTCACATGCTCTTAAGATAGGGGTTAGGTCAGGTAGTTCTGGCAGCAATCACAGCCCCCTCCACTCCATAGAGCCATTGGCCTTCAGTTTCCAATGGGGGCAGAAGTCTTTTATTGTAATTGAGGATACTAAAGCAGTCCTCCTCACAACGGCGAATGAAGTCCTGCCCTGGGACTCCAGGAGAGACCAGTCTTGGACGACTGCAGGATCTAGTTTTTGTAGCTTTCTATAGCCAAAATATCAAAATAAATTGTTTTGAATTCTTTTTTTGGAAACAAATAAATACAAGTTGACACCTATTACAGAAATTTAAAAAAATAATGGAATTCAATTAAAATACAGATCCTCTTTATTAATATGAATAATGTATTATTGTAATTTTTTTAAACTTATTAAAAACCACTGGGACAATTCATTTATTATTTCGAAAATATGTTTGACTTCAAGTTGATAATCATGACAATTTAATTTGCAGATGAATTTATGTTTCAGAAATGGATTGTTTTTTACTGTTATATTGAAATAACAAAATTATTTATTTTTTATTTTTTTTAACTTAATTACAAGTAAAACCTGAAAAATTGAAACATACTAGAATATTAAAAAGAAAACATAAATAATTTAATAAGAACTGATAATTTTAACATCTTTTTTCAAAAATTCAATGACATTAATTAATAGAGGATTATTATAATTTGCCATATGAATTAAATCCAGTTATAGATCTTCAACGTCATTGATCATATTGTGTATAACCTAATAGTAACACCAACATTTTCATCTCAACCAATATTTCGTCTTTTATTTCAAAGACTTCTTCGAGGTTTCACAAGTGTAAAATAAGAGAAAACATATAAATAAATGGTAAGAGAAAATTCTCTTTTAACCAAACAAGTAATAAGTAACAATCATTATAAATGACACTCAACAAAAACCTTATCCAGGAAATGATAACAATAAAACAATAAAATAAATAACATGACAAACTTGAAATCAGTGTATCATAGACAAAGATTTGGTAATCAGTTTAAATCTAAAATTTATTTTAATTTGGTATTTTTCATTAACGATTTCTAAGAACAAATATTCTAATATTCTAGTATGTTTCAATTTTTCAGGTTTTACTTGTAAATAAGTTAAAAAAAATAAAAAATAAATAATTTTGTTATTTCATTATAACAGTAAAAAAAATCCTTTTCTCAAACATAAATATGTCTGCTAATTAAATTGTCATGGGTCATCTAAGAAGAATCACAAACTACAGTAAACCCCGGTTATCCGCAAGCGGATGATCCACGGTGCAGATTATCCGCGAGTGCCGTGAAAATTTTTTTTAATTACTAACCTCAAAAAAACCAATTTTAATCCAAACCAATAACAGGGAAAATACAATAGGCCCTACAGTACGAAGGTCGAAAATTACTGTCAGGTTTATTGTGCATCATAATCCTATAGGCCTTCTTGGAATTTATGGATGCAAACGTAGAGCAAAGGTTTCCTGCTTTACTGTACATATTTTAAAAGTTTTACAAATTATGTTTTTTGTACAATAAAACGTGGTTTTTAATGGTGAAATATTTTTTTTCATGTTTACACCTCATTTTTAGTCTTTTTTCGGATTATCCGCGATTTTCGTTATCCGCGACGCCCTTGCCACCCAATCCCGCGGATAATCGGGGCTCTACTGTATACAGAAAGTAAAAATCTTTGGCATACAAAAATTGAAAATTTGAGATAGATTAAAAATGAATGAGTACCCAGCAGAATTTATTGATGTAACATTTAAAGAATTTTTCAGTAAAAGAGTTAATATCAAGAAAGATAAGAATTTGGAAGTCAAAAATGACTTTAAAAAGTGTTTATCTTTATCTATTGGCATGAAAGTTAATAAGGATATTATTACAAAGAAGTATGTGGAGTTAATAATATGAAGGTAATATATTATAAAGATAACATTTTATTTGGTAATATAAAGAAAAGAGAAGATGATATATTACATAGAATGAGTGTGATGCCTTAAAGTGTAGGGATTGTCAGGGGGTGTACATTGGCAGTATAGGTAGGACTGTGAAAGAGAGGGTAGATGAACACGTATGTGCCTTTAGATGCAACAATAAGAACATGTCTGAATGGGCCGACCATTGTTTTAGGCAGAATCACAATCCGGACCCTATAGTTAAGATTATTTATAATGTTAGAGATGAGTACAAAAGATTTGTGCTCGAGTCATGTCTAATAAATTGTTGTTCCAGCTTTAATACAGACAAGTCACTAAAAGTGAATGAAGTATCATTAAGTATATACAGGAAATCGTTAATGAAAAATACCAAATTAAAAGAAATTTTAGATTTAAACCGATTACCAAATTTTGTTTATCTATGATACACTGATTTCAAGTTTGTCATGTTATTTATTTTATTGCTATCATTTCCTGGATAAGGTTTTTATTGAGTGTCATTTATATATTGTTTAGTTAAGAGAGAATTTTCTCTTTCCATTTATTTGTTTTATTGTTATCATTTCCTAGTTAAGGTTTTTGTTGAGTGTCATTTATAATGATTGTTACATATTATATTGTTTGGTTAAAAGAGAATTTTTTCTTACCATTTATTTATGTTTTCTCTTATTTTACACTTGTAAAACCTCGAAGAAGTCTTTGAAATAAAAGACGAAATATTGGTTGAGATGAAAATGTTGGTATTACTATTATTAGGTTATACACAATAAATCCAGTTAAATTTATCATTTTAACTTTATAATGACTCAATGATTAAAAGAATAAAGAAAAGTCAACAATGACATTCAGTAATTTATTGATACTTTTATGCTAATTCTGTTTCAACGTTTAATGTGAAAACCGAAAAAAATGCTTGAAATTTATTCGTCATCTTAATGATGCAATGAAAGTAAATTACTAAATGCTCTTCTGTGCTACTTCTGAAAAGATATTACTTTTTTTCTTTCTTTTGGGCTGATCATATAGTAAGCCAATTATGGTTTTGCTTTCGGATTGTTCTCTCAAGATAAATATTGCTGCCTCTCAGTGAAGGAATCCCATTGAGACTTAAGTGTGGAAAGGTCACCCTCTTTGCCTTGGGCTGAAGTGACCCTTTTCATGTAGCTCCACCGAACCCCATCCGCAAAGGCTTTTGCAATCCCATATTTCTATAGCCTGGAGGTCAACTGCATGTTCATCTCTCTGGCGACTTCATGCAGATCCACTGAACCCCTACCTTTTATAAAGTGCGTGCATGTAGGCATTTATATTTCAGTCTTGAGTGATGTTCAGTTGTATTTATGAAAACTTGTAAACTAATTTGTAGTCCAAAAACGACATGAAGTTAGGTTTTCCTAAAAATTTATTAATAAACCTCATTTTACAATCACCTCATCTATCATGCAAATAAAATTCTAAATTAGGTTTTAATTTTTACAGTGAAACCTTCGGCTACAAACTTAATTCGTTCCAGAACTCGGTTCATAACCTGAAACATTTGTAACCCGAAACATTGAAATCAATGAAATAGAGACAATCCGTTTCAAGATGAAAGAATAGTTCCTTTTTATTAACATCCGATCGTTTACCTGACAAAACGCAAAGAATACGTGTACTTTCACGTATTAAAGAGAAAGAAAACAACCAAATAAATAATTACATTTAATAAATACATTACGATCTCTTGTTTACATTGGAAAAAGAATCATGTGGGCACAGAGAGATACTTTCAAAGGCTAGGTGAGACGCCTTTGGTGTGATTTGGCTCCGTAACTTGTAACTTTGTACTGTACACGATCATTTATCTTTAAAGTTAAACCTTGCTCTCTCTCACCTTCGTTGGTAACCCGAGGCATTGTTCGTTACCCGAGACAAAAAATTTTCAAAGTTGTTGTTCGTAACCCGAGTTGTTCATAACCTGAGGTTTCACTGTATTTTGCATACCCTACATGTGCTTTCACCCACTGCAGATCTATTGCACTAAACTCACAATGGTCAGAAAATGTGAAGGTAATCTTTATCCAATTTCAATTCTGACAAGATTTACACCCTTCAATTCCATAGACAGCAGAAGAGAAAAAGAGAAGAGGAAGAAGCAGACAAACACAGGAAAGAAAGTAAACATCCAAGCCGATGCCGGCATTCGAATCCATGTACCAACCCATCCGCCTCGCATTCGCACGACAATTCTAAATTAGTTATACGGATGCATAATTAATGAAATTAATTAATAAAATTAGATCAATTTTGATTTCAATATAAGCACATTCGCATGTTCTTGCTAAGAACTGAGTAAAAAAAGCATTATTTGAAAACTTCTGAGACAAGTTTATAACGCCTGCTTAGAGGGAATGAGATGCATTTTGTATTTCAATACATTAAACAGTACCATAAACATGGTTTCAAGATCTATAATTATTTTTTCAGTGAGCTGTTCGAAATAAATATAAGAATGAAAAAGAAATAGAGAATATATTTAGATATAAGACATTTAATCCAACAGTAAATTTAGTAACAACGGCAACATTCAACTACTAAAGTGAGACGTATTCAATCATTAAAGAAAACTTAAGTTTTGAACATTCACCTGCTGTATATCTATAAACCATTTAATTTTATGTTTAAATTATGGTCACATATGGAAATACTGAATTGTTTTGCATTAGGTTTGTTTTTATTTTTCCTCACTGTTCTTTATTATCTTCCTTCCGTAAGATTTCTGAGAGAAATTTCAATTTATTTATTTCTGCATTATTGGAAAGTTTAAATTCAAAGCCATTAAATAATGTATAAATAATCCAGTGTTTCTCAAATTGTTTTGAGCTTCTGCGCACACACCCTCCTTTTTTTTTCGTAAGTCCCCCAATAGCAATTTGATAAGCAATTTTGAGCTCTGACTATATATATATATTTAAAAATATATATAAAGTCCTCAGAGCATAATATTTCGACCCATGATGCTTCTTACCAATCATTTGAGAAACACTGGTTTAATCTAATAAGTACAATGCTGAAAGGAACTGATTGTTCCCAACAGAACTAAAAATAGGACAGTAAATGAATTTGATTGAAATAAAAAAAAATATTCTTTTATCTTTGCAATGTATTTTCCTACAATATCAATTTTGAACTGACAGACAACATATTGGAAATTTGTTCATGTGATTTAACAAATTCAATTGAGTAATTCAACATGTTAATAAAATATAACAGGAAAAAAAATCAGAAATTTGCCAATATATTAATAAATAGTCAAGCAATAAAAACAAAAACTAAAATTTTTCTTAGCATTAAAAGTAGAGTATTTACTATCACACCTTTTTAAATATATATTTTTTGAGGTGGAGGGAAATAAAAAGTGACTTTTTAAAATAAAACAACAATGCTACAAAATATTTCACATCAATTTTGATTTGAAACATATAAATTCTTTTATATTAAAATATTATCTTATAAAGATAAAAAATATTGCATCAACAGTACTGTCTAATGAAAGATGTACTATGTGCTGAGAAATTTAAGTTGTGAAACTATTTATCAGATAATAATTTACATATTTTAAAAGAGGTTTTAACTGCCAAAATGAAACTGACCAAACTAAAGCCTATTACTAAATGCCAGTTATTGGGAAAGGTAAAATAAGTTTGAATTTTAAATATAAAACCATTGGAAAAGTTCAATTGATAAAGCTTTAGCAGTAAAAGAAAGTTTTAACAGTTTTGGTATACTATAAATTACTTTGCAAATTTGATCTAATAAATAAATTAATTGGCTGCTGTATTAATTTTTAAAATAGATATACATAAATATTTTTTTTCACTTTTTGTCAAGCTGTGTGTATATGAAGCAGTTCTCATACAGTCCAATTTTTCATGTGTCTGTGCCTGTAAAGCAGTAGTTCAAACAATCAAATTCAAGGACTTGCAAGTAAAATCTTTTCCATTTTAATTGGCAGTAGCTTCACCATTTCTGTGCACACCTCCAATTCTGCTTTGATAAACTGCTCGGCTTCTTTGTTCTCTTCACAGTAGTTTACAACATACTCATAGTAATCCAAACTGCTTTTCATGTAAGCCAACTCTTTCTGGATATCTGCTGTAATCAGTTTTCCGTAGAGACGACCAATGAAGAAGTGGGTTAGTAAGACAGGACGCAACACTTCCTCAGGAAATTTATCTGGCAATTTCTTGTTGGTATCCTTGAATGTATCAATAAACTGCTGGAAGTATTTGATGCTCTGTTCAGCTAGGTAATTGATCTTTTTCAATGTATGAGTGTTAGGCTCTAAGTCCCCTTCCCTCAACATGGTTGATTTAATGTCCATCATATCACTGTAAATTTCACCAAGTTCAAACTGCAGTTGTCGGCAAACATAAAGGTAATACTGAGGGTTGAGTTCTTTCAAGCATCCTTCAAGTAGATCAATTCTCCTCTTGTGCATTTTGCATTGACGATCTGGATTGGATTCAAAGAATGCCAAAAGTTTATATAAAATGCTCATTTGCTGTGAAATCTGAATATAATCTGAAGCATGTGTGTCAAGGGTGTAATATTCTTTAGCATGATTCAGCCATTTTTGTCCGTTTAGGAAAACATCCCTAGCTTGTTGGTAATCTAACACATTTTCAGCTGTTATTTGTTCTTCAATGGATGTCACTTCTAGCGACTTAAATTTCAAATGGGGTGCCTTTAAGGTCTGAGCGCTGGTGCTTGATTTACTAGAGGCTAAGTCCTGATTTGGTTCTGCATGGTTGGATTCTGGTGGTTTTTGAGGTTGAAGCTGCATTTCGGAGGTACCCTGAGTCACTTCTTCCACATTGTCTGCACTGGAAGCCATTTCATACAATCGATCTTTTGAAGCCGTCAGAAGTATTTCTGCATATTTAGCCCAGCATCTAGCCACATCTGCTTTGCGGTGCTTTAAGATCTCCAACTTTGCTTCGAGTTCTTCTTTACTTTCTTCCTTGGAATTCAATTCCGACTCGTACTGATCTAAAACACAAGTGGCGCAGGCCAAATGATGTCTTGCATCCCACATCTCTTCCCTGGAAACAAAGAACTGTGACAGCGTTGCACAATTCAGACCCCAATCAATAGGATCATACTCTTTACTCTCCAACTGACGGCGAAGCGTAGAATGGCAATACATGGCTGCTTTCACAGTTTCACCTAGGCTGCTGTAAACTTGGGCAAGGTAATAAAGGGTATGCGTTAAGATACTTTCCAGTTTTTGAAAATTGCCCTCTAATTTCGACAATGTAACACTATCTAAAAACAGATCTGGCATATCGTAAGGCGGCTTTGCAATTTCCTTTACATACTTCCTATTCAGTTTCTCCGATTTCTCTAGATAATCCCGTGACTTCTCAGGTTTATTCCGACGAGACCATAAATAGCCCAACTGATTAAGTGAATTCGTTATGGCAATGATGCACTCAGGTTCCAATTCAAATTTTGACAAAGTATCTAAACAGTGACACAAATGCTCCTCTCCCGTGGACAGCTCATCGGTCTCGATATAAATTATACCCAAGTAATAATCGAGAACCGCCATGAGACAGGTGATGCGGTTGACACGATCTCCTTCGGCTTCCGAAAGCTTCTCGTGAGCTTTCTTTAAGTCCGATTTCAAATCGAGAAGAATTTCTTTGGCTGCATACTTTGATTTGTAGGGTTCCGTTTCGGGATCTTTCTTGCTCTCTTCTTCCAAGAGACGCCGAGCTTTCTCGAACTTTTCACGAGCATTGGTGAGCAATCCTCCACGCGATGCCATCGGGAAATGCTGTTGTTGCTGCAAAACTGTCGCTGGAAATCTGTCTGTTGAATAGTTTCTTAACTGAAGAAAAGTGGAGACAAGTAAACACAACGCAAATGCGTCGATCGATAGGAAAACGCCCTGGACTCAACTGGAGAGAAAAGCTTCGTTGTGCCGCTTTTAAAGCCACCGACCACGGAAGCGTCTGGAACACTGTAGCAATCTCGCTCGCTTTCTTCCGAATAGAACGTCTGCCAATGCCAATGAAACCGTATCTTAGACGTTAAAAATAGAAAGGAACGAGAATAGACGCGTACACGCCATGTTTAGATTAATAATAAATTGAGCCAATAGAGTGCGCTCCAATCGCAGCACTAAGTAAAGCGCTTTGTTAAATGACGATAATTAAAAATTATCAAACTTTTAATTAAATCGCTAAAAACTGTGAATGTGGGATATAGTAAGCAGAGGTTCAGCTCTATGTAATTTTTTTCTCACATTTTCATTAAGTTTAAAGAAGTTTCCTCTTAAGTTTTTTGAATATCTCATAGTCATACCAAAATCAAATTTATTTTTATAAACATTAAGCCCAGAAATGTTTTAAAATACAACAATTCAATAACATACCATCTACATATAGCTGTAATATCAACAAGGGGTAAAAGATACAATTGAAAACGTTAACGAACAAATACTAATAACAAACAAGAATTTATTCTAAACACCTAATTTTATTATACTGTATATAAAGCAGTAAAATCTTTACATATATTTAGTTAGTTCTAAATTAATTTCCAGATAAATCATGGTTTTTTTTCATGGAGTTTTCGTTGTATATAATGAATTGCTATTTTCTCTTATATCCTATTATTACTCATGACAGAAGAATGGTTTTACCTATCAGCACAATCAATTTCATAGAACTCATATTCAAGAATAATAATAAATAAACTAATAACAAATGGCTATCCCAGATTTAATACATCAGACTACAAAATTAAATAATATTAGGGAAAAAAGTTATTTCGGTTGAAAGAAACTAGTATTCTTCCTTTTTTTTTTTTTTTTTTTTTTTGGTACAAAAGTGCCTCTATTGGTAAAAAAAAAAAATTATTGTCATCTGCTCGTAAATACCACAACTATTAACATATAATAGGAATCCTATTCTTTTTTTAACTAAAATAACCTGGATTTCTTTTTCCTAGTCGAATTTATAACAGAAGACTAACAAGTTATCAGGTCAAATGTTATTTCATTT
The DNA here is from genome assembly GCA_023159025.1 of Thereuonema tuberculata. Lineage (NCBI taxonomy): Eukaryota > Metazoa > Arthropoda > Chilopoda > Scutigeromorpha > Scutigeridae > Thereuonema > Thereuonema tuberculata. The sequence continues at coordinate 35,353,637 of JAFIDM010012231.1, forward strand.
TCTAGTGTTGATGTATTTTAAACTGTTATGACGCTAGAGCAAATAAGATATTATTCTTTCTAAAGAGATAGAAAACACATCATAACTTAAATTTTGTAAACAGGGTGAATATAAATATTAGTTTTTGATATAGCCATAGCCAGGGTCCCCACAAGGGAGGGGTCAGTTGGTCCCTCAGCACCAGGGACCGAGCTGAGGTATTAATAGGAAAAAAATTACAGTCGAACCTCCATATATCGAACTTCCACATATCGAAATTTTCTATACATCGAACTCTTAGCAAATTTCAATGTTCATTACATAGAAAAACTGTTTCTATATATCGAAATTTTTTTTCAAGACTTATTGGGATGAAAATGTAGATAACGTTGAATTGCTGAAGAATGTAGATAGCGGAATCCGCAAAAAAGATATTTTAGCTAAATTCGGTATTCCCGCAAGCACAGTGTCGACTATTATAAAAAATCGGAATGCCGTTGCTGATTATCCTACAGAGGAAGACACACTGAGTTCGTTTCATGAAACTGAAAAAGAAATCGAAGAACCAGAGGAAGTAAATGATTCTGAAAACATTTCCAAGCCATCGAAAAAGAAATGCGAGAAGCGTTTGCAACAATACGTCGTGGACTTCAATTCGCGGAAAATGTTCCTATGAAGTTTTTAGTGGACTGAATAAAAGTTAACATTTCTTTGATGAACTTTCAAAACTGGCTGTTCAGCAAGATATTCGAAGTTTTTTTAAAAAAAAATGTAAATGTGATCATTGTAACCTCTGTCTGGATTATTGTTTTTTTTTAAAGGTATGTAGTACTCAATAAATCTTTCATACTAATTCATTTTTTAATTATCTGTATTAACTTTCATTTAATGTGATTCGCATATAAATTAGAAATTGAGTTTCGTATATGAAAATTAGCTTTAATTTTAATGTTTTAGGAGTAATTATAATAAAATTCTATATATCGAATTTTTTTCCGGCAAATTGCTACTTCGATATATGGAGGTTCGACTGTATATGAATTAGCCTATCACTTCTAGACTTTTCTTTATAATTAAGTCCATGTTTTATGTAAATTACTTTCCTGCTATCAATGTTTGCATAGAGTGGTTCTGCATTACAATGTTTGATCATCAATCGAGACATTCTACTACAACTGTTCAACAATGGATATCATGATCACGGCTTCTTTAATGGTCACATTACATTTGTGTTTCCATCACAACTGAACCGAAGCATTTGTTTCTTTATGCCATTTTGTAATTGAAAACATTCAAATTTTTAAAGAAATTGTAAGAAATATGAAATCGTGGTCTTTTCACAACATTTTTGGCTAAGAATCTATGATTTTAACCATTATGTGGGATGGGGGCCCAGACTTTGCCGTGGGGACCCTGGCCACATCTACGACTTTTGACACCCCTCCCCAATTTTTAAATGATCCCTGTTAATATCTTGACTTTCATCTGAAGCTTTTTTATAAATTCTGAAGAGGGTTATAGAGCTTCATCCAACCAAAATAAGACAGCTGGTGGTCTTACTTAGCATATTGCACTGGCCGTGACTATTAAATACTTTTAACAGCTTGCAAAAGAATCTTTGTTGGCGAGGTGTCTGTTTAGGCAGCAAGTTTCCTTCATCTTTTCACTTAGTTGTAATCAGGGCCCCCACAAGGGGGGGGGGCGGGGGATCAGTTGGTCCCTCAGCACCGGGGCCCAGCCGTCAAAGGGGGTCCGGGCTTGTCGATTTGGAGATTTCCTTTTTTTTGGTTGTCAATTTGGAGATTTCCTTTTTTTTTTTGGTTGCCAAATTGAAGATTTCTTTTTTTTTTTTTTTTTTTTTTTTTTTTTTTATAACATGGGGGGGAGGGGGAAAAGGCCCGGCATTGTATTTGGTACCTGGGCCCGGAATTTGATGTGGGGGGCCTGGTTGTAATGTTCTATGGTCTGAAATTGCATTAAGAATGAAAAAAAAAAACAAAAAAAAGAAAGTAATATATCGTATTTTATATATTTTTAAAGGGCCATATATTCAAGATTAGAATGTTCTAAGGTTATTTGATGAAGAAATTCTGTTCCGTTATCAATTCAGATTGAAGAACAAACTCGCTAAAATCATTACAGATGTTTAGCATCAGTCATGCAATGCACAAACTCAATTTTATGTTTTTCTTTTAAGGTTCTTCAATATTGTAACTTTCGCATGATTCCTAATTGAATAATCTGTGGTCATTTTAAATTGTGTCCATCGATGTTTAAATTGTGCTGGTCAACATTTCATTGGTTAACTGGCATAAAGACTCTTTTGTTGGCGAGTTGTCTGTTTAGTCAGGAGAAGCAAGTTTCCTTGATCATTTCACTTAATTGTAATGTTCTTTGCACTACAGCAATAATTAGATATGTTGGACTAATAAATAAACTATGTTGGGGGGTTCTGATTATAAGCCTACTTTTTATGTATAAATCTGCAAATGGTCAAGACGTATGAATGCATTCCCTGAAAAATGTTTAAAAATGATCACTTATATCTCTACAACACAATCCTAATAAAACTGGACGCCTTATGGAAGGCAAAATGGCTTTTATAAAGGAAAATAAGAAAAGACTGGCAAAATCTAATAGAATAGACAACTGTGTCAATGAAGACTAAACAAACTCTCACTATTCAACACTAATTTGTCTACTTGTATGTGCATCATGACTGAACCAGTTTTCTTAAGACATATAAGATTTTCACATGTGGGACAATTTAAGATGTGATCATGGTTATTTGGTCTCCCCAATCCTGATGATTTTTAAATGTTAGGTCTGGTCTACATGAGCACTGAAAACTGGCATTGCGAACATTCTTACAGAATCAAGCAAAATCCCATGTATTTCTATGGAAAGCGAAAGATGAGGTCTACAAGCCGAGTAGGTCAGTTAGCAACTGAGTAGATCAGGTCTACACTTTTCATGAGCGTTAGCAAAGCTCAATCCATTTCCCTTCATTTTACCACTATAAGAATGTTTGGGGGCTGAACTAAAGTGGCGTTAGCAACACTCATGTAAACCAAATCTGGGTTTACCAATGTGACATTTTTAATGCTGAGGAGACTGGCCCTTGTGATGATCAGTCACTACATAATGTACTTATATTGTGTGCTCTTTTGCAAACAGATTTTTTTTTTTAATTCTTATAGAATTTGATAGTGATTAACATTACATTATTATAAAGAGCAAGTATTCAATTTTATTTCTTTAACAAAAGCATTCACAAACATATTTGAAGAATTTTTATATTAAAATTCAATTTTATTTCTTTAACAAAAGAATTCACAAACATATTTGAAGAATTTGTACTACATTCAAAAACTCAAAGAAAAATACATTATCTTAGAAAAAATTTGATGCAAGGGAGGTCAGATCCCTCAAGATGTTAGGAAGACACTAAAAATTCAGTGTCTCTTAGCAAAATGATCAAACGTCACTTTATTGTTAACAAACATTTTATGAGACTGCATAAGGACAGCATAACATGGAGTTTAAAATTTTCTTTTTAATAAAAGAAAAATGTGTGTGTAAATATAAAAAATAATAATAAAAAAGAAACTTATTATCAATCTATCTTCTTATTTTTAATGAGAGAAATCTTTCTTTACAGAAATTTATCGTAATAAAAATTATATCATCTAAGGATGGGTTGATCTTTGATTTTTTTCAATAAAAACATTCTTTAAAAAAAAAAAAAAAAAAAAAAATTAAAGTGAACAAAAATAATTATTTCATTCCTTCAAAAAAAAAAAAAAAAAATGCAAAAGTTGTTTAATTTTAAGAAATTTTTGAGCAATCGAGCAACATCTCACTGCTCTTACTCCTCTTTCTCGATGGCAGACAGTCTGCCGATCATTAAAAACTATCATCCAGTATTTTGCTGAATTCCTTCTGTAAATCTACTTAATATATGCAAAATAAGTAAAATCCCAAGTAACGTATCCATTAAAAACTCTGTGGCTAATACATTAATTAGCTGCGTTTCAGGTTTAATTTCTGATTCAAAATTACTGTTCTTAATAGAATTCCTTAATTGGGATTTAACCATTTTGTATTTACAAATAAGCTCAGTCACTGTCGCTTCCACTTCCAAAGATTTCTTCTTCATCCCTTCTCTTCTGTTCATCGTCCGCTTCGCTTTCACTTTCACTGCTGGATTTGGCACTGCCTTCTTCGGCACTGCTACTTGCAGCAGGGCTACTCCCAGACTTAGCACTGGAGCGATCCTCCTCTTCCTCCTCTTCTTTCTCACTTGCCTCCTGTTCGGCTTCCTTTTCGTTGTCGCTTTCGGCTTTTTCACTTCCACTCTCTTCTTTCTCACTCCTCTCGTCCTCACTTTCTGCCTTTTCACTTCTTTCTTCTTCGCTTTCACTGTTTTCTTTTTCTTCTGTGTAAAAGGAAAAAAAAAATCATTCAAGCAATAAATAAAGGTAAAGACTTTTTTGATACAATTTTAGAAAAAGAAAAAAAACTGGACTTGCTCTTTTAAAAAGTATATATTTTAAATGAAAAGGGAAGGAAAAATCTATAAAATGCACAAATTCGTGAGA
>JAFIDM010012231.1:35358316-35416008 GCA_023159025.1 Thereuonema tuberculata
TTAAACCTTCTTTATATATTTTAAAATAAATAAAAATAAAAAATCAACAGTAAATATTGTTGACGCAAAATCAACGAAATGTAAGATAAATGGATATAAGTCTACATTCACCGGAAACTAATAATCAGCTGTAGAATTTTAGCTCTTATAAAGAAAGCCACATTTACTGACATAAATAAAAGAGAGAGAAAAAAAATCACCTTTAATTAATTAAACATTTTCTTTTTTCTAAAGAAAAAATTAACAAGCTTTAAGTCAGTTGTACTGCTTCAAAAATACTGCACTGTGAAAATTTTGGTCAACCCTGAATCTATTAACCCATTCAGGTCGCTGCCCTTAGGTTCTACAGGCGGCTGTATATTTCCTAAATTTCCATTGCTCAGCAATTCTCCGAGCGCGAATTTCCCATTGCTTTGCTTCACTTTGGAAGGCGTTTATTCGAACGGCGACAACTCAAGATTGTTTGTATACTATGGTAGTTCAAAAATACACCAATAGGTGGAGTTTACTGTCGATAGTATGTCACGGAATCTTGACGGAAGTCACAGAAGTGGACCAATATCGGCACATGTTTTAGAAGCCTGTGTATAGTGTTTTCAAAGCATTTTGAAATGACTACATTTTTACGTTGTTTTTAATATAAATTATAACAATATAAAATTTAATTTAATGTTTTTTTTCTGATTTGTCATATTCTGGATTTTTTTCAATAGAGATATCGTGCTCATATTACCACAAAATATCAGTTCTTCAATAGGGTTGTTTCACTGTAATGATGAATCATTTTAAATTTTTGAAGTCATTCAACAACATTGAAAATCTTATTTTAAACATACCATCATTTTCTTCTCTGTCTTCTTTTTCTTCGTCTTCATCTTCATCCTCATCTGCTTCTTTTTCTGCCTCTTTTTCGTCATCTTCTTCCTTTTCTTCCTCCTCTTCTTCCTTCTCTTCGTCTTCATTCTTTTCATCCACTTCCATTTCTGCTTGTTCTTCTTCTTCCTCCTCCTCCTCTTCCTCTTCTTCTTGAGGAGGTTCTAGTTGCATCATCCTTACCTCCTAAAAAAACAAAGAAAAGAAAAATGGAAATATTTTAAGAAAACTAACTAAGAAAGTAAATCATACAGCATACATCAACATTCTTATTAATGCCTTGGTCTTACTATATTAACTATTATTAATAACCATGGAAAAAAAATTAACTGTCTATTTCCTTCACAGATTAGGAAAGAAAAGAAAAACTGTTCTTTTATAAAGTTAAAAAAAATCCTAAAAATTGGAAAAACAATGGAAATGTACAATTGTTTGCTTTCCCGCCTTGAGCCATCATTGACGGGAAACTAAGACAGCTGTTTCATCCTGATCATTGATGGTAAATCTGGCTGATGAGTCCTAATAAGGATGAAACAGCTGTCCCAGATTCCCATCAACGTTGGCTCAAGGCGTGAAAGCAAACGATTGTGCATTTCCATCGTTTTTCCATTTTTTATGTTACATTTAATGCACGTTAAACTTTCTTACAAAAAACAAAAAAAAAAAAAATTTGAGTTAGTAATTTTGCTTGTAACAGATATTATAAAAGGAGACAGAAAATAGTTAGTGTTTTGTACACAAATTCACTTGGCACGTAAAAACTGTAATGATTTCACTTGGGATATTCTGTGACATAAAAGTTTAGTTCACTCATTTTCCAATGAATTTTCAAATTCCCTTTTACCTGTATTTTAAATTCTTGTTCATTTAGAGGTCTGTGTCGAACAACCAGTCTTGAATTATTAGGTGCAACACCTGCTTTCACTCTCCTTTTGCTCAGTCGTACCCTATGAATTCGAGATAAGTATTATTAGAAACTATTCTATTAATGAAATACATTTAAAATTTGATTCTAATAATGAGTTGAAAGATGATGTTAATTCAATAAATGCGATTTCTTTTTTTTTTTTTTACTATAAATGTTGGGTTGGTCAAAAAGTTTGATCATCTTTTTTATTATGTAAGTTGGCTCTAGCAGTGCTTAGGTGTCATTAATGTCATTCGACATCATTTTGTTAAGACTGTATTGTGACAGCTGTCATCAAGATGCATTTAAAACAAAACTGATAAAAATTGGTGAATTTTGTGGTGCCAATTTAATGCTGAAGATGGAAGACAATAAGCAAGCAAGACCACATTTTTCTTTGATGATCAGCAAAAACTGTTACAGCTTGGCTGGGAAGTTCTGATTCATCCACCGTATTCTCCAGACATTGCACCTTCGGATTTCCATTGATTTCTGTCTTTACAAAATTCTCTTAATGGAAAAAATTCAATTCCTAGAAGACTGTAAAAGGCATCTGGAATACTTGTTTGCTCAAAAATATAAAATGTTTTGGGAATTTGGAATTATGAAGTTGCCTGAAAGATGGCAGAAGGTAGTGGAACAAAACACTGAAGACGTCGTTCAATAAAATTATTGGTGAAAATGAAAAATGTGTCTTTTAGTTTTACTTAAAAACCGAATGAACTTTTTGGCCAACCCAATACTTCGAACTAGATAGAAAATAGAAGCGTCTAGATTAAGATACAGAAACACTTGTTGATAATTAATTACTTACAACAACATTAAGTAATTAATTACACAAATACAGGAAAAAAGAATGTAAAAAAAAAAAAGAAATTGATGATTTAATGGAGATTAACCTTGATTACTAAACTCTTAACGAATTTATTTTTATTTATAGTGAAATTAATGCTAAGTAAAACAGAAAAGAAAGAAATATAATTCTTACTTTGTTTCTAATTCATTATAGAAGACTCCATTTTCCCTAAAAACACAGAAGTAATTTTCTTCATAACCTTTCGAAGCTTTATTTTTCACATTCCAGTTGTATTCTCTGGCCATTTTGTAATCGTATCTGAAAAAAAAGTTATGAAAGGTATTTTAATTTCTTTTTATAAAATTAAGCGACAAATAAAAATGATTGATCTATCTATCTATGAATGATAAATGAGCAAGTAAAGGAATGACAAGACACACATTTGTAGAAAGAATTAATGATTTGCACCAAGTACTCTGATGGTAGCTGAAACTTTCAATCTGCACGGGAAATAAATAATTTCAACAGGAATCAGAAATAATCTTTAAAAATTAAAGACTAAAATATTTATTCAGCTAATCATTAATCATGAAAAATAAATCAAATGATAATTATCATGAGGGTTTGCCATCAGAGTAAATAAAACCCAAGACGCAAAGTTTGAATTGCAAAGGATTCAAGTTTTCATGCATAGACAGTAACAAAGCCATACAATTAATATAACTGCTAAGATGCTATTAAGATTTTTTTTGGAACTGAAAACTTTTTTCTACTTTTGAAACGCTTTAATCAACTACGAAGAAATGTACTAATAACATCTAAAGAATATGTCTAAATATTTTGATAGTATTTTAATTCTATCAAATTTTAATTCTATCTAATTTATATGACGACAGCATATAAATAAAAATATATTATGCTGTTTTCAATTAATTAATGACAATAGAAAAATCAAAATTACTTGGCAAAAATGAGTTGGAAAGTACATGAAACTAGGAGAAAAACATGAATAAAATTACATGCAGAGTTAAAGTGTCATATGCGACTGATGCTATTGTCATTTGATACAAATGAACCAAAGCATAAAAAGGGGCTTTTTGGGAGGTGATTGGTCACCATTGTATGCATGGATTAGGCTCTCATGTCACATGACTTTAATCTTATCAAGCATGTCCGAGATACTCTTAGGAGACGTGTTGCTGCCCTGAACCTCCTCCTTAAGATATGGAGGGGCTTAGAAGACCTTTAAAAGAACATTGGACTTAGCTATCTACTGAGCTCCAAGATACCATCATCAACAGCATGAAATATCAACGTGAAGCCTGCATTGCCAATAACAATGATCACAACCCATATTGGGGTACTTAATTTGGACATCTTATTTTTTTTACCTGTTTTTATGTGTGCTCATTGTTGGAAGAAATCAGTGTTTCCTACAAAATGTTTTTGTATTGTTAGCTACAGGTTTTCATATAAATTAATCCTACATTTTTTTTAGTTATCGCTATTTTTCTGTTTTTTCCTAAATTAAAGGAAACATACATGTGTACACACACATTTAATATTCTAATATCTTTGGAAAAATTAGAAAAGAAACAAATGTTGAGGGTCCTTTTGTTTTGCTTTGTTTTTCTATAAAGTGTAAGTAAATGTAGAAAAAAAGAAATTGGGTCTATTCGTAGGAAGATAAAGGGAAAGGAAAAAAACGTTAAAAAAAGGCTTACTCTTCATCATCTTGATAATCAACTCCTTCATCAACATCTCGCTTTCGCTTCCTCATTGTGTCTTCTGTTGGTAAGAAATAAGCAACAAACTGTTCTCCACTTTCATCCATCACACCTCTGTCAAAAAACAAAACAAGCAGAAAACATCAAAAATATTTCAAAAGTAAATCAAAATCCTACTCTCATGAGAGACTACTTTATTTAAATGTCAATCAAAGTTGCCAAATATTCTATTTCAGTAATTATAATTTAAGGTCATTCATTGAATAAAAAAAATATATTTCTTTTAATTTACATATATGATTTATCTTGTTTTAGTTTTCTCTGAAGCTTTTTATCACTTTTAAAATATATAAAGTTTTTATATATAATTTTAAAATATAAAATTTAATACCCCATAGAACAACCTTTGGATTTTATTCGTATTTGACAATAATTTATCCTACCTAAACTATTTGCTTTATTTACCTCAGTAAGAATGTAACAATCAAACATTAAATCTAATGGGACTTTGAAGAACCTCTACTTAAGGAAACATCTGTGCCAGATTGGTTTGGTAGGAGACAGTATTTGTGCGTTGTGTGACATGGATAGGAATCATCTTACGTTATGCCACTCACTACAACATTATCATTCTAGACAAGGTGATTGCACTGCTTATGAATTTTTAGTGGCATTGTGTTGGATTGCAAGACACATTACGAAGAGATGTCAGACCATGTCAGTGTTTAAAGAACCATGTTGGAACAGTCCACATCACCCTTTTAAAAAATCGGTAATCTTCCACTTTAGCGTCGTAAATTATTTTAGCGTCACAGATTGTTTTCTATTATTTCCATAGTAAAACACACTGTCTACTGTCTTGACTGTCTAAATGCACTGTCCAAATGCATGTTAATTATAATTCTGAGCGACAAATGCGACAAAGTTGTTGAATAAGTCGTGATCACGAAAACGGTTAGGAAACACAAATTCGTGCAAATAAGAGGGAAATAACGCACGGCTGGTGCCAAATTGTCGTTTCAGCTTACACTTGTCACACATCCAAGTGTTCTCAATGTTCTGAGTGTGCACTTCACCATCAGTGGGATCTACGAAGTTATGTTGGTGAACAACAACTGAATGCGTGCGTTATTTCCCTCTTATTTGCACGATTTTGTGTTTCCTAACCGTTTTCGTGATCACGACTTATTCAACAACTTCGTCGCATGTGTCGCTCAGAATTGTAATTAACATGCATTTGGACAGTGCATTTAGACAGGGTGTTTTACTATGGAAATAATAGAAAATAATCTGTGACGCTAAAATAATTTACGACGCTAAAGTGGAAGATTACCAAAAAATCTTCTATGCAACTCTTCAATCAAATCTTTACCAGAGTCTTTGATAAATTTCAGCGCCATCTGTTCTTAGGTTCCAAAAATGAGAAATTCTGCAGTATTTCTTTCATTCAATTACAAGTTGCCATTTCTGTGGGACTATTTATAATTTTATAAGATATTTTTTTTTTTTCAAAATTACCTCTATTTATCAATTTTAGAAATGAGGGTTTTTTTTATAAGTATTTTTTGACAGAGTAATAAAGGGTGATCAGTCCATTTCAGTAAAAAATGATTAATGAGTTAAATCCCTTAAAATATTGAGAAATAATGATTTATGGGAACAAGTATATTCTACATTTAAATAGAGTATTGTACACTAGTGGGAGAGGAATATGAGCATATTTCATTAATGTAAAAAGGAATATAGCCAAAAACTTAAGTTTTAAGTTTTGATATCGAGAGTTTCAAATGTGTCTTTCTTATGTATCCTGTTTCATAATTATTCCCATTTTTCGACGGTAAATAATAATTTCTGATGTGATATTATGATTAAGTGTATGTCTCATGGTGGGTTTTGCCAAATAGTTTTAAATTACTCCTTTGATTAATTCCAAATAATCCAATAAAGTTGTGACATAAGCTAAAACTACAGCTGAATCGCGATAATCCGACATTTGATAGTCCGACGCCGCGTCGGATGACGTCACTGCGCTTGCTACAGACATCTCCCGTCTGCCCCGTGACTCACAGCAGTTTCAGTTTCAGTTTCATTGTTCAGTCTTAATTAAATATGTACTCAATACGTATTGTAACAATATACGTACTGTAGTACGTACAGTACTGTATATATATAACTTACATTTTCTTGCCTTAGAAGTCAAAATTCAGTTCTAAAGAATCAAACTTTAATAATCCGACATCCCCTCGGTCTCGTACTGTCAGATTATTGCGATTCAACTGTATTTGGAAAAACCAGTCAATAAGTGAATAGTTCCATGCAGAGGATTCCACTGCGGGAATTTGAGTGCTATTCAAGCAGAGACTTCTACCAGTTACATGGCAGTTCATCAAAAAATAAAATGCTAATCTACAAGTTTTGTCTAAGGTACAATTAAATTTGTAATGAGAATTTACATTAAAAATGAGAAAAATAGAGCATTTAAGTCTAAATACATATTTTACTAATGTTCATAAATGATATTTCATGAAATTTGCATTGGTTCAATGTTATGAGATTTTGGTTCTTATAAATTATAGTATTAGTTCTTATCTTTTGATGATGATTAAAAAATTTGAAAGTAATTAAATAAGAAAACATTACATTATTAGACAGGATAAGTCAACATGTAAAGGAGAATGGGCAGATCTGCCCCACCCCGGTATAGCGATAAGATACATATGTAAAGAAAGATCTCCATCAATAGAACATTTTTTATTATCATGACTTGTCTCAATTATTAGTCTGTTCAGAGTTATACAAGTCTAAATATGATGTTTGAGTGATTGATTGTGGTGAATGTGTGTGGCAGGGATGGCAAACACCTACAGGCAGGGGGTGGTTGGCTTCCCTGCTACCCCCATTCACCACAATCAATCAACCCACACTGTTAATAAATTATATACGTAATTAATACTTAATATTATCATTTATTTCAAGTAAATAATAATTATTTACTTGTAATAAATGAAAATAATATTTACTGTTACTGAAAATAAGTATTAAATGATAAATTAATTAATACATCCTGGAAGTAAGATATCAACGAGACAAGGCATATCTAGACGTATATAACTCCAAAAGGACTACTAATTGAGACGAGTCGTAATAATAACATATATTCTATTTAAGGAGATCTTTCTATAGGTATATATCTTATCACTATACAGGGTGGGGCAATTTCCCATACAGTTTGCCCATTCTCCTTTTAAATAAAAATTATTATGGTAAATCTTTTTTGGGAGGAGGAAACTGTATGAATGAACTGCATTTTACCGAATCATGGCTTGAGACATTTCTTCCAGCTGAGCAGGAAGCGATCTATTTGCTGGGGCTGGGTCACTGTCAAAAATAACTTGAGCACAGGGATACCGCCATAGCTAGAAAAAAATGAATAAATTTAAGTTTTTATTAAAATATACAAACTATTGTTTTCTTATATATCTCGTGGGAATCCTTCAAACTTAAAAATTTGCCATCAATGTATTTATTCTAAAAATTACCTCAAAATCTGGAAATACAGATAATACTTCAACTGGAGTGACACCAGGTTTACTGTAATGTTTTTCCACCTGCAAAAATGAAGATAAATGAATGAAATGTATTATACAATTCCAATAAAATATGATTCTAATAAATTTGAGTTAAAGAATGTAAGCAGTATCTCATCTCCCCTGTAAGTTAACCTGCATGGGCCTATTATTATCAGGATTTTTTTTTTTCATATTATGACAATGAGAGTTAATCAATGACAATACTATCAGCTCCTATCTCTACATTTTTAACAGAACCTGCAGTGATCTGAGATAAAATGGAAAATCTTTCCTACAGCTCTTTTCTTTCTTAAGAATGAAGCATGGAAAAAAGCTAGCCTGACACTGAGGTGTCCTTGTTATTTGAAGCAGTTCGGTTTCAGGAACAATTAAAAAAAGGCATATAATAAGAGGGTTCTCTCACATGAAAATTAATGCAATCAGATTGGTTGTATTTGAAACTTTATGTCCTCTTTTTTGATAACAAGCCATTTAATACCAAAGAATTAATATGAAAAGGCAGAAATAGATTCTATGTCATCTCTTGAGTGAATTAATGACTCAAGATTAACTTTTATTAACTTTTACCCTCAATTAAGAGTAATATGAGTGAAGCATTTGATGTCTTGGGAGCAGATTTTTTTGATAAAGATGTGTGAACTTGAAGGAAAACAAAAGTACTACTACAAAAGTACTAACATCGAAATAGTCAAAAATAATTCCATTAAATAAGTATGAAATAACAGACTAATCTATAGCTAGAATATGTGCAAAACTTTGAATCAACAAAAGACAATGTATCAGGAAAACTGTTATTAAAGCTCTGCTACTGAAACAAACAAAATATTCTACTAGAACAGAAATGAAAGGACTTGGAGAATAGTACCCTTGTCTTTCAAACGTGCGTAAAGAATTACAAATTTCTTAGTCTAGTGGTAGAATATTCTGACTGTTTGTCAACAACAATGAACAATTGATTATATATGGTTATGATTTAGGCTTATACTATATACAACTTTGATGAATGCAGAAGAACCAAAAATGTATCACGCCCACCATATGAGAAGGGTAATCCTATCATGAGTCCATTTTTTTTTTTTTTTTAATATTCTAATATTTAAGTTCTTATTTCATATGGGATGCATTAATCTCATGATTTTAATTTTTTTACATTTAATTATTTGCAACATGTTCATAATTTACTTCTAATGATATATTGGCTTTAGAAAGAAGTTCATGAATGCATAAAACCAATGCAAAAAAAAAAGCCGCAAATGCTACCCTACCAAGACCAAAATCTCCTGTGACAGCCAATAAGTTATGCACTAAGCCTCAGTTACAACTTGAATGCAGTTGCAATTTTACATTTTTGGACTGTATTCCATTATTTAATTAATTTGTTTACGGTATTTGATTTTACATCAAATTTTAAATGGCAGCAACCATTTTTTAAAAACATGATGGACTTTCAGTTCTTATACAGAGAGCCTTGGGTATATTTGGGTACATTTGTATTTGGTAAGTACTTAATTCATGTAATTAAATTTCATTCTTAATGATTAGGATTTCCTCAATGTTTTGCTAATTACAGAGCTGAAAGATTAGACATTTTCTTGTTTATAACTGGAACTGTCGTTCTTCTGACATTATACACTGGTAGAAATGTACGTGTCACTAGTCATGTCTTTACTGTGCCAACTTGAGGACCAGTTGATTTTTCACAATGACAACTAGTTTCGATTGTAAGACAATCACATGTACAATCTAACAGTCACACTATGGCAAAAAATTAAATTTGTTGCCCAAAGGCAGCGCTAAACCAGATTTTTGAAGTAAAATAAATACCATACGCAAATATCGAATATTTATGGATGATACAAAGGTAGTGCCCCAACAGTTCAAGTGATAAAGTGCTTGTATATGAGTTGGAAGATTCAAGTTCAATTCCCGGCAGTGGTCAGAGTTTTTCATTAGTTATGTCATCTCCAAACATATCTAGGGTTCACCTAACCCTTCTCCAAATAAGTACTGATTTTCTTTCCACATGGTTTGAAAGCAGTGGCATTGGACTGATTCTCTATACTTCTTCCCATCAGGCTGGTAATTGCAGGAGCGTTTGCTGCTCACCACAATGTGAGTTCATAGACATGATGCTCTCCTGTATTTATAGAGTAGTATTCTTTATCAATTGTGGCATAAAATCACTACTACAACTTACAAAGGACTCGTAATGGTTAAATTCTTGAAGTGAAATTTAAACAAGGCATTTAAGTGCAGACAGAGGTGTTTATCAATGAGTCAAGAAAAAGTCTAAACTTATGTAAGACGTGTTGTTACACAGAGAGAAAAACAGGAGACTGAAAGCTAAGAAACATAACTGAATGTTATATACATAAATGCCAATGTATCATGTTGAGAGCAAACACTGTCTAGTTGTGATAGCAATCTTTCACTTGTTGGAGAAAGGATTGAGATTGGTATAGGCATGCAACAGCAGTTGGCATAATCAAAGAAAGTTAAGTGATTGCTAAGTGTAGCTTTCTAACCATCATTTAGTAGCAATTACCGTAAGTATTTATATAACCACTGCCGTGTTTCTAACTTTTTTCTGTATTGAAGAGCAAACCTGTAACATCAATGGCAAAAAAAAAAAAAAAAAAAAAACTTCAACTATGTTGTTTATTTAACTATAATGTGTACTAATTTCGGCTCCCGGAAATTTGTTCGAAAGAAATTTGTTCGACAGTAATTTGTTCGAGGTAATTTGTTCGAACGGTAATTTGTTCGAAAGGTAACTTGTTCGAACGGTAATTTGTTCGAACGGAAAAATATTCGATAGGGAATTTGTTCGAACGGAAATTTGTTCGAATCGAACATTTCCTAGTGGGTGTTCGAAAAATATTCTCTTTAACAATTTTGAATATTTATCTGAAGAAAATACATTTATCATCGCGTAAACAATTCTGAAGTTAATTCATTAAATTAAGTTAATTCATGAAAATCATTTGTAAGCGAAATCTATTGTAAAAATAGATTATAAATAGAAATAATTTTTAACTGAATAAAAATTCATTATTATTGTATTATAAATAAATTTTTCTTTGATCAATAAAATTTTATATTTTTCCCTAATATGTTGTTTTTCCAAATTAGATTTATTTTTAAAATGAACATATACATACATTAATTAAAGATTTTTAAAACAATCTTATTAATATTATTTAATTGTTTATTATTAATAGGAATCCAACAGTCCAATCCATAATTAAGAATTGAATCCACAAGGGATTTATATATAATTAATTTTTGTTTAAAAAGGAAACATGTTAAAGAATTAAGCTTATTAATTATGAAATTGTAATGGATATTCCAATTGAATTTATTATCTACAATAATTTTGACTTTCTACATTATGAATTCGATCACAATTACATATTATAAAATCATATTCAACTTGAGAATTCAAATTACAGCAGTATTTTTTGGGTAAATACAAACATAGCTCTGTTTTAACTTTTTTTATTTTTATTTCTGATTAACATTGTTTTTGTCTTATTACAGTTAATATTCATTTTATTATTAAAAGACCATTTCATAATATTATTTAAATCATGTTGTATAGCATAGTAAGCATTATTTTGGTTTCTGTTGATCTTCTCTTTCGAATATTTTTCCTTTATAAAACATTTTTCCATTCAAACAAATTACCGTTCGAACAAACTTAAGAATTGATGCTCTAATATTCAAACATAATATGCAAGTAACTACTAAAAATGATACAACATACATCCTCTTCTTATCAACGCTATATTTCGCCGTTTTATTTCTTTTTACTACTTCACCAGGCCTTCTTATATACATCGAAAAAACTCTTCGTAAAATATAATAAAGAATCTGTTAACAATATAGGAAAACTCTTGGGAATTTATACAACTTATATACTGTTAATAACATTATTTATAATAATTGCAAAACTTTTTTTTTACAATTGATTTGCTTATAAAACTTCCGTATTATTGAAAATATTTTTACAATAGATTTCGCTTACAAACGATTTTCATGAATTAACTTAATTTAATGAATTAACTTCATAATTGTTTACGCGATGATAAATGTATTTTCTTCAGATAAATATTCAAAATTGTTAAAGAGAATATTTTTCGAACACCCACTAGGAAATGTTCGATTCGAACAAATTTCCGTTCGAACAAATTCCCTATCGAATATTTTTCCGTTCGAACAAGTTACCTTTCGAACAAATTACCGTTCGAACAATTTACCGTTCGAACAAATTACCTCGAACAAATTACCGTCGAACAAATTTCTTTCAAACAAATTTCCGGACACCCTAATTTCATTAGTACCTTATTGTCATACGATAACCATTTAATACACACAAAATACAAGCAACGATAAACCAGTCCAAAAGTGGCAGATATTGGAACATGGAATTAAGAGTATTTATTATAAAAAGAAATCTGCACACATTGTTAAATGATATGAGTCAACATACAACTGTATCACTTAAAACAATTCATTATGGTTAAAGGAAAATATCAAATAAAAACAAAAATATACTGACCATAATTTTAGCATCTTCAAAGGTCTTATCAATGGCTTTGATTTGACTCTCACGGTCCATATATAAATCTTGTTCTTTGAAGAACTTCTTAACATTGTAGCCAACTCTGTTTATAGCAAGAATCAACATACATTCTTTTAAAATTTGATCAAGATAAAACAAAGTAAAAATCTAAATCTTTAAAATATGAGCTTCTTGATATCAGAAACCAATGATTAAATCAAAGCATAAGGAAATTAATAATCTACGATAAAGATTCTAATTAAAAGTATCAACTGAATTAAAGAAAAAAATAATAATTAAGAAAATACTTTGTTTCAGTTTTATCTGAGGAAGGCTGAAATCGTGTGTATTCTGTGGAAATATATTCTGTTCTTCGCAACCAAGACACTCTTTTCGCATGATGCTGTGATCTAAAATATAACAAAAAAAAAATTAAAATAATAAAATTAATGAGCAAAAGTAATTTTACACTGTAATAAAATGCTGAATTAATTTATGAAAGATATTTAATGTTAACTGTAATTTCATAATCTTTCGTATATATATATTACTTAATTTCTACTCAAATACTTTTTATTGGGCAAATGTATACTAAATTAAGTATAGTATAAATTACATATTTAGGTAATGTGTAACACATTAACAGAAATTTTATAAACATATTTAGTAAATAACCAGTATATAAAGCTGTACTCTCAGAACTGAAAAATGAAAACCAATCATTATAAATCCTAACACCACCACTGAAAAAGCCGTACAGGGTCAGCGAGTTGAATCACTTTCTTCAGCATTAGGGATCCAGCTCATTAATAAAGTCTTGCACAGTGTGATATTGGGTACAACATAAGGAAGAGCTTTTATATCTTCTGAACTGCATACAGTAAAGATTGAGGAATTCGTACTTCAATTCTCCATAATACTGCAAAAAATTGTTTTTTTTTGCAAGATGCCTGTCTGATCAAATTTCATGCCTTAGAAGACATTGAGATTCAGTATTCAGGAGTATAAACTGTTTCAGTGAACTCAATGTTTAAGCTTCTATAAGATTTTATTAACTGATGGTAGCATCAAGAGAGGATAAAGTCATAATAGTTCCACTTTGGTCAGTTTATCAGTCTCTCCACTTCCAAATATATTATCCACTGATACAGTTGTTCAACAAAAGTTTTTAGGAATTAAAGTTTTTCTTTATAAGTTGGCAACAGGAGCGACTGTAATGTGCTGTTGCTGCTGACAATGGTGACGATGACAGCCTGAAATTTACAAAAATATGTGCTAAAAACGCATCCTAATTTCTTTTTTACTAATCATGTAGACAGTATTTCATCATCAAAGTTAGGAAGAATATTGATAAAATTCTACAGATATTTGCCAACATGTGCGGCACACCCTGCTCCAGCATTTCACAGCATGTTTCACAGACCCATCAGTATACACATGAAATCAATCTGAATGGGTGTACAACGAAGTTCTAAAACATCCAAACAATAGCAGGAATGTTATACTGAGAATTAATTAAACTGTTACAGAAAACAGCAATAATAGTTATCATAATTGCCAATAAGAATAATGGACAAATTCTTCAGAAAATCACCTGGAAAGAATAAGTTATCCTTTCTTAATGCTTTACTTATATTTCGGTCTTTAATTGTGCTGGTTACATTCAAACATCATTTAGAGTGGAAGACGTACATTTTGATTAAAACCTAAAACATAGAAATACACACAAAGAATAAATATTTTTTTTCCAAAAAAGTGTTTAATTACTGACCGTTTGGAATCCTGTGGAGCTGACAATTCTTCCTCTAAAAGCCTCTCATCAGCAGGGTCCAAATTTACTAAAAAACATCAACACATCAGTCATTTCTAATAACAAAAAAGTAAAGAAAGCATCAATGATAACAAAAATGATAATAATAACAACAACAGAATAAAAAGACACCAATTTTTTTAATTTAAGCATTTGGTACTTATGTACTATCGGGACCCATTTTCTATAATCGTATTTCTAAACAAAACATCCTGGAAAGCATCACGCCTCAATTAATCTAATCTAGTAAAGAGAAAAGATGAAAATAAAACGCACTTACTTATAAAAAAAGAGTAAGCAGGATTAAAATGATGATAATAAACCAACAGTTTTGGAATACTGAGCGTATTCCATCTTCAGGGAAAGTACAAACATATAGGACATTACAAAACACTTAAGACAACACGAGGTGAGAATACATAGTGGGAGTGAGGGGATTAAGGAAGTTTACTAATAGTGAAAGGCATTTTGATATCTGGTGATGGGGTTGTAGGCCTTAAGCTGGATTATGTAGAAAGATTCTATAAGGAGGCAGTGGGATAGTTGATTGTGGTGGGAGAGGGGTTTGGCAGCCGAGAAGTTGGGGGGGTGTCCAATCTCATTATAATGTGTTCCTGTAAATGAATGTGTAGGGGTCTTGCTTGTGAAGGCTTGTTCGTGTTCTTGATGCGTATCGATAAAGGTTGGGATGTTTGTTCCATGTAGCCAGAGGGGCACTGGTTACATGGGATCCAATATACCCTATTGGATGTATCATTTTCCTGCGTGGTGTGTGTGGTATTTATGTTGGGTGATCTGAAGGCAAGGGCATATTAGTAGGGGGTGAGGAATTTTTTAATGAAATTTTCAAGGGGTGGATAGTAGGGAAAGGGGATGTATTTGACAGGTGGTTTCGGGGTTGTGTTTTGTTAAGTTTATGTTTTAGAATATCCCACTGCCTCCATGCAGAATTTTTCTACATAATCCAGCTGAAGGTCTACAATCCCATCATCAGCGGGCAAAACGCCCATCATTATTGCTAAACTTCCTTAATCCCTTCACTTCCACTATATATTCTCACCTCATGTTGTCCTAAGTGTTTTGTGCTGTCCCTGAAAATGGAATACGCACAGTATTCGAAACTGTCGGTTTATTACTATCATTTTAATCCTGTCTATTCTTTTTTACAAGTGCGTTTTATTTTCATCTTTCTCTTTATTTTAATACATGCACATTAACCTAACCTAGTGTTATATAAAGGATTTTTTTTTTCCCCCAAATGATATCATGTAATACGTAAGTTCCTATTTTTATTACACATTTGGAGGGGTTAATGATTTAAAATATACACCAGAAATCAATTATAAAAAACGGGTCCCGATAGTAGGTAAGTACTAAGAATTTTTTTTAATTCCTGAGGATCATGCTTAGTTTAGTTACATTTCAATATTAATTTCCCTCCTTAAAAATTGCAATCGTGAAATAGGTATCTCCAAGTGTATCGAAAGGGAATGGATCTTCACTAGTGCAAGTACTATTGTGGATATTCACTTGTGATTATACAAATAACCAAACGACTGCATATGTCAGCAGCCTCCTCTTGTTCTATAGCCAGTCATAACAGCTATTAATGCTCCAGTATCTACTGGGCCCAAATTTCACATAAATATTCTCCTTTCATTCTATCTGTTTAATGAATAATTTTTACTTTAGTTGATTTTGATGTGATTTTGGCCCAAAACCTGAAGTTTTTGAGATTTCTAATGTAGATCTTTGTCAATTAGCAAGAATAATTTGGCCTTTCATTAAGCTAAATTTTTAACTACATTCTGTTTGCTAAAAATAATTTGGTAATTTTCATCCAAAATAATATATTTGGACTATGGACCAGATGTTAAGTAAAATGTCGAGTTAAACACGAATAAGTTAAAATCAGGTTTTTATCAAGATTCATTTCACAAAAATTTATTAATAAAAAATTTGGTTGGAAGCCTATTTATGGCTTGAATTCTTTTCAATGTATATTGTCTGGACAGTTTGAAGCTTTTATTTAATTATTAATGGCTACTTGTCAATGACTAAAACTTTTTGATATTGTACAACCGAAGGGTAGTTAATGTAATATATTCATAAAAAATAGGGTTTTTTTATAAAAATATTTAATTATGCATACAATATGTTTTGCAGTAAAGAACTGCATTTTCAAGTGAATAACATTATTTACTTATGCACTTGCAAATGCAGTTTGTTACTGCGAAGCATGTTGTATGTATAATTAAATATTTTTATTAACCCTATTTTTTTTTGAATTTCTGTATCTGATATTAATGGGTTTCTTTGCAGTATTACTATATATTGTTTATTAATTTGTTTCCTTCCATGCATATCTAAGAACATATGTAAAAGAAATAAAAAGGATTCAAATGTTTCATTATGAAAATTATGTTTCTGTATTATATATTTACCGAATACAAGGCTTTCATTTGCTTTTTGATTCCAATAAATTGGTTTCCCTTTGACTTAATTAGCCTTGATTTGTTTATTTTGCTATCTTAATAGTATCGTAAATTAAAATACCTTCTGGATCAACGGCATAAGTCTCTGGATTAATTAAATCGATAGTAACACCAAGATCATGCTCTGTTAAAAGGTCATGTTTGTAATTCCTTTCTAAGGATGTTGGATTGTACTGTACAAATCTGAAATTTCAAATAAGAATATTAGTAATATCGAAAAAACAATTAATAACAAATTAATATTCATATTTTAATAAAATATT
This sequence comes from Thereuonema tuberculata, assembly GCA_023159025.1. Taxonomy (NCBI): domain Eukaryota; kingdom Metazoa; phylum Arthropoda; class Chilopoda; order Scutigeromorpha; family Scutigeridae; genus Thereuonema; species Thereuonema tuberculata. Next base: position 35,375,342 of record JAFIDM010012231.1, read on the forward strand.
AAATATGAAGGAAAAATAATTTAGATTCTAAAGGAATTCAAAATTAGCACTAAAATATCAATTAAAATGTTATCATTTCATTATGGAATAATCTCATCTTTAATGTCCTTAAAATAAGTAATAATACAATATTCCTGATAGATAGAAATAAATTAACATTTAATAAAGGATTTTCAGAATGCTTACCTGTTAGACTCAAATGGATAAGTTATAAACTTGGGATCAAAAGGTATATCTGGTAGCGTATTGCAGTATTTCACACGGCATACTAACTCTGACCTGAAACAAAATTACTTTGTTAAATCCAAAACTTCAAAATGAAAAATCTAATTAAAATGAAAATAATGCAGAAATGATTCTAAATATAAGATACTGTATATGAGAACACAGTTTGAATTATTTATTCTTGAACAAAACTGGTTAGTACAAAAGATTACTTGAATTAAGCAGCTGGAGTTATCCCTATCCAGTAGCTTAAAGAATGTTAGGAGATAAAGCAAGAAACTAATTTTAAATGTAACGGCATCCCGGTAAAAGTGCAGTCTACGTTACCGGCTGTTTTCAGAAACCGGCCCGGAAGTTGATGTAGGATGTGAGAAGGTGCGGTGCGGAAAGTTGTTATTCGATGTAGAATCGTTGGTTTTTGAACGGGAAAATTTTTTTTTCAAAAGTTAGCAGCAGATACATCCTGCAGCTGATGATGCCTCACTTAACCTAACCGAAACAAAACTACAACAGGTGAATACAGCAACCTAATGTTAACTGCAATTAACGATAAGACGCCCATCAGCACTGTATCCTTAAGAGCCTTTCTATTGGCTTGTATCAGGTACTTCCCTACATTTAAAGTGACATATAATGGACTTAAAACAACTATTTTCTCTCTATGGGATGTCAAATCTACAGTTTACTCTGCTTTCTATTGCCTCATTCTTAATCCTGTGATGGGTAATGTCAATGTAAGATAAACACATCTTTTTTAGAATCCTACTGAGATTCTAATCAAGGTTCAATTAAATTGACTGCCACATCTTACTTTATTGTAGGCTACACTTTCAAAGCATTTAAATCCTGTTAGAAGCAAGTAAGATCATCAATTAACCTTTAAGAAAAATACTATGATAACCAATAACAAGACAATCTTTAGATTTTATCAAGTCTTAAACATATAAATTACGTTATTAAATGTATTATTCAATATCCAGTGTAAATTAGCAATATCATAATAATATTGTGAATTACGGTAAACTGAGGCAACGCTGTATTAAGGTATATCCAAAGCATTGGATAGTATCCAACCGATTCTATCGCTTAAAATTCTAGGGAGATAAATAAGTTTTTCATAATATTGCATGAAACTTTGTTGTTGTATAATGTAAAAACCATCCCAATATTATTAATTTTGCGAGCGGTTTCCGAAAGCAAATTATAGTGATTTCTCGCCCAGATTATAAATTGTAGTAAGATGTCTTTGCTTGTTGCATAATATGTATTCACAATTTGCCAATTTTTCATTAGTAGGTTTTAAGCTACGATGAATCGCAGGCTGTAAAAGATATTTGGCAAGAATTACATATATACAACGGAAGATCAAAAACTGCTACCATGTGGACGTAAAGACAATTATTTAAATGCAAAACATTCAGATACAAAGTTTTATTCAAATACTGAAATCAGTAACTATTTCATGATCTGAAACTGATTTTATTTTCCTTCATCTTTTTAGAAATAATTCCTTATTGTTTTATTTCATATTTGTCTTTAAATTAAGCGTTAGTTTTCAAATGTATGAATGATCAAACACAGATGCCGGTCTATAAGGAAATGTTTGTATTACTAAAGCGTAAATTAGACTTACTTTCTTTCGACAGCTCTCAAATTCTTGTCTCTGTTTAAAGGATGGCCTGATTGTATTGTTGGGGCCATTGTTTACTAAAACAATAAACAATTACGCTTTACTTTTGTTGTTTTCGTAAAAGTTGCCATTAAACTTCCGGTTGTCGTTACTGTCCCGCAGTAACCGCTTCTTTTTTTTTTTAATTTGTACGAGTAAAAGCATTCAATCATTAATGAGCAATACTGTTAAATATTAATGAGAAAATTGTATGTTTGTGAAGTTCTGAATTCCTTTTCTTAAATATATATTTATTTCTGTAACCCGAATATCCCGCAGTAAACCTGGAAAAATGGCTGCTCCCTTACAGTCGATGGCTATGCAGGGACAGCAACCAAATGTTTCTCAAAGTCAAAATGTCCCCCAACAAACTTCAGGTCCATCACAGCAACAACAGCAGCAGCAGCAGTCTCAGTCCCAATCACAAGAATCAAAATTAGATAACCTTGGAAAAGTAAAATCCTTATTATGGCCTCTTAAAGAAACGTTAGCTGTAAGTATCGTTTTGTTTTGGCATCACAAAATTCTGTTTACTTGATTTTTGTTTTGTCAAACTACGAGAAGTTTTGTCGTGGCATTTGTGGGACATGTTTGAAAACATTTCGTTAAGTGAGACAAGTCCTTTATGAAAATAATTGATAAAAGGACTCCAAATAAAAATTTGGAAGGGATCATCTCAACGATTCTAAACTTCACCGTTGCGAATTTTAATTACTCTTAACCATAGTCGAAATCTATCGCTTCTTATCAATTCGAATCATCAGTTGGTTGGCTTGACGATCAACACTAGTCATCGTACCTCAAATCGTGAGCCTTTGTTAAGCGAATTTTAGCGTTTGGAAAGAAGAAAAAAAAACTAACCAACCTAACTTACTTGATGCCTCAATCCAACTTGACGAACTTTCTGGCATTTTTATGCAAGTGTCATGAAACCAGCAGTACAGGTTTCTGTCAGTGCTGTTTTACTCACTATCAGAATTTAGTTGCCAGATTTGTGCCTTTGCTAAAAGCTTTCTGAAGTATCCGTAATCAAGGTGTGTTTCTACTCCTTTGTTTCAAGTGAAATAGACCAATGTTTCTAGGGAGATATCTTTATAACCTGCCACAATGATTTCATAGAACAGTTAGGATCAGTTTGTTTCAACCAATCATATTTCCTGTCCCTTCCTCGTGCAGTTCAGCCTAGGAAATTTCAATCTAGTAGCTGTAATGTGAAGCTGAAGCCAGAAAACATTCAGATTAATTATCAGAAAATTCAGTCAGTCCTGTAAATCAACTTTCCAATTAAAAAAAAAAAAAGCATTAAATAATCATAAGAAAGATAAATTCAGTTTGATCTATGTATAGCAAAGCAATATATGTATTGGTTCTGTAGAAGTATTTTAGGAATACAATTCGAGCAATAAATACGTGGCTGTACCCTTGATTAGATAACCAGCTGGCATAATTGACTGGACAGTAGCTGAACTTGAAACACTTGATAAAAAAAACTCGAAAACTTTTAACCATGCATCACTCACTACATCCTAAAAGTGATATTGACAGGCTGTACTTACCACGAACTATCGGAGGCCGTTGACTTTTGCAAATACAACAAACTGTAGAGGAAGAAAAATGTGGTCTCAATGATTATATCAACAACAGCACTGAAAAGTTTTTAAAAGCTATAAAATTAGAAAATTTCTTACGTGTTATGCAAACCAAAACTGAATACAAAAAACACACCCTCAAGACCCGACTACAGAATTGGAAAAGTAAGCCCCTACATGGGGCTTATTTCAAACGCATTGAAAATAAACACAATAATGACTTAACCTGGACTTGGCACAAAAATGGTACACTCCGAAAGGAGACTGAGCAGGCCCTTCAGACCAATGCCATGAAAGCCCGAATACAAGGAATAACTGATAATGGTCTCTGTCGTCTTTGCAATGATTGTGAAGAGACTATTAATCACCTAATTTGTGAATGCACAGTCATTGCACACACTGAATACAAAAAGAGGCATGATGACATCGCCAGCAAGGTGCACTGGGCACTTTGCAAAAAACATGGCTTCCCGACCTCAGATAAACCCTGGCAACATACAGTTAAAAAAGTCCTAAACAATGGCCAGGTCAAGATCTTGTGGGACTTTCGAATACAGACAGATCACCACATTACAGCTAATGCCCCTGATATTACTGTGGTTGAACAAGAACACACCACCTTGATAGACATCGCCATCCCTGGAGACTGCCGAGTGCAGGAGAAAGAGCAAGAGAAGATAGAGAAATACAGGGCTCTGGCGCTAAAACTTCCCGACTTTGGCACAAAAACACAACAGTGCTGCCCATAGTCATCGGTGCACTCGGCACAATCTCTCCCAAATTTACAGACTATTACAACAGACTTGGAACAACAGCAATAACATCATCTGAGCTACAAAGAACCGCCCGCACAGCAAATATTTTACGTCGATACGTAAGCAACAATTAGGCCCCTGGTTGAGGCCCGTTTTGCCTAGGGAAATGCCAGTGATAAACGTGATCTTTTTGTATTGTTTGTGTGAAAAAAAGACACTGTGTAACTTTTTAAAAGAATATATATAACAAAGTAAAATTTGTTGTATATATATATATTGGTTCTGTTGAAGTATTTTGCAAAGAATATCATGCTTTTCAGATGATGATTTTTTTTTTCCTTTGGAAGTGATTTGTTGAAGGTAAAGCGAATCTATGAAAAGCATGGTTTAATTTTTTTTTATGTGAAAAACTTGTAACAATAAGTTTCAAAGAAATTAATTACGCTGTAGTCCACATTTAAAAACTTAAAAACCAAAAATTAGAAGAAGTGAATCCTCTTTTTTGTTTAGATGAGTGCCAAAAAAGTTAAATTTTGATAAAATCAGGGGAAGTGTGGGTTCCAAAAGTAGCCTGTGTACTCTGCAGGGTCTTATAGAGTAGCTATGCAAAATTTAGTCTAGATTAGTCAAATAGGCAAAGAATGTATAGAGTACATAGATACAGACATTCAGTTTTATATATACACACAAACACACACACTACTACTACTACTACTACTCGCAAATGGGCCCCAATGGACCACACGCTAGCCCTCCTGACAATGTCAGGACAAGGCTAGGGAATCAGAGACGAGAATTCACTTCCCATCGAGGATACACCTCAGAGAGTAAGTACCAGGGGAAATGGACGAAACACAGAAGAAAGAAACAGCCATGCCACGACCGGGATTCGAACCCAGGTGCCGGCACACTGGTCACACACGGCAGACCGCCGTCTAGACTGCTCGGCCAAGCCAGCACGGCTTATATATATAAATATTTTCAATTCTTGGGTGTTTTGTAAGAGTGATTTAACATTGTTGACTTATTTCAAAGTTACTAATCTCACACTGATCTAGATTTAAATAGATAATTTCATTTTCTTAATTTTCTAACATACACAAAAATACCTTTATATCTTGCAAAATCCAAGCTAAAGTCACTTTAATTGTTTTACTGAATAATTGACTTTCAGTTTCTAGGCATGAGGAAATACTTAATAGATTTATAATTATATACTTTATTTCTTGTTTCAGAATACAATGAAAGTTGCTGCACAGAATGTTTATCAGAATGCTACTATTGACATGGGATTGTAAGTATTAAATAGTCAATTAAAAAGCTTCTTTTGAAAGTATCAAAGTTAATTATCACTAGATACTATATAAAAAAAAAATGTTTATACTTTAAAGAAGTTTATCTATATTAATTGATTAACAAATTTCAACTTTTGTTAATTGATGTTATCTTTTAATAATAAACAGATATATTTTTATATTACGGTATGTTTATAAACAGATATTTTATAAACAGATACCGTAACATTTTCATGAATTGCAGATAAAATGAATGTCTGAGCATCAGAGATGAATATACAGTTGCCCAAAACTACTATAATTAACTGTCTCTTAAGTCCAAATGTTAAATGATTACAAAAATCATTTCTTCTGTTTTCGGATGCAATGGGGAAATTAGAACCCTTATCAACCTCCCAGTCCACCTCTCTCTGTACACCAAAAGTTATTGGCACCATAATTAAACATGGTGTTAAAGACTGCTGCAGCTGTTTTTTAATTTCCATAACTGACACAATCCTTTACAAAGGATTGAGGATATTACATCCTTTCTACATTCCTCAGAGCACAATACTTCTCAAGCTTAGCTTTTCATCCATATCTGTGCTGTTTGGATATAGAATATCCACTTGTCTTCCAGTCTCTAAAAACATTCAAGATGGTTGCTTGTGAAAAGCCAATTTTTCTTTTGTTATATTAATTTATGGCTCCTAGTAAACACGAACAGGCAATTTATTCCTACTACCAAGAAAATTAGGTCTTTCTGGAATTCTGACATTTTTACATGAACAACTGCAACTGAGTAGATGGGGGTGACACATCAGAAAACCATTCAACTATAGCTTTTGCAAGTATTTTCTTTCTTACCATGAAGTGTTTTCTTTTAGAGGTTCATAATGTTGGCTAATTTATGTAATTATTAGCATGCACTATGTACACAACCTGACTAATAGCTGCCATCTTTACGTATTATTCTATTTCAAATTGCAAAGGCAATTTGCTGATTCTCATGAACATGTTTCTCATAAGGTTAAGAATATTGAACTTTAAAACTATCCCTTTTTATCTGTAGGAACACAATTAATGATGAAATTAACGATTGTAAAATTAAAGAAAAATTAGGGAGAGAACAAAACGACGTATTAAATGAAATTAAATATTAGTATTGAAATTCTAAAGCCTAGTACACACTAGGGGACTTTGTTACGATACAGTGTATCGAAACTGTTGCAGGATTGTTCAGGATAGTTCCCACTCGTGTTTCTTGTTTCTCATCAAAATGGAAAACATGAAACAGTGTTGCGCAACATTTGCTAGTGGACGTTTCGTGAAACAGAAACAATTTGTTTCAAACACATTCTGAAACGAACATTGTACAATGTGGAGCACTGAAAAAACATTAAAACAGATAGAGATATCAATTCAATCATGTTTAAGGAATGTTTCATCATCAGAATATAAAAACTGGAACAAAGAAAGATGCCATTGGAGAACTGGTCAAGTTGTGGAAATTGAAATGAGAATCCATAGTTTGAAATCCCAATTTCGCAGAGAACTTAAACTCTCTGAGTTGAAAAAAAGTGGATCTTCACTGAAAAAGTGTTCATGATTTAAATATGATCCTCTTCTTTTTCTGTCTGTGATTTGCGAGTAGCCTGGAAGTGAAATAATGTTGCAGAACATGATTTCAAAACATTGTATCACAACAAAGTTCCCTAATGTGTACTAGGCTTAAGAGTTAAATGATAACAATGTTAAATAAAAAAAAAAAAATAATAAAAGTTTAACGTGCGCTTGTAAAAATAATAGATAGGATGCCGTCGCACTTGTTGATAAGTTTATAAAAGATAAAAATAATTTACAACATGATAAAGGCAACTAGTTTCGGACCACTTTTATAGGTCCTTCTTCAAGCCAGGTTAAAAATATTTAAAAGTGCTTTTTGTAACGAATGCCTTAGTTTGTGCGCAAACGTGGATCTGTGCAGGGCGCGTGGAGTTAGGGGTTAATGGAAGGGTCCACTATATGTTTGGGGAGCGGGATTGTTGGGTTCTCTTTGTTTTTATCAGTGGGCGTGCTTGATTTATGTGTGTTATTTCTTTTTTCCTTTTTCTTAACCCATATTGGTCCATGTTCTGGATAGATAGGCAGTGATTGTAACAATCTGGATCCGTCAGAATATGAACATTTGCCAAATTACTCAAATTTAGGGACACAGTTTACAATCGATCCCCTTCAACAAAAAGGACTAGTTTATTATCCTATCTATTATAAAAAAAATAAAGTTTTTTTGATAAAATTTATCACTTAAATAAGCAATCCTTTTCTGTTAAGATTATATTTCCCAATTTTAAATGATGTTGTTTAAATATATATTTTCTTATATTTTATGTAAAACAGTAAATTTCCTAAAATAATATTATTCATCTAATTTTCCAGGAAAAGTAGTGATTCACAAATACCTCGGTTTGATAAAAGCTTAGAAGAATTCTATTCTATATGTGATCAAATAGAATTAAATTTGGTAAGTAAAATTGTTATTTCAATTGGGAGTTACATGGTTTAATAAACAGCAGGTTCTTTAAGATGAAATCAATATCCTATTTGGTAATCATACTATGCGATGTAAGACCTTTAGGCTTGTTTTACAGAACCAGATTCTTTAAAATTTTTCAGTCTGAACCAAAAATAAAATCATTCTGCTTTCAGACAGAGTAGATGAGATACAAGAGAATTTATGAAGCTAGGTCTGAATATCAAAGAGATCAGAAGAGACTTGACTATGTAATTAATGAGATATGAACAAGGTTTGCTAATACTGATGCAAGCCGATAACAAACATTGGTCTAATGGGTACTTTTTGATTTTTGCAAAAATTCATCCAACAAGGAGAGACTCAGGCAATTGTCCAATATAAAATAAAAATGAGAGCTACAACTCATCATCAGATTAAAGTCTCAGGTAAAGCCTGACTGATAAGCTGTGAGGGGAATATAGCAAGTAAGGATAAGCGTACAAGGATAAAGTCCAAGGAATCCACCTTAAAAAGGAAGTGATAGGTTCTGAGTAGCTATATTGCTAGAAAATAAAATTGTAGAAGAGGTGACATGAACTTTAGCCGAAGCTCCTACTGTTATCAAAAAATGAGACTTTTCTTTTTTTTTTTAATAGAATAGGCAGCAATTATGATATGAAGGCTTCATAGGGTTGATTAGGATACAATTTTTATCTCAATTCCAAATGGTATTTATTTAATCAAAGTTTTATATTTAGAAATCAGTAAAATATCAGGAAAGAAATATAAATTGAATGTTTTATTGTAAATCACATGTATTTTAAAACCAATAAAAACAAAAAAATATATTTTAACTTATCATCATTTATATCCTTTTCATCAGAACTGAAACTTCGTAAATCTGAGGAAAAACACCTACTACCACTGTCTCCACACAATAAAGCTTCAATTTGCTCCTCAAGTCTCGTTTTTAGAAGTTATTATTATTATTTATTGTGTTCAGTAGCTACCATTTAATAATATACATAAAATAGGAAACTGAAAAACAGTAATGAAAAATTTATGTCTGTCTACAAAAAAAAAAAAAAAAAAAAAAAATCACTTCTGAGAAGGCTGTGTGGTAACTGTATTGAATGCAGTTAAGGCCAGTTAGTGATGTTGGTGTTGTGCAACGATAGTGACAGATCTGAATTGGTGTCATCGGCAATCAAAGTGTTAATCTTGGAAAATGGATGCAAATAATGGATATAGTGGAAAAAGGAATTGATGAACAGTTAGATCCGTAAGGATATGTTTCTCTGGTTTAACATGTCACAGATGACACCACTGGACAGACGATGCATTTTCCTCAAACATTTCAGGGGTGAAAAATCAAATTTAAGTGGTGATGGTTACCACTTAAGCAAATGATTGTGCATCTCAAAGCAAATGGTTGTGCATCTCGTCGTATTTCCATTTTTCATGATGGTTATTTAACACAGAAGAAAAAAAAATTGGAGGGCTAATTCTCTTTGAATAGATACCAGTTTTGATTCTTTTCGTAATCTCAGGAGATAGCAAATGATATACAGCATTACATAGTACAATAATTTTACCGTTTAACCCCAGGTGTTATAAACAATCAGTAAAGAATACTGTGAAACATACTCCATTATCAATGCATGAAAAGATTGTGTCATAACTGTATCTTCATCACCAAAGCATTAAGTATGCTTTCAATGCAGCACAGAATATCCGTACAAAGCAGGAAACGAACCATTGCTTTGTAGTGTCATTCTAGTGAGCTATGCAAATACTATATCCATTTCACTTGGATATAGTAAAATGAGCAGTGTAGAAAGTATGGAGGGTTGTTGCAGTATAAAATCTTTATAACTGCGTCACATGCTTCTTCCACATTTTTTCTAAAATAAAGATTTATTTTTTTTTTCCTAAAGTAAGGAAATGTTCATTTTTGCTTTATTTTTATCATGGAAGACAAAATATTTGGCTAATGGCAAATCACAGCCTATTGCCATTTTTCCAATAATGATCCAGCCGTGTGTTTATCATTTGCAGATAGCAGCAATGATAAAAGGTTTTCCTTGGTAGCGGGTTTTGCAAGAGTTAAGAAATATTTACACATGCAAAGCTTTAGGTAAACATTAGTATGTAATACAAGTTTGTATTACCTGCACTTTTATATTTGTTGTCTCTTGGATGTACAGTATTTCTCATATTATACATGCAATTTAAGAATTACACAATTGAAATTTTAGAAAATATTTTTCACAAAAAGGGCTTTCCTTGTAATATAATTCAGATGAAATAATTCTTTAGTGTAACTTGATTGCTTAATTAAAACTCAAGGTTGGTAAAATGGCATCTGTAATTTTACATGTATTGTTTTCAACCATTACAAATTCCACTCATCCGTTCACCACTAATTAGTTTAAAAATCATACCTGTGTATGGGAAATGTGTGATGATCGAGAGATTAAATTGAATTGAGAATACAATTGTAAACAGTATATAAGCGCAAAAAATAATTATTAACTGCCTGTAAAATATCTGTTCACCATAAATCATTTTTGATAAAGTTTCCCATCAGAAAGAACAACTGGGGAAGTATTGATTCATGGAACAGAGTTTTGATTTTTCAATAGAACACTATAAAAAAAACTGCATTTTCAGATTAGGTTGTTCTGAACCTTTAAGTAAAAGCCTTGCACACTTAAGCAGTGTTATTTGCAACAAATTGTGTGTAAACAAAGTTAAAATGATGATGAGGTCGGTTCGCACCGAAGTGCGAGCTTCATATCCGAAGCATCCGTGCTCCAGGGAGCGCTAGTGTTCCCAAGACGGCGAACCCCTAGCAGACTCCCTAGAATGTCAAGGGAAAGATTTTGGGGTGGTTTCCCGTGGCCTTCCCCAGGACGCCATTAAGGAATGACGTCAGACCGAAGAGAAAGTGAAGAAGAGGCTACAACACAGGAAAGGAAATTTTTGAAACATCCATGCTCGCTACCGGGATTTGAACCCGGGCACTGGCACACTGGTCTCACTACAGACCGACGCCTGAGACCGCTCGACCACACCAGCGCGGCAAAGTTAAAATATAATAATGCTATTTTTAATAAATAAATTCTCCCTGCTTAATGCAGTTTTATTTAACATCAGATTTTCATCAATACATCATGTGGAATTAGTGATTCAAGCGGATAAAGATAACCTCAATTCTAATTTGAGTGCGATTTAGGATTCATGATTCAAAAGTGAAGATATTAATTCAGTAAAGGAAATAAGTAGTTGATAGTTGATCAACTAAGTGCAACTACAGCTTAGAAATGTAAACAACATATTTAAGCAATTCATCTTGAATAACGCGAACTTCTATATTAAACACAAATTCTCCTTGAGCTTGAGAAAGAAAGCTGATATAGCTTTCGAAATATCGTCGTTTGGAGAATTTGTGTTTAATAAAGAACACATTGAAGCAGATATTTTTCAATCTTCTTTAATCTGATGGCATTAAAGTACTTCAGGTGTTTATTTTAAAATGAATTTTTTTTTTCCTTATTGTATTATATGTGCGGCTGTTTTTAAAGTAAATTTATATTTATGCCATTTGCTGTAAATTTATGGTTCTTCATTATGATAGTTGTTGGCTTTAGATGAAGGCAGAACTCGATGAAATTTATTGGAATGTATAAGATTGGAATTCTATTTGAAATTAAAATATGAGCTATCTTTCTGTTAAAAGACCAGAAGGTTTGAATTTGTAGATCTTACTTGTATTTTCAATACTGGCAGCCCTCGTTTTATGACGATTCAGATTTATGCCAGTTTAGAATTTAGACCAAATTGAGGAAAAGTATATTATGAAAAAAGAAAAATTAAATTTCTTGACCCATAATTGGTGAACGCAGTCAACTTGGCTCCTCCCCTCCTCACTTTTACTTCACTCTGTCATCCAACATTTGAATGATGTTATAAATGTTTTTCAAATAAACGTGTCCCTTCCCCCCTTTTCTAGAGCAAAAAAAGTATCTTAAAAACTGTTGGTGCTGTAAATATATTAAAGTATTTGGAATATTTGATTTCAAATTTTGTTTTATATTTTTAAACTGATTTTTCCCCTTTTCTCAATTTTAGAAAACAGCTTTGGAATGTTGTAATTTAACGAGCAGCAGTCATCATTACTTTCCTGTTGCTTTAAGTCATAGTAAATCAGAAGGCAGTCAAGAGAGTTATAACCAGTATATAAATGTTGTTCGGACTCAAGTTGCTTATGCTAAAGAAATTCATGATGCTCTGGCTGTTGCAGCAAGAAATATTACCTCCAATGAATAATCATTGTTTATTGCAGTTTGTATTGTGTATAAATCAGTTTAATGAAAAAAAAAAATCCCTTGGTTTATTAATGTATTTTTTTTTTTATTATTATTTTTGTAATAAATTGAGATTACAAAATAAAAACATTGAGAAATGCATTTGTACAAGGAACAAAACATTAACACTTCAGTCTTAATTTTTCTTAATCATTGGAAAAATTTATGAAGCTAAGGATTTACAGTTATTCAAAAAATAAATATATACAAGGAATTTGCCATTATTATTTAAACAGCAAGTCTAATTTAAATAGCTCAATTTTGAAGAAGCTATGTGAGTATTCTCTTTTGAAATATAAATTGTAATTTTCTATCCTTTATATAATGTAAGTTAATACTTTTGACATAGTTTTAGATCAAAGAAATGAAACAACAATCATGGATGCTTCAAATAATTTAATTAAATATTACAAATTAAAATTCCTGAAATTCAAAAACGCCAAAACTAACTTTTTGCATTAAAACCAAGACAAAGGTATTAATCCAGTATAGATTAAACAGAAATAAATTATGCTTAAGTAATAATTGTTAGACTGAAAGTTATTTAAATAATTGCATTGATTTTCTATACATTCATCAACTTATGCGAGATCAACTTAACTTTCATTATTCACCTAAAAAACAAATACACAGATGATAACACTGAAACTGTCCTTTGAGATTGATAGTAAATGACTTATGGTTAATATACAAATGAGTTGAAAACTAAAATGACGAAGAAGTGGTTTTAAGAACTCTTTAAGCAGAGTTCTCTACATCACTGTTAATCACATGGTCATAATTGGAAGAAATATCTTCACAGAAGATAGTAATCCTGAGTAATTCTACGATGATAAAGCACTACGATTTATCTTGCTTCTAATGCCAGCTTGTGCTTGCATTTTCCTGAAATTAAAGTAAAGATACTTGTTAAAAATTATTTTAATTGCTAAAAGTATTTGAGGTGAATTAAAATAATTAAGACTAAATATTAATAAGCTTTTCAAAAAATTATATTCAAATTAGAAGCCTGTTTTCTATACAACTAATGATTCATAAATATGCAAGTAAAAAAGAATGTAATGATTGATTAAAATTATGCAATGGATTGTAGGGAAAGAAAGATAATAGGAAAATGCTCAAAGCTCCCGGCATTTCGTGACTAATAGGACTAAATTGAGATTGGGTGATCAACCTGACACTTTCCTCCTCCTCTAACTGCTGGGAAAGAAACCTAGTGCGAACAAATTCCAAACCTCTGCTGGGGTTGGCGACAGAACTCTGCTTCACCAGGTCACAGTCAAGTACCTTACTAATTTGCTACCAGGCCCACCATTTGATAAAAGAGTCAACTTGCAACAGAAGCAGTGAATTTGGGATTTGGCATTGAAGATGGAAAGAATTCTGTCCTAGTTGCAAATGAATGATCTTCTGAAAGATAGATTATCCTTTTCTTTTAGTGCAGTTGTATTCTCCATTCAGAGGTTAGAATGTATAAGGTGACGTTCTCATTAAGAGATGGCTTTAGGAATAAGCAGCCTAGGCATGGTCGAAAATATTGGTCAGCTTTTTTGGTTGAATGATGTGGAAGTCAAGACTGAAATTGATTAATTGGGTATCATGCTTTTACGAAAACTTATTTAAAAGAGCCTTCACCATTTTTGACAAGAATCCCTCTTAACTTTACATTTTAGGAAGAATTCTGAAATCCCACAAATTTCGGAAAATTTCTTTTTTTTTTTAGACGTAAACTTGGAAAACCCAGCACATGCTGCTCACTGGTTAGCCAGAGGGAAAATGGAAGGTTTTCAAGACTAACTTCTTATTACTAATTTTTTTTTTCTCTCTCTTTGCCAGATAAAAGGTCAACCCAAGCAACATGGCCTGAGCAATTCTCTATTAATTTAAAACAAACGAATTAAGTTATCGTCTAAAGCAAGTCAGAGACAATTCTAAGTTTCTACTCTTTAAGTAATTAATGGTGTGATAAGTTAAGACATGAAAGCTGCTCTTACCTGGCATGAACAACCAAACATTTCTTGTGAAGCATACGTGACATAAAGGAAACCATCTTCATCTTTGTTTTCCCGATGGACTTCGGCCAAGGTTTTAGACATGCTGGCCATACTCTTCTCATTGACAATTAGATAGAAAGCTTGTGTTGAATTCAGCTGCATCCGATTCCTAGGACAGAAAAAAAAAAAAAGTTTATTTACATTACTATTTTAGGAAAAATAATTAGTGGCAAATGTACAAGTACTTGTGCTAGATATCATATTAAAAACAGTTTTAAAGAGTTAACGAAACCTTCCTAAGGTTCGAATCGAGTGCATGCTCAGCCGAGGAACAGAAGTCGTTTGATAAGATTAGTGATCTAGATATATCAGATTACATTTTGATACGAATTCATTTCATGTGAAGCAATCTTCCTTTTTAATCTAAAACTAGGAAAAAACTGCTTCCGTGTAAAGAAATTAATTTTAAATTCAGATCTTAAAAGAAATTAAATCAATTAAGTTTGAACAATGTTAGGATCTGGATTACAAACTTTATAAAAAAAAAAAAAAAAAAAAAACACGAGGAAAAGAAAGTTATGCATTAGTTGCAATCAATAATGAAAATAATTAAATGCTAAAGTGAACTAATATTTTGTTCTTCATAATGAATTCGATTAATCCATTAAACTCCAAATCGTTATTCCCCGACTTTCGCGATGGATTATAAACATCAAAACAAAGATGGTATGGGCAGATGCAGTCTTCCACAAAAGATCGTATGGATTGAACTTTATAAAATCTTTCACAATTTCACTTCGTTGCTCCCAGTTTTAAAGCCTCTCTAATATGATCTCGGGCTCAGTAATCAAGACTGTAATCTAACGTAAAGAAATCGGAAATAACTCTCCACTCACGGCAGCCGTGTTGGTAAGATTCACCTCATTAGCGTCAGCCCTATCCCATCATCATCTCCCAATTTTATTTCATCTTTAATACGCTACGTAAAAATAAGCCTATTAAAAAGAAAATACCTAATCAAGTGCTGATGCTTACCTAATAATAGTAACGAACTGCGACATCGTGAGTTCTTGGGGCACTAAGAATTTCGTTTTATCCAAATTAGGTAAATTCGCCTCTTTGTGATATTTTTCCACAATAACCTAATGAAGAAAAGAAGAATCTCAATCATTTATGGCAAATTCATAAACAATAGTAAGGAAGAAATAGCGAAAGTTGTCAAGGTGCGAAACAAATGAAACAGTCCTTCAACTTACCGGTATTTTGGTTGGAAATTTAGCTCTGATCCCTGCTACTTCATCTTTCCTAGTATCTGCAAATTAAAAATGCCAAATTTAATATACAAACTCAAGATGTCGTATAACGACTCATTAATATTGAACTAATTATAAATTTTAAATCGAGGTTAAAACAAATGCGAAATAGTGAAGAGCTATTCAACTCGGTTAAATGTAAGTGTAATAATTAATATTATAATATTTACACTTCTTAATTATAATATTACTATAATAATTAACAATTTTCATCTTAAATGATTTAAATAAAATTTTGCAAATACTTATCAACTAACAGATTTAAATTTGCATACTAAAGAAACCTTGAGGCCAAGGATAAAATAATGTTATTTTTAAAATTTAATTACTTTGCAGCTATTAATTTTAATATTAAAAAGCTATTAATAGTCTACTTACTGAATGATTTCCTCTCCTTGAAAGACTTGCCAATGTTGTCGTTTGCGTCGGGAGTCATTTTGTGAAGGGTAAGTTTGAAGAACAATTCAATTCCGTTTGAAAGCGGACCTTTAAATCTGTTCTCCGATAGATTTCTCACTCAGCGTAGACTGTGTCAATATGCAAAAGACGTTCTCTTCACTAAAAGGCACTTGAGTAATTCCAATGGCTGGCAGAGGCTATGGGTATATCCAAGTGTATCGCTGAAATTTCTGCTGCGCTTTCGAAATATACTCCAGACTCGAAAACTCTGAAGTGAGCATGGCCATCGTCTGCTCTACCTATTTCTGCGCGGACCACGTGTTACTTGTGGACTGACCTCCGAAAAGGCGACCTGTGATTGGCTGCTTCCAATCAGTTGCGCGTTATCATTGGTTGAGCCGAGATTAGATAGGAGCCGGCGCAATTCAGTGACCGTCGGACTGTATCTAGGCTACGTGTCTCCATTTGAAATGAAAAGGGATTATTTTACTCTTATATTAAATACCTTTTCGTTTTTAAATGGGGATTTTCGAGGTGTCAACTTGTTGTTTTCACTTTTCTTTATTTATGAATTTAAGTCAGTCAAAACGATGTTAAACCAGGAGAAATAAAGTTAAGATCAGAAAAGAAATATCAATTATTATTTTGCATTCATCCGCAGGGCTGTAAGCAAAAGGGGGAGTTTTGGGACTCAAATTCCCCACCCTTCGATTCCATTTGATTTTTTAACAAAATTAATTTAAAATGATTATTTAACATAAAATGAAATATTAAATACACATTTACTAATCAAACTGGAAACACTTTAACTTCAATTTTATTTTTATAAATATTTTCTAATTTAAGTATGTTCTTAGTTTTATTAGATAAAAAAACAACTGAATAAAAAAAAAATCTAAAATACAAATATTTTTTAAAAGCATTACATTTGCTGTAAACACAAATATATTACTTTTTTTTAACAATATTACTTGTACCCTTCTTCCTCAGATCCTGACTATGCTACTGATTCGTAGTATTGACGTATATAAAGAAAGGGACTCTGTCACCTACCCCCACAATCTCGAAATGTACGGAATAGGCCCTATTTTGTTCTCGGTTTTTTTTTTTTTTTTGGGGGGGTTTGGTTGGGAGGGTTGGGTCAAAGGTTCTTACCTCCCTCGCCCACTAATTTTTAAAATTTTTTTTTTTTTTTTTTTTTTTTTTTTTTTATGTCGGAAATCGACTCTAACTTGCCCATTCCGAAATAAAATCCTACATATGCCCCTGATTCATAGTAAGAGAACAAGAGATGTACAAATGACTCATCATGCAAAACTTTTTTAATTAAAAGTTTTAGATGACAACATATTTCCCCCACACCAAAATTTTTTTTACAAATGCATTCCTACTTTGCTCCAAAGGCTCTCGATATACTTTAATTTAATTTAAAAAAATTATAAATTTTAATTAACGCATATTTTTTTTTAAGATAAGCGCCAGATCACGTATCAGTTCTAGAATCCCCTTATTAAAACAAAAAAAAATATATATCGCTAATTACTTTATCTCTGTACGTGGATTTGAGTGCGGTCACTGGTATCATTTACCGAGATAAAAAGCCACAGTTGATTCGAATTTTCTAGAGATTTACGCAGGAATAAAAATGATATTTAATCAAACTCGCAGTATACGTTACCAATAGATTATACGTTTTTAAATCTTAACTCAAAGTTTAACGAGCGGATATTAAGTACGAAAAAAATTATATGATATAATCTTTGCTTTGAAATTGTTTTACTGAAATATTGATTTGAAATTTATGATTATAAAAATTACTTAGGAAAAAATTAATTCAAATATTTATTTTATATATTTTATAGTTATAAAGGATTTTCTGATCTAAACTAAACTCTTTAGTGTATTTCGTATGTCTCAACGAAGTATTTGATTCAAATTACAATTGAAAATTGGAAAAGAACTTTATGTTTTGTTTAATAAGGATTACGAAATTAGTTTAAAGATTTAGTTTATGAAATCCTTCGAAACAAAAAAATTTGCAAACTTTATTTCTGTTCGATTCATGTCACATAGTTGGAACTCCAACCATATCAAAAATGCGTGGACTTAACTATAATTAATAATAGAAAACCAGAGTGTGAAAGTATGGGTTATATTTTTTTTTTTTTTTTTTTCCTTGTGAATTTTTCATTATGCATGTAATTGTGTTTTAAATGTAATAAAGCACAACTGAATATTATAGATTACACAAAACGTTTAAAAATATAATTTTTCTGTCATAAGATATTAAATGTCTATCTCTGAATAAATTAGACACTAAAATAAATATGTAATATATGATGCACGAATCATCGAACCATTGATAACTCTAGCTGGCGAGAGCTAAAAACTTCACGAACTGTCCAAGAATCCGTTAATCAGAATAGGTAGATACACTTAAATTGTCAAGCAATTTTTCTTTTATAATCTACAAAATTATTCACCCGGAAATAATTCTCAGCTTCCCATATTCAAGCTTCAAGGAGACTGATTTAAGTTCGTGGTTTCTCAATGCCTTAGTAGAATGAAAGAACGAAGTATGCTATTTCTGCTATTGCAAAGCACAATTGAATAGAATACTATAGATTTACAACGTTTTAAAATATAATTTTTCTGGCAAAAAGTATTAAATTTCTATCTCTGAAAATTACACGTATTAAAATAAATGCTTAATAATTTCTAAATGTTAGATGGAATGCCTTAGGTGTTCTACAAAACCTGAAGCTGAAATCCCAAGTAAATAAAAAAGGCAACGATATTTATTTGTTTATTTACAGAGCTGTAGCTAAATGGCTTTGAAATTGGAATGAATGATCAAATGCTGTCTCAAATCTAGAGGGTCTTATTTTCCAAATAAAAAAAATAGATTATATACTGTCTACTGGGACTTTATTTTGCCACCCCTTCAACATTGGTGCCGTGAACAGTTGCTCCTGTTGTTCCCCTTAACTATGCTACTGTTTATTTATTTATTTATTTATTTATTTATTTATTTATTTATTTATTAAGTATCGGTAAAGACTTATTTTTATATTAATGCAAAAAAGATAAAATACAAAATTTTGAGATTACGAAATTTATTTATTTATTTATTTATCTTTTATTTATATTTTAACGACTTCCTTTTTTATTTATATTAGTAAATTTTGAATTTACACTTAATTTTTTTCGTTCATCTTTTCCTTTAGTAACTTGTAATTTTTATTATAACGACTGTTGAGATTATTTGGGTCTCCAATTCAAGGTAACCCCGTCCCAAAAAACTGTCTCCCCTCACAGGGTGTACGTGCTCGTTGTTTTCTTTGAGGGGAGTCAGAAGCACTAAGTCACCCTGAGCCAGTTGCATCCGCCTATTCCTCTTTGCCTACGTGATGGGGAATTCGTAGAAAGGAGTTGGTGGTTAAATTAGGTCTTCATTTTTGTCCCTAATGCATTCATTGATATCAATAAGACATATATCGGACATAAATGATTCACACACTACTAGTGGCAAGTGGATTCTAGTTTAGATCGGTTCCTGTGTTTACATTTTGATAATGGCAGATGTAAGCCGCAGAATGTCAGGCTTATGCATTTTCAATTCAATAAAAGATTAAAACATTATGAAAGACTATATATACATAGATATGTCGTTCAACGTTCGTAACCGTTAAAATTGAAAGCTCCTTAGTGGGCGTATGTCAATTACCTGCTTTCGAAATCAATTATTTTTAAGAAGAAGTAGAATTTACGAAACTACTTAAATAGATCTTGATACAGACATTTCAATCGTACTATTACGAAGAAATCTATAGTAAACTTATATTACATTATTAGCCTTGGCTTTTCAGTACTTCTTAAAATGATACCATAGCAGAAATTAAGAAAAAAAGAGAAGAAATATAGAAATATTTGCTAAAGAAATAATAAAAATAAGGAAAGCTTAATATTTAGTTGAGGAAAAGTTATTTTTTGAACAATTATTCTGAGAAGTTTTTCCGCACTATGAAATTTAAGTAATTTAGAATTTTGCCATTTTATTGCATATTTTGGAAATATGTCAATATTACGAGGAAACTATAAGTTAGACGGAAATAAACAGGGTAATTTGCCATCTAAATGTCACTTTAAGTCCTTTGATCTATATAAACAAAAATTCTTATTATTAAATAATATAAATTAGAATTTATAAAAAAATAATGTTAAATCATTTAATAATATATAAAAAAAATAATCAAATTCTTTGGCTACCTTCAAAAGGCAGCCTGCTTGGTTTTTTTTTTTTTTTTTTTTTAATATTTAAGAAATTATGCTCATTGACACTGACTGTTTGGATTAATAGATAAAAATTTAAAAAAAAAGGAAAATGATATAACTATTCTGTAGCCTATTTTCCTTAAAATATTGTACTTATTTATTTATTTATTTATTTTTTAATGTAGTCGTGAAAACATTTTCAAATGTACTGTTAATGAAAATTTTCGTTAACTTGTAAATCATAACTGTTGAATGTAAACATTAGAAATTTTCCTTTTCCTGAAAAAAAAAAAAATAATAATTCAATTTTCAAATACTTACTCAGTTGTTTAAAACCGATTAATTTAAATTTAATTTTACCACATCAATATGCGCGCAAAATAGTGGTTTAGCTAAAAGAATTAATATGCTTCGTTATTTGGATTCTAATGTTTTTCTACGGAATTCTGTCACCTTCTCTTGCTAATTTCTCGGCCCGACAAAAGTAGTCGCTTGTCCTTCAACAGGCACGCCAAGTTTCAAGATGACCCATCCAATGGTTCAAAAGCTATAAGGGTTGGGACACAAAGATATTGACTGGTCTGATGAGCCTCGATTTCCTACCAAAGGAAGCTAAAACCAATGAATGGTGAACTCAGATCGCACGACTGAAAATGGCTAATAAGTTAATAATTCTCCAAGCAAGTTTTAGAAATTACACCCTACTAATCTTCTGTCTTTTACGATAGAAGCTACCATATCCGTCTTATAAAAACATCTCCCTTGCTTCCTGTATCAACATCGGCATTTCATCCCGACTCACTACTCTTGTTTTGATGCACTACAAAAAGATTAATATCATAATATTTCACTGATGAATGTGTGTATTAAAAAGGTTAGTACAACAAAAGCATCGGTAGAATAAAGAAGTATTTGACTGACGAGCATAATAGAAAGAAATAATCGGATTTACAGAATGAATGAATAAATAAATAAATAAATAAATAAATAAATAAACTAAAGCACGTGGTTTTTTATCTAAACACTGTCAAAAGTTGTTGCGTGGAATTATTAAGAGATCATGTGATAATGTAGTTAGTAGACTATATTAAGCAAGGTCTTAATTATTTTTTTATTGTTGTGGTTGTTTTTTAATATTGTAGAGTTGGTGAAATGTTATTCAATTTCAGCTATATTTTGCTTTAACAATTTTGCCACTATTTCTATATCCTAATGTTAGATCAGGATATATGCACTAATGTTTGTAATGTCCTTTATAGAGGCGTGCCTAGGAATTTGGAATAGGAAGGATTACGACAATATGATCCGTTCAACTAAAAAAAAAAGTTGAGTTCTTTTTCTAGATTGGGGAGGGGTTACAATTCCTACCAACCACCCCTCGGTATGTCAATGGTTCCTTAATAAATATTGAAGAGGAAAAAAAAAAAAAAAAAGAGTTAGAATGAAAACAGTTTTAATATGAAATTGAATTTCAAAAGCTCCCCAAGATCAGAAATATATATATTTTTATGTATGTATGTATGTATGTATGTATGTATGTATGTATGTATGTATGCAGTAGCGTACCCAGGATTAAGGTTTGGGGGGGGGGGGCTAAGGATGTTGTAAACAGTCCATTCAGATGTAGGCCTTTAAAGAAAAATTGTTTCAAAGATCACTTTCAAAAATAATAAAATACAGACAAGTCAGTGCTTTAATAAAGGTTTTCTTCTCGTTTTTTTCTTGTCTTTTTCTTTATTTAATTTTGGGTTGGGGGGGGGGGGCCTTCAGCTCCACATTTGAAATTTTAATGATTGATAGATGCATAGGTGTCTGTATTTTTGAACTGTTTTTGTGCCTAATCATGTGGGTATTTGAAAGGTGGCAAACCAACTATATTTTGTTAACACTTGTAATTACAGCCATTGATTCCATAAACCCATTGGTAACCATGTTGGGATTATATCATTTTTTAAAAAACATGTTTTTCAACTAGTATTATTTTAGCTATAATTTTAGTTCATTACAACGTTAATTTAACGCTTTCAATGGTCACTTACTCTTGAAAAATTCCCGCTATTGCTCATATCTTAAATAAATTTAATAGCTTTATCCGAATAATTCAAATATTTTCATAATAAACACACCGCAGTCTATGCCTTTTTAAAAATCTTTCTTTTTTTTATTATTTTATTTTTTATAAAATATTGTATTTAAATTAAGACCAAAAACAAAAACAAACAAAAAACCTGAGACATCTTTGGCATTCACTAGATTCCATATAAACGAAATTTTTAAGCAAGGATGACGCATCGTGAGGGGAAAAAACAAAAACAAATAGGAAGTACCGTAATGTGGAAAGGGGAAATTGTGGGGGAAAATCTGTTACTAATAAGTGAGTCAATTGTACAAATTTTATCATTCGATGTAAATAATTTGCTCTTGGTTTGAGTTTTAATTATGAAAAACAACTTGCTTCCGTAGTTTTTAGAGGATGCTTCGTGAGGGTTGAAAGCTTCCTTAGCGATAGAGAGAATATGTTTTCAGTGAGAAATGAAGGAGCACACGCCTTATTATGGAATAGGTGACCTTGGGAAGAGCGTCCCCTCACAAACAGGAAAAAAAAAATGGTTCTGTGGTTATATTTCAAAATACGTGCTCAAAATTAAACAGAAAAAAAGTCCATCGGATGCATTACTCGTCTGTTTTGTATACAATGATCTTAAAAACAAATTTGATAAAGTTGCATGACATTGCTTTGTATGCTTCAATTCAAGTTATTGGTTTTCGTTTTTTTTTCTGTATGTTATAATAAAATAAGAAAAATATATATATAGTAAAGAGTCAATTATCGGTCCAAAGTCAGGACGGATAAGAGAATACATGGATAATGAAAAATAAATAAATAAATAAATAAAACCAAAAAAACAAACAAACAAACAAACAAAAAAACGATCTTCATGAATTATGATATCTGTGGACTTCCTTGTTTTACGTTATGTAATATTACCTCATGGATTCTATTATACAAGGGTAAATGTGAGATTTTGTTGGGGAGGGGGAACAAGTTACGGAACAGGCCTCCAACAACCAAAAAAAAAAAGTAGTCTGGATATCCGTTTTGTCAGCATCGTATTTTGTATCGTTTATTGCTGTTATTAAATTCTCGAAGTTTTTCAGTGTCTGATCCAAGTTTTGATCTTAAAAATAATTTAAGCCTTGCCCCTTCTCTCAAATTTAGAAATATTGGCCTATATCGGCACAGATGCATGGATGCTCAATTGTCTTATGTAGTTATTTCATACAAGAAGTACAGTTAACCTATAGGAATTTTTAAAAACAATGCAATAACATTAAACAACACGTAAAAAAAAGCTATACGTAAACAGAAAAAGTTAGAACATAAAAAAAAACATAATAATTTTAACATGAAGCATTATTACTATTTGATACACAAAATTGTAAAATCATCAAACAATTTCTAAAACTTAGAAGAATCAAGGTTTCAAATCCTAACCTTGATTCTTAATTCACAATCAGAAAACTGCGATTCATATACTGTATTGAGCAGACTGTCTAGATGCAAATGCAGTGAAATCTCATTGTGAAGAATATCTTTTGAACGAAAACTATTTCTTAGTATAGTTTTTAATTTACAGTTCTGAATATAATGAAAGGTTACAGCTTTCCAAAACTTTTGAATAGTATGGGCGATGTGAATAGTATGAATAGAATGAATTTTTTTAAGTACAGCTTAAAACTATAATGTATAATAAAATTAAAATATACAGAACCCTCTAAATAATGACCAAAATACTTTCAACGCTTAATGTTAAATGAGTTTGAAAAGGGCAATGTATTTTATTCGAAACTTTTATTTGGAGACCCAAAATTTCAATAACATTCGTAAGAAAGTTGAAGATGATGAAATAAAATATATAAAAATTATAATATAAATATTATAAAAAAAAAATAATTATATATTGTAATATTTTAATTAGGCCAAAACTCAGGGGTTTGAAATGAAATCTGTATCTTTTCTTCTCATGATTTTTTTTTTTTTTTTCCGTAATGATTTTAATTTCTCTGAATTAAAAAAAAAAAGATTAGTCTAATTACTTGGGTTGATTAGCTGCCATAATTTCTTTTCGATATCCCTTTGCAGACGAAAACAATGAAAGGGTATGTAGCTCCTTTCCAGTAGATATCCGACGATAAGTGCTTTATCATAAGCCTATCTTGATAACTCTGGCTGTCGTCTGTTGCTAGGGGCCAAATCACAGATTGGAATTACTGGTCAGGTAAATAACTGATTGCCGTTTAATATTATCTTCTTTTTTTTATATATATATATAAATATGTAGTGAAGATATGGAAGAGAAGACTATTCAGTGTCGATATTTTCTAGTAAATAACTACGTCACGTCTAATAGATATTCTAAGTTAGGCCTACTCAACTAAACTAGAAAGACTATGGTTAAAAAAAAATATACATATATATCCTTACCATTGAGCCATTATCTGCAAATTATATATTTTTCTACTTTTATCTTATACTTTTTTGTCTAAATAATTTATTAATTTTAAATTTATAAAATTCGAAATCTGTCCAGCCAATGAGCAGGTCAGAAACCATTCCAGAATTTCTTGCAATTATGGACGTTTGGAATAACACGAACTTGCTGTATTCGATTATTCGAATATTAGTTTATTTTTATAGCCTTTTTGCTCAAAATATAAAATGATTTTTTTCACCGAAAATTGGGGGCTTCGGAGATTTCTGTATGATGGATATATGGCAAAGAAATGTGTTAAAGTAAAGCAACTTTCAGATAACAAAAGAACATCAAAACATAAAATAGTTTATATATTACACTAAAAATGTTTCAATTAAAACTTTTTACCAGTCTGGTAAATGACTCTTTTATTTCTCATACTTTGTTGTTTTTTTTTATCCTTTTATACAAAATAAATAGCTAGAAAAGGTTTTGAATCTGCACTGGCTACAGTGAAATTTCTTATTACCTATTAGTTTTTGGAATTCCACTGTCGCTGTCGGGAGCGAGTGTTAGATCCACAACTTTCCCACACTTTTTGAACTGTTCATCAATTGGCTAAACATGACTGACGAGTTCTAATAAGGACGCAACAGATATTCCAGATTGCTATTGTAAACAGCTTATTGTGCTAGAAAATGTCATTTTTCATTTTATATATAGGCCTATGTTAGATGCACTTAGGACCCTTATTTTTTACCTAAAATAATACACTGAGAATAACCTGTAGATGGAGAAAATAACTACGTATTTTTTTTTTTAAGATATTAAGACTGGATCACCTAAGCTTATTATGTGGAGCTTAATTCCTGCATCATATAACACATTCCTATCTATTCTGTCACATTTAAAAATTAGATTAAAAAACATAAAATATAATTTCTTAGCTTCAATTCCTATTCCCGATAACATTAAATTGGCTTATAGAAAATTACGATATTTATTTTAATTTTGAATGCGATTTTTAATCATAGAATATTCTGAACTAAGGAGTCCTCTCTTTAACAAAAATATTGCCTCGATCTAATTTCTTAGGTTAATTGATCACGTGTTGTTTTGATGTTTTCTTTATTGAAGTTTCGAATTTTATGGTTTCCTACCATTTCCTGGGTCAAGTGAAATTATTATTATTATGTAAAAGTTTCAAACCTTTGGTTTCCCCAGCAAAGACAAAATCGCGGGTCAAGGACCAAAGCACATATTGTCAAGTGTAAAAATAAAGTGTGCAAGAATGGTTAGGGATGTGTGATTGTATCCATGAATTTTCTAACTAAGCGTGTTGTGTTGAGTATCACAGCCTTCTGGAGTTGTGCAAAAGTGTTTTTGTGAAGCCCTAGCGTGCTGAGGCTGTGGTGCAATGTGTGAGGCACCAGACCAGTGACAGCCAGAACTGGGTACAACCAGCTGCTGGTACAACACGTACTCGGTCCTGCCTCCACTGCTTCTGGATCTCGAATGCTAGATCGGTATATTTACTATTATTATTATATCGAAAAAGTTTCAAACCCTGGGTTTCCCCAGCTAAGACAATATGGCGGGTCAAGGACCAAAGCACACATTGCCAATCTGCGCAGTATGTATGATGTTCCAAGCAGCGCTGTTTTCTGTAGTTCTGATGTTGTTATTTCAGACAACTGCAATCAGTCAAATATTTCGTAAAATTTTTCGAAATTGTTCCAAGTGCCCCAATGATGATGGGGATCACTGTCGTGTTGTTTCAATTACCAAATCCCTGTATTTTGTAATTTTTTCCGTTCTTTATCTTCAATTCTTGCATCTCCAGGGATTGCATTGTCAGTTATGTAGATATTTCTGTTTATTATCACTGTTATATCTGCCGTATTATGATCCAGGGGCCATTATTATTATTATTATATCAAAAAAGTTTCAAACCATGGGATTCCCCAGCTAAGACAATATGGCGGGTCAAGGACCAAAGCACATATTGCCAAGTAAAAAAAAAGTTTGGAAGAATGGTTAGGGATGTGTGGTTGTGTCCATAAATTTCCGAACTATGCGTGTTGTGTTGAGTACCACAGCCTTCTGGAGTTGTGCATAAGTGTTTTTATGAAGTCCTAGTGTGCTGAGGCTGTGATGCAATGTGTGAGGCACCAGACCAGTAGCGGACAGGATGATGGGTACAACACGTACTCGGTCTGCCTCCATTGCTTCTGGAGCTCGTGTGCTAGGTCTGTGTATTTACTTATCTTGTCAGCGTGAGTTTTCTGCATGTTCTTGCTGATGGGAACTGCAATATCAATGAGATAGGTCTGTTTGTTGACCTTATCAACAAGTGTAATGTCAGGTCTGTTGTGATGTATAGTTTTGTCTGTGTGAATGGGACGGTCCCAGTACAGCTTATGTGAGGGTGACTCTAGTACGCTTTGTGGTGTGTACTTGTAGTATGGGACCGTGTTCTTAATAAGTGATTGTTTGTGTGCTAGCTGTTGATGAACGATCGATGCTACCTGATTGTGTCGGTGGAGGTAGTCTGTTTGGGACAGAAGGTGACAGCCAGATATTATGTGGTCGATCGTCTCATGTGTAGTGTGGCATTTCCTGCATCTGTCGTCGTGTGTGTTTGCGTCGTGTAGAATGTGTTTCTTGTAGTTGAGTGTGGAGATGACTTGGTCCTGTATTGCGATCATGAACCCTTCGGTCTCCCCAAACATTATTATTATTATTATTATTATTATTATTATTATTATTATTATTATTATTATTATTATTACTAGTAGTAGTAGTTCTTCACCTAATAGGTTTTGCCAAAAATAATAATACCGAAAAATTGTACTTTAGAAGCTTTCACTGAAAGTTAAATCTTAAGTGTTGAGACGCTTTGACGAATCCCATTTCTTCCTCTTCCTCAGTCGCCTCAGGGATTATTCATTTCCTCTTTGATCATTTTGCAATATATTAAAAGATACGGCTTGTCTTAAGAAAATTACATGCTTATTATTATGAATCATTATTGTGTAATATATTAGATAGTAAATGTGTGAGATGTCTTTTTATATTTCAGTTTAATGCAATTTTATAGAGATACGTTAAATGTAATAAAAATAAATATAACTGAGCCTGAATAATATTTTTTTATTAAGTTAAATGGAAAAAAAAATCTTAATTCCATAGAATAATTAAAGTTAAAGTGACGTGTATCTACTCATTAACAAAACAAACAAATAAACAAAAAGAAAGAAAGAAGAAAAGCATTTTTGTTTTGTTTGTTTTTTGAGGCAAGTTCGCTTTTCCTTTTTGATAAAGGGGTTTTTTTTTTTTTTTTTCAAGAAAGCGGGACTTCATAATGGAAACGAATTCATAATAAACAATTAAAAAAAGTATCGTTCCAATTACAATTGTTTTATCAAATGTTGTTGAATAACGTGAAGCTATAACTTAGACAATGTCATTACTTTAAAAAAAAAAAGAAATTCAAATCATCTGAAATTGATATTATTTTTATTTCACTACATTTTTTATTACAAAATACAATAGAATGTTCATAAATTTTCTGAGGTGTAATTCGCTTATGGAAAAATAAATTATTTATTTAATTTACGAAACTTCCGATAATAGCTTTTCAGATAAGAAACAAGATTTTCCTGAAGATCGTGTTGGGGAGGAATATGACCTTCAAAACGCAAAGATGATCCCTATTTCATTTCTCCTTGACCCTCATTCTACCGTCCCTCATTTTTTTTTTTTTTTATTTCCTCTGAAACAAAGAAAGAACGGAAAAAAACACCAGTATTCTTACAATTAATAACATTTTCCAATTGATCAACTGTTGTAATAATAATAAAGGACAACCGTCATATTTATGGGTCAAATGATTATGTAAAAAAAAACCCACAGAAATTTATGGATTTATTCTGAAAACTATTTTTTACTTAACCACAAAGAAAGGTTCCACTCCTGTAATATTATCAAAGACTGTAACTGTAAGTTTAAACGATATCATAAGGGAGATTTACGTATCTAATTAAATAGCATAGTTGTATTAAACAGCTCACTATATAAGTTACAATCACTCACAATACAACACATAAGTAATTGTGCATAATGGCGTCGAAAACGTTGACAACAAACTGTTCTGAGAAAATTAATAGATCTTTATTATTTCTAATAATTGGTTTTATTAATAGGTTATCTAATAAAAGCTTTTAATAAATTTTCTTGTTTTGAAAAGGGCTATAGGTTCTTCCCCTCACTTCGATTTGTTTCTTAACCCAGTGTTTTTAAAAAAAGCATTTACTATCACAGTCAGAATGAAGATAGTTGGTGGATATTTTTGTATGACTACAGCATTTTTTTAAAATCTTTTTCATTACGTTTTTTTGTTTGCAGGGTTGTTGTTTTTAAAATAGTTCATTAATACATTTCTTTAATGATTTTTCAAAGATTTCCTGTTGAAAAACTTTATTATTGTTATCGTTAATCAGTAAGATTCAATTTAATAAACTACTTGTAAGTCACAAGCGCCATAAGATAACAATAATAAGACAGAACGATCAAATTTAATCGTAATTTCAGGATTGAGATCAAGTCATTTTTGGTCCACTTAAAAAAAAAAAAAATGTTGAGTTTTTCTTAATTCGGATAAAATATTACCGTGAATTCAATATCCTGGGCCCAAGAAAAGATCAATATAAGTTTGCATAATCACATGTTTATTTATATTATTTTATGTGGCAGTAGCTTTACCCTTCTGTACCAAGACCTTAAGCTTATTGTAAAAAACCTAGAATTGCCACAACCATGCTGAAGGAGAGAAAGAAAAGAAGAAACAGATAAACACAGATAACAAATCCATTCTGACTTGGTATTCGAACCTAGATCCAGGCAAATCAACTAAGTCAGTAGGTCACCGCCTAGATCGCTCGACTACGCCTGAATGGCTGCTTCAACATATACAGACAAGCTCAAGCAATTTATCCCTTGTGGGAATCCAGCAACTCAACTGATGAAAAAATACATAAGTTACGTAAACAAACCCCCCCCCCAAAAAAAAATCCTAAAAAAACTAATTAATTGTAATGAAATCAACACAGGGTTTAAGATGGATTATAAATTGGAATACACCTACTTGCTGTTATTTTACTAATATTTTTTTTTTTTTTAATGGATCATTGGGTATTTTGAAGTTTCATTACTAACTAACTTGAATTATACACGATATGATCAAAAATGTCCGGACACATTTGTGCACTAGTGAACTGAAGCCTAGATGGCACGACGACGTCACGAGCGTCACGATAAAAGGAGGCAGGGAGTTGTGTTGTTAATTGATATGAAGTAACAGAATGGGTCATCAGTAGAGCGCAATGAGTTTGAACGTGGACTGGTCATTGGCTGCCATTTGAGCAATATGTCTGTCAGGGACATTTCAACCCTTCTAAAATTGCCGAAATCGACTATAGTTGATGTGCTTGTCTACGTGGAAACGGGGAGGCGCAACCATAACAAATCCGCGAACTGATAAGCCGCATATACTGACAAAACCGGGACCTTTGAGTGTTGAAGAAGGTGGTTCATGCAAATAGCCAGACATCGATTGAAACAATCCCCTTTGAGTTTCACAGTAGCACTAACAGTCTAGCGAATATCATGACTATTCGTCGAGAGGTCAGGAAATGGAGTTTCATGGTCGAGCAGTCCCTTACAAACCAAACATTTCCCTGTGAATTCTTAGTGCTGCCTGAAGTGGTATAAAGAGCAACGCCTCTGGACAGTGAAGCAGTGGAAACGTGTGATGTGGAGTGATGAAACACGCTCTATCTTGTGGCGGTTCGATAGGAGTGTTTGGGTGTGACGAATGCCCTATATCTGCCATTTGGGGAGGTGGCATTACGGTGTGGGATGTTTTCATGGAATGGACTCAATCCTCTTGTATTACTGCAGAGCAAAGTAAATGCTGAAGGATACAAGGATATTTTGACTAGTTACGTTGTGCCTACCATAGAGGACCACTTTGACGATGACAATTGCCTCTACCATCATGACAACGCTCCATTCATAAAGTAAGGTCTGGAAGTGAATGGTTTGTGAACAATAAGGTTTCGGAAGTGGACTAGGATGCCCAGATTCCAGACCTGAACCCAGTTGAGCACCTATGGGTGCAATTTAGAACGTCGACGTCGCTCCAAACCCCAACGTCCCAAATCACGACCTGCTCTGGCTACAGTTCTTCAGGAAGAATGGGACCCACCCTATATTGATGTCCACTACGTGATCAAGGGAGAGTCGGACTACAGTTCCGACCATGTGTCCCGATATTTTTGATCACATAGTGTATTTCTTACCATATACGCCAGTGCGTGTCTGTTCCATTAATATTATTTGAATGGATCGATGGATCATCTTCAAACTATACGATCTAACTTTGGTATGTGAAATATTTTCTGTGGGTCCTTATCAAGAAATTAGCGGGAAAAGGTAACAACATTTCTATAAAAAAAAAGCATAAGATCCTTTTAAGTAATTTAATTAATTTACGTACGCTTTGATATGATCAATCGGATTGAGGCACATTGAAGGATTTCATTGCTTCTTTTTTTTTTTTCTTTTTTAAAATAATGGTAATTTCCTATTGCTTGTATTCAACAGATACTATTAAAAACAAAAGAACAGCTTCGTGGTTTATATCATTTTCATGCTTAAAAAACATATTTTAAGGAAAGTAGGGATTCAGTTCTTTCAATAACTTATCGTTTGTTTATTATTATTTTTTTATTGGCCTTTTTTTTCTGCTACAAGCGTAACTTCAGATAACTAGGCTTTTTCTATTTTCTGGAAGCAAACTTAGCATTATAGCTTTTGATTATACATTATACAATTTTGATTTCATTTGGCAGGGGTGCCCACGCGGGGGAGTCACGGCGCAGAGTGCGCCATTGATATTTTTTTTTCGGGGGGGGGGGGTTCAAAAAGAAAGTGTAAAAGTCGTTGGAGAATCCTTTTTGTTTGGTTGTCGATTTGGAGAATCGGGTTTTCGGAGGGGGGGCGCCAAAAAGGTATTGTGCCCCGGGCAACAGTTATGCTCGCTACGCCACTGAATGAAATGGAACTAAGCGATTTCAGCGCTCTCAGCCAGTGGTGGGCCAAGCCCCCTCCCCCCCCGCCCTCTCCGTCAGATCTTTGAGGGGGATGAGCAATATGGGTCTAGGTGGGGGGGGGAGCACCTCTGCATTTCGCCATTTATTTTCTTATAAACTTAAATAGAAATTCTCAGAATCTCCGCTACCAATAAAATTACCTTTTAAGATACAAAATAAGTATAAATATTTGAAAATTGACATCTTAAATTGCAAAAGCGATTTTATTTGTTTTTGTTAGTTTTATTCGTAAAATAAAATAAAAAAAAAAGAGCCTTTTAAATAAATTAAAAAAAAGCCTTCAATCGAATTTTACTGATAGTATTCGAGCGAGTGTTTGGCACAGAGAAAATCAATTTCTTTCTCGATAGTAGACGTTATGTTGCAAATTGCTGAGAGTTCAAAGGAAGTAAAATCGGAGTGGCCCAGGGCGCTAGAAAACCAAAGGCGGCCCTGGTTGTTTGTGATCACAATAACTGAAAAACTACATACTCTAAGAAGTTGAATTTTTAATGGTAAGATAGCTGTGAAGTACGAATTCCGTTTCTGCTTTGGTACAAATTGGGCCAAAATTTAAGGGGTTTCACCATTAAAAACGATTTTATGTCTTTTAATTAAATTATTTTCCATTCCTATGTAGAGTACTATATGGAGTGCTCAGAAGCCAATCAGTGTAAGTCAATAAACCAAAAAATGAAATAAGTTTTTTAAAATTATATACCAAAAAATAACAACGTTTGTAAATTTGAAGAATGAATTTTTAATTGAAAAATAACGTAATTATACACTTGGAGGAGTGATTTGACCACTTTGTCAACCGAAAGTATAGACATTAGAGTATGACTTACAGAAAAAATTTCAATTTAAAAAAAAAAATGATTTATACTGATTGGCTTCTGAGCACTCCATATAAGTCAACGATGTATGACGAAGTGTTATCTGATACAATAATTAAATCTTCCGTGTTTACGAAATGTTAATCCTTTAATATTTTTCTATAATTGGAGATAGTGCTATATTTAGAAAATCGACAAGAATTTAGTATCGTATACTTAAAAATACTAATATTTAGATAAATCAATTTAATCAATATATCTAAAATTAGCTTTTCAAGATTTCTAAAGTCAACAATTAAATTTTTATAGATTGCATTAATTTGATTACATTGTTTTCTGTTAACTTTATTCATATTAAAACAAGGTGGTGTTTCAAAAAAAAATTTACTAATTGCTAAAAGCGCTCATCTTGCTCGAAAAAAAAGATTTGTAGTCTATTTTCCTAGTTAAGGCTTATCCAATGAGTCAGTCTGTGTATATGTGTACGTATTCCTCTAATAAGTTGTGATCTTCTTGAAACTTAGAATGCATATTTAAGGACTAGAGACCAGCTAAATTTTATATTTGAATTTTTTTTCCAAGTAGTCCTTGGCAAGAAATTCGCGTGAGAAATAAAAATTTCTATAATAAAAGCATAAGAAATTAAACAGTGAATTTTAATCCTTTTAATTATTCCATGAATTGCTCGCGATTTTACATGATTAAAATGAATCCGATTTAAGTGACTTAAGTAAATAATGTTTGTGTTTTTGCAGTTATTTCTAAAATTTTCAGAAATAAGGATAAAACACTAAGGTGAACTTTCTTAAAGTCTTAAAACTGCTTTTAGATAACTTTATTTTTATTTTTTATTTTTATTATTGGTCTTTTCAGAGACAACTACCACGAACAAGCACTTGCCGAAGCACTCAGCTATTCTGAAATGTCCATATCAATCTGTTGTTTGAACTGTGCCGTCATATCACAGGGTTTGTACGACACCACTGAAACGGTCTATTTCCATTGTTAAATCTTTTTCTTAGTATTTCAAAGCTATAATGTAAATGTCTACAAGGATCAAGCAGAAATAGTTCTGCAGTTTCTAGACATCAAAGGCAAATGTGCTTTAGAAGTGATACCCGTGAAAGTAATAAAAATTCTCATAAGGAAAAATAGTAGAATTAAAACAATAATGAAGCATCGGTGATATATTGTTTTTGCACATAGTCTACTTAGAGATTATGGTAATTATTATCAGTGGCGTAGCGAGCATAACTGGCGCCCGGGGCACAATACCTTTTTGGCGCCCCCACCCCCCGAAAACCATGTAGTAATATATGCCTTGGGGACCATTTGGCGCCCCTCTGCGAGTGGCGCCCGGGGCATGATAGACCTCCTTGCCCCCCATCGCTACGCCACTGATTATTATTATACTATTTATCCATCCGTTGCGGAGACATAGAATGAATATTATATTGTGTCTGTCCATTTGGTTTTATTATTATTATTATTATTATTATTATTATTATTATTAAGAGATACAATAGTCGCAACTGGCCTTTTATGGCACATGGCCCAAAATTTCTTAACGAAATAGACGAAGTAGGATTTTGTGCTAATTTTAGGTTGCTCTGTCTTGTTGAACTTCTTATTAAGGCGAGACCACTTTTGGTAAAGGGATTATCATTTTGAACTGCTGCAGTGAATTTTTATAATTTAAGTCACGTGACAGTGCACACTACGTCACTGGCAAGTAACGAATTTGACATCTTGAATAATCAAGCTTTTATTTTTTCTGATTAAAAATCTCGTGAATTTTAATAAATATTCTTTAAATTTTCCTTCAGACACTTTCGAAATTTCAAGGACAAGTTGAACAAATTTTATTTGTATAGTTCACACCCAGATTTCGTCAAGTTTTTATCTTAATCTTATCCACTTATTTGATTATTGGTTCTCCCTCAAGAAATGTGTCAGAATCTTATCCATTAACTTGGATAATGATCTCTGATGTGCAAAGTGTGAGCTTTACATAGAACTATTGATTACCTAATTGGTTTCTTCCGCGAAAATTGCTTCAGGGATCGGGTTGTGGCTCATGGATCTTTCCGATAGAGATTACAAGGGAAGTCTTTCAACTGAAATTGAAAACTAGATTGTTTGGTGATGACGAAGTGATGGAAAAAAGCATGAATCCTTTTCATTTTCCTGAAGCTGCGCCATTATTAAACAGTAAAAAGGCTCACTTAATAAAAATTCGAAATGAAAGTTTTAAATAAATGCCTGTTTTCGCTCAGCTATTTGATTGTTTACAGTCAAGGGATGAAGTGTGAAGTTTTGGTTTTGTCCGTTGCAGAAGGAATGCCAAAAAGTTGAATGCCAAAAAATCTATTCAACTAAACAAAAAAAACAATGAAAATCTATCTGTTCAACCAAAAAAAAACGTTCGGAGGACATATCTTCATTATTTCGGGAGAGGCCCGGGCCCCCTCGGCCCCCCTTATATACGCCCCTGGTAGGCTATGTATGTTTTTACGTAATAACTTTTGAAATACTTTATGAATCTTCTTCAAACTTAGCATATGCATGTAAGAACAAGCGATCTACTATTGTTATTGAAATTTTTTTCTCTATGGGTTCTTGTTGAGATGTCAGCCCTTGAAGATGATAAAACTTCTCATAAAGAAAAGCAGTAGAATTAAAATAATTATGTCTTACAATGGATCGTAATCCTTTTAACTATCTAAAAGGATTAATTAAGTTGTTTTTTTTGGGGTTTTTTTTTTTTGCGGAAAATGGAAATTTTCTTCTATTAGAAGATATTAAATTTAAAAGTAACTTAAAGGCTTTTTGTTTGTATTGTTTTCGTGACTTAAAAAAAAAATAAAAAACCCCAAACAAAAAAAGAAAAAAGAAATTTTTAGGAAACATTTAAAGGAAAGTAGACTTTAAGGTCTTTCAATAACTCTTTTATTTTAACTTTCATTTTACATTTCCTAAAGTGTTTTTTTGGTCTAATTCGACTTGGAATTGAAATTAAAAAGAGATTTTCCCTTAAAATGTCTCTAATATATCGCAAGGAAACGGATAAAATTTAACACATTTATTTTACAAATGCTGAATCCATGTAATATTGTGGTAGAATTTGTTAAAATATCATATGAATTTTTTCATTTATTTCTGCTATTGTGTAAAACCTTTTTGTACTCATATACAGTAAAACCTCTCAAATCCGGCCTAATGTGGCGCCCAGTAGGCCGGATTACAGAAAAGCCGGACTACCGAGAGTGTTCTTAAAATAATAGTTCAATTTTTGTGAAGACATAATGCCAGATTTACTTAATTTAACTCCTTTTTCATAATTTTGCACTCAAATGTTTATTAAAAACAATAATACAAATGTGCTTTTTGCGAACCAAGCGCTAGTGATATTTGTTTTGCAGATTCCCCTGCATCCAATCTCCTTAAAGCATTAAGCTTCTGCTCCATAGTGACAAAGTTTTTCTTTCTTTTTTCACTCATCATGAATAATCGCGAATAGGGAAACGAATTTAGTTATTAAAAAAATTTTGTTTTACTCAGGACCAGGCCGGATTACCGTGGAGCCGGATTACCGAGGGCCGGATTTGAGAGGTTTTACTGTATTTGAAGTCAGGGCAGTCCTTAGTGTTTGCAAGGCCCGGACAAACATGCTTTGCCGGGCTCTTATTAGAGTAGATTGTGATTCCTAATTTCCTAAAACCTTCAGTTGTTTTTTTTTTAATAATGTACATGGACCAAATAAGGCCCGGTTTCAAATAAGGCCCATACTTCGTTTTATTAATAGAACATTGACAATTTACCAAGATTAGTTATGTTTCAGACAGGTCCTGGCTTCTAGCGGCTACACCAAAAATTAGGTCCGTTGTAGTGGATAATTTCACCATGTTTGTTTCAGCTGAACAGTAAAAGTCGCCCGAAGCTTTTGTCGTTACTATTTCAACTTAATTTGATAAATCGTCTGCATTTTTTGGCAACTTAATATACATGGACATGTTTTATGTCATTCTAAAGTGTGTAATATGTAGAATAAGATACTGTATTTGATATTTTCCAGTTGACGTGCATTTAAATACTTTTTAGTAAAACAATGCATGAAAGCGTGGGTTAACAGGGGGCTCCAAATAAGACCCTCCATTCTATAACATAAAGTAATTATATATAATGAGAAAAAATATAACAAAAATCATCAAAGTTAGTTTTAAATTCACAATTTTATAAATTAATTACTAGTTAATTATTAATTTGTAGCTTAATATTTAGTCAGAACTAAATGTTGGAAATTGGCTGTTTTCGCTGCCAAGCTCTTGTCCCTGTGGGCGAGTTTGACTGTGACTAGTAGTGGGCCTTATTTGGAACAGGGGCTCCTAATAAGGCCCTTCAGTTATATTTTCAAAACTGTGTTATTACAGAAAGAATTTCAAATGCCACTAATTCTAAATTCACTTTTTCATAACCAGCACACCTTAAACTACCTTTCAAGACAGTTTTCAGAATTTTCACTATTGCAGTAGAAATGTAAAAACTCTTTAAAACGTTAGGTGGGCCTTATTTGGCGGAGTTACCTTATTTTATTTTACTTAGTTGTTACTTTGACAAAAATACTTCAGTATTTGTGTACTTTCTAAAGTGTTTTTGTTTTTGTTTTAATTTTTACATTAAAGTTTAATTTAATTTTTAATTTAACTTTAAAATTGGGGAGGCCCAAAAAAAGTGCGGGATCCGAGATCAGGGTCCCGCTGCCCGACCCAAAAGGCGCCGCTGTTTGAAGCAGTGCTAGGAAAAGCGCGTTCCTTTTCTAGAAACTTCTGAACGAATTTACTTTTTTCACGCAAAAACTATTTTGGAGCAAAGTTTCTTTGTCATTTTCTTTTTCCTGATGAATTTTTGCATTTTAGAGTTCTGAGAGCAATTATTGAACCTTTTCTTGTCTCATTGAGAGGAACCAATTTTTTGTAAATTGAAACATCTGGCACATAAACAGAATCTTTAGATTTTTCTTTATGTAACTGTTACAGTTGCTTGTACAAAACTTTAACGTGTGTTTATATTATATGGGCTCTTCAAAGCCATCACACATATAAAGGTTGAAAATAAAGTTGTTTATCATAAAAATCACTACCGGTTTCATGAGCTCATGAATTTGCCCGCTTCGTCAGGGAATCTCGAGAAACCAGTAGTGATTTTTATTATAAATAACCTTATTTTTAACCTTTTATGTGTGGTGGCTTTGAAAAACCCATGTGTTACAGTTGCTTTCACAAATAAAGTTTGCCAAAAAAATAAATGGCCAAACCTCTTAATCATATCTGAAGTCCACTTAATCGAAGTTATTCAAAATATAAACAAAATCATATCAATTACCAAGTAGTATTAATACTTAACAAATAAAGTTAATATACTTCAATTTACAATAATAATATCTGCACCTCCAATGTATCTTCTTCTTCTTCATGTGCCATCTCCGATAGGGAGTTCGGTGCTAACAAAAACCAAAGTTCTCTGTCTCTCGCTTTATGGATGATGTCTTCTGTGCTCAGTCCAGTCCCTTCTCGTAAGCTGTCCATCCAGCCCAGTCTTCTTCTTCCCTGTGGTCTGCTGCCTTCCAGTTTTCCCTCCAGAGTTAGTTGAGGAATTTAGTATTTATCCCCTCTTAGGATGTGTCCACAATATGCAAGTTTCCTCTTGTTTATGGTATTCAGTAATTGTCTTTTTGTGCGAGCTTTCTCAAGGACTTTCTGGTTGGAAACTTTACTTGTCCATTTAATTTTCAGAATTCTTCTGAGATACCACATCTCAAAGGCCTCAATATTATTCTTTGCAACTTTTTTAAGTGTCCACGCTTCACAATCATACAGTAGAATGGGCCAAATATAACATTTAAGGATCCTTATTCTCAAATTTGTGTTTATTTTTCCTTCGCACAGAATTTTTCTCATGTTATTGAATTGTCTTTTAGCTTGTCCAATTCGCCTTCTTATGTCTTTAGTTTGGTCATTATTTGAGTTAAAATGCCTTCCCAGGTAACAGAATTCTTCAACCTGTTCCAGTTTGTTGTTAGCACAGGTAATATTCATTTTCCTACTTTCTCTACTAATACACAT
Organism: Thereuonema tuberculata; assembly: GCA_023159025.1. Classification (NCBI taxonomy): domain Eukaryota; kingdom Metazoa; phylum Arthropoda; class Chilopoda; order Scutigeromorpha; family Scutigeridae; genus Thereuonema; species Thereuonema tuberculata. The sequence continues at coordinate 35,414,307 of JAFIDM010012231.1, forward strand.
CACTTTTGTTTTCCTGGCATTTACCTTCAGTCCCATCTCTTCACCCTTTGGTTCAATAACATCAATTAGAGCCTGCAAGTCTGTTTGGCTTTGTGCAATTAAAACTGTGTCGTCGGCATATCTTAGGTTGTTTATTATCGCGCCATTTATCTTTATGCCTTCGTTTCTACTTTCCAACGTTTCTCTGATGATTTTTTCTGCGTAAAGATTGTAGAGAATCGGAGAAAGGACACAGCCTTGTCTTACTCCTCTTTTAATGTTGATCCATTGGGTTTCCTCATTTCCTAGTCTAATCTTTGCCTCTTGGTTCCAGTAGATGTCTTTAATAATTCTTGTATTCTTCCAATGTATAAGGAATTACATTAATATACAACATCGAAATATTTTCACATTCATTCGCGAACTATCTATAATAGTATAGTTCTTCATCAATAGATATCACTGAGAAACCTGGAATGATTAATCAATTACAAATTGTCACGCTCCTTTTGTATTTTCCGCGAACTGAACTATCATTAAATTAGCAATCATATCATACTACTATTATAAAGCTGAAGAGTTTGTGAGTTTGAACGCGCTAATCTCAGGAACTACCAGTCCGATTTGAAAAATTCCTTTTGCTTTAGATAGCCCGTCTATTTAGGAAGGTTATGGCTATATAACATCATGTTACGACCAATAGGAGCGGAGCAGTAAACATAAACGTAACGGCGGCGAAGGGGCAGCTTGACTGCACGACAAGAACCGAACATTATCTAGAAGGGCCGAATTTAACGCGGGTGACACCGCGGGGCACAGCTGGTTAGTTATAAATAAGCCCAAGTAATCATCTTATCAAAGCAGAGCAAATGGCATTGGATTATTAAAGGGCTTAAAGTCGACAGAAGTTTAGTTGCATTTCTTACACTTCTCAACGGAAATTTTTAGCATCTGCACGCCCAAATTTCTATAGAAATATTTGAAATACAAAAATGAAATAACTTTTATTTATTTCTTATATAAAAGCCCATTTGCAGCTGTATTCACCGGTTCAGAAATTATTAGGATGCCTATACACCAAATATATATATATTACATGTAGACATACAGATTTTATAAGTTAGACATTCCTTAGAAAAGCTAAAAAATGTAGTAACAGGAATAGAAATGGTGTTCTCTTTAGCAAATAAAGTGAAGCTTTATTGAAAAATGGTCTAAACAAAAATAAATAATAATAATAAAAACCTTTGCTAATAAACTTACGACAATCGGACTAATCCTAACGTGGAAGTTGCGTCGTTAAGACATAATCAAGCAATTTAAAGCAGCACAATACTAACTTGCCTTATATGACTGATTTTGGGTTCGAATCCGGGGACTTACATGGATGATTTGTTTCTCTCATGTGTATGTCTTCTTTTTCCCTCTTTCCGGTTGTCTATGGCCTTTTATTAATTCTCGAATTACTATATAAACCATTGTCCCCTCAATATACTTTACGGCTTCCCAATCAAATAAATAATTAATAAACATAAAATGTGAAGAAAGTGTAAATCTGGGAGCATTTGGAAGACTAGCAATTAGATCAAATTCAAACAAGTGAATATAATTTTGTGCTAAAGCATAAATTTAAGGGCGACCCATAATAATAATAATAAAAAAAAGAAGTACATTAATGTAAGGAAAAATAAAAAAAAAAGTTAGGAAAATAAGAAAAACAAAA